>JBBPCX010000040.1:2497544-2516951 GCA_037974365.1 Hydrocynus forskahlii | reverse complement strand
CGATTACAGCAGTGTTTTTATACTTTTCCTCATTAAATAAGATGTGATTCAGGTGATCACTAATCAGTCCCTCATAACGCAGAATGAGGTGCTTGTGTAGGAATTTAACAGACACTGGCATGGAACAGATGCTGATTTAAAAGTAAACTGCAGTGGTCTATTATTTTTTTCCAGAGCTGTATATATATTTATATATACGCAGTAACCCCCCGCTTTAACGCAGATCAGCAGTCGCGGTTTCAGTCTATTGCGGATTCTCATTCCTTGTGTTGGTTGTTTATGTTTGGCTGCGGCGCCCTGTGACACATCTCTGGCAGCTGCAGTCCAGAATTTCCCCTGTGGAGCGTCTCAAATGTTCTCGTGTTTTTTGTTTTGTTCTTCTTAAAGCCCTGTATTTTTATTACTGTAAATTAAATTATATTATTACTGTTTTTACCTGCTTATACCAAAGAAAACGACAGCGCACACCAAAGAAAACGCATGTGCATGAATTAGAGTGCAGTCTATACAAGGGGAACATTGGGATTTACATTCTAGCATTGCGTGAGTTCAGTGTAAACTGTACAGTACGGA
The DNA here is from genome assembly GCA_037974365.1 of Hydrocynus forskahlii. Lineage (NCBI taxonomy): Eukaryota > Metazoa > Chordata > Actinopteri > Characiformes > Alestidae > Hydrocynus > Hydrocynus forskahlii. The sequence goes on along the minus strand of JBBPCX010000040.1, from coordinate 2,516,378 downwards.
TACAGGTTTACCTTTACATTTTCTTTAAGGGTAATGTATTAAACTGAGATTAAAATGAAATTAAAGAGTTTTGGAGCATATTTAGGGGCATATTTAGGCATTTTTAGGCATTTTTTTTACCCTATCACAACAACATGGGTTTTCACTATACGCCGGTGCTCTTGGAACATAACCCCCGGGGTTTACTGTGTATGTAGATAGATAGATAGATAGATAGACACACACATGCACACAGACATTTCGGAAATGCCATATGTAGGTGTGTTCTCTGAAGAGGGTGCATAAGTTATTTTCACCAATCATTAAAATATATACTTATACAGGCATGTAAGATGGTATGAGATCATATAAACATATATTTGGGCTGCCAAGGTTGATGCATCAAGTAGTACATTATTAACAAACATTTTTTAAATGTTGTTGACGCAGATTTCAAGGCTGACACAGCCATGGTACACACACACACACACACACACACATTTAGGTTCTGGGTGTGATGGAAAAAATACAATAGACAGTATAGCAGTCTGAAGTACCGTGTATGTGATGTGAATCCGAGACAATACAATAAGTAGACAATACAGAAATGTAACATGAGTAGAAAGTGTATGTAAAACATATACATATGTTACAGTATATGTAAAGTATAGTATATGTAGAGTACATATATGCTCAAAAATGGAATAAGGAACACCTTGTAATCAGAGTGTGGCATCAAGTCAGTTAAACTACTGGGATATTGATCTGGTCAGTGAAGTGGCAGAGGGGCTTGTTTCAGCTGCGGTGCACTAGAGGGGCAACAATGAGACAGGAATGGTTTTAAAGGCGGAGGCCACTGACATTTTTTCCATCATCATCTTTTCTAACTGTTTTTTCACTAGTTTTCCATTTGGCTCAGGTCAGTGTCACTTCTGGTAGCATGGACCCTACAGAGGTTGCACAGGTAGTCCAACTCCTCCAAGACGGTGCATCAATACGTGCCATTGGCAGAAGGTTTGCTGTGTCTCCCAGCGCAGTCTCATGAGCGTGGAGGAGATTCCAGGAAACACAGTTACTCTAGGAGAGATGGACAGGACCATAGAAGGTCCTTAACCCATTAGCAGGAATGGTATCTGCTTCTTTGTGCAAGGAGGAACAGGATGAGCAGTGCCAGAGCCAGCAGGCCACTGGTGTGAATGTCTCTGATCAAACAATCAGAAACAGACTTCATGAGGGTGGCCTAAGGGCCCGACATCCTCTAGCGGACCCAGGGCTTGCTGCTCGATTGGAATTTGCCATAGAACACTTGAACTGGCAGGTCCATCACTGGCGCCCTGTTCTTTTCACAGATGAGAGCAGGTTCACCCTGAGTTCATGTGACAGACGTGAAAGGGTCTGGTGAAGCCGTGGAGAACGTTCTGCCGCCTGTAACATCGTTCAGCATTAACAGTCTGGTGGTGTGTCAGGGATGGTCTGGGGAGGCATATCCATGGAGTGACGGCCAGACCTCTACAGGCTTGACAACGGCACCCTGACAGTCGGTCCGGGATGAAATCCTTGGTAGCGAGTGTGCAGACAGTTCCTGCGGGATGGAAGAATTGATACAATCGATTGGCGCCCACACTCACCTGACCTTAATCCAACAGAACACCTCTGGGACATTATGTTTCAGTCCATCCAACATCGCCTGATTGCACCTTCGACTGTCCAGGAACTCAGTGATGTCCTGGTCCTGGAAGGAGATCCCCAGGACACCACATGTTATCTCATTAGGAGCACGCTGTCAGGCATGCATGCAAGCACGTGGAGTCCATATAATCTACTGAGTACCATTCTGAGTTGCTGCAATTACGTTTCAGAAAAATGGACTAGCCTGCTGCATCATTTTTTACTTAGATTTTCAGGGTGCCTTTGAATTCAGCCCTCTGTAGGTTGATAATTTTCATTTCCATCAAACAGTGTGGCTTCTTTTCATTCCTGGTTAACCAGTGACTTTGGCAACATTGTGTTCAATATTATTACCAAATTCACTGAAATACATATAGCTGAAACAATAAACTGGATTATGGTCCTCCAGAATGCCCTGAAATAATCCAGAATTGACTCAGAATGTCTCCTTTCTGCCTCAGTGCATAGTTCCTATTATCATCTCGTTAGCATCCTTAGCCATGGATAACAAGACGGGGCGTCCCTTAAGGCCAAGCTGAAAACACACTGCCTCCACACAGCTCAGACGAAGTATTGAACACACACCATCAATACACCAATGCAAGCTTCCAGACAAGTAGTCGAATGATTAACACAAAGGGCTGGTTTTCTGATTATAGATTAAACCCAGTCCAGGGCTGCGCTGCACTGTCCATGGAGGATTCTTCATTAAAAATCCATCCTGGTCTAGCACCAGGCTTGATTTGAGTCCAAATCATCTGTTCTTCTTTTTTTGAGCTGTCAGTGTTTAGCTCTTGCCAGGACTCTCTGCCTGTAGTCTCTTTCCCACATCTGTGAAAGTGGGCCCAAGACAAGCTTCAACCCACATAAATACAACCAGATCTAAATGGCTGATTGTAAAAGTTCATCTCTTGATGATTTGCATTTCCATCCTAATTAGGCTGAATCTCTGGACAGCCTGGATTGTGTTGCATTTTTCCACAAAAGTTGCTCTTCATAAAAAAATGACTGACATTACAATTGAGGTTTATTGCTTTTTCCATAACAAAGGAACAGTTTTGCGTAAAATCAGATGTCCACTGACCCCAGATGTGGTTGACCAGCCAAGACATCTTTGGAGTGTAGATGTTAATTCTTTAGTGTAGAACTGGAGTTACAACATTGCTAAACATTAGAAACCAAAAGTCCTCCAATATTTCTCTTCATTAAGCTCCTCCAGCTCTTAATTAAGGTACTGCAAACCTGTGGACGTGGTTTAGAACACAATATCATTACTAAGTTGTGTGCAAGTCTTTTAAGTTAACCTAAGTTATTTAATTATTTAAAGTGGTACAGAAATGCTGAAGTTTCATCCATCCATCAACCAAGTGGCTTAACCTAAACAAGGTGGCAGGGGGTGCTGGAGTCTATCACAAGGTGACCTGTCCAGATGGAGAAACCTGCTGTATGGGCGACCAGTCCATTCTAGAGATAATTTAGCATCTCTAGTTCACCTGAAGTGGATGTCTTTGGACTATGGGAGGAAACTGGAGATCCAGATGGAAATCTAAGCAGGCACAAAAACTCCTCAAAGAACGGACCCTCAGTTGCTTTCGCTGGGAATCGAAACCAGGACCTTTACATGCCACCTACTTGGCCAGGATAAAATTCTCAAATACGAGATGATTCCAGATTTAGTGAATTCCCCTCAATCTTTGTAATCGCCCTTACCATCAATTATATCATAAATTGCCTTTAGTGCATGCCACTATTGGCAATTCCTGCCCCCCCCCATCCTGCGCCTAGAACTGCTCCACTCCCCCATATTTACTTTATCCCTAGCCTGGCTTCCACTGCCCATCTTTAACAGCATGCGTAGGACGAGAGTCGGGGAGAAATATGGCTCGGGTTCACCCCATCCATCACCCATAAAGTCAGGCCTGTGAAATACAGGCCGGGCTCCTCCAACAATGAGGTCTATCTTGTATGTTAGACCCCTCGCTCGGGTATTTATCACCTAAGAGGCCGCACAATGCCTGATTCATGGAGCAGTCGTGCTGATAAAACGCACTGACTGCATCTCTGGGCCCCGTGCCGAGCCTCTCCTCTGTCCCCCCACCCTATCTTTCTCTTTCTCTGACTGTGGGTGTCTCTGTGCCTTTCTCCCTCTCTGACTGTGTCCCTGCTTAGTCTCCAATAACCTCGCCAAAGATAGATTTTGTCTTTGGGGCTTTTTCACCCTCTATTTCGTCCTGGCCACCCCTAAAGCACTCTCAGTTTTCTCCGCAAAACTCTGGGAAATTGCAGAGCTGGCTCCGCAATCCACTCATGAGCTCAGCTCAGGGGTTCTCGTTGTTCTACAGTGGGGTTCAGTCTCGCCTGGTATCATTTTCCAAGCGTCGATGAAAAATGTGCAGGCCTGTTAGTTCACGTTATCTAGACTTTCCCCCTTTTCTTTGAGCATGGTTGCTAAGAGAAGTCCTGTGAATGCTTTTTCTTCTAGGTTTTCCCCTTTTTTCATACCCTAGAACTTGGCTCCGCTCCTCCTGGGTTCATTATCCAGACAATCGGCGGCAGCCTCCATTAGCTGCGAGCACAGCTGCCGGACGCTGTTCGCTAGCGCTAATTCACATAACGCGAAAACATTTCTACCTAAATAAATAAATAAATAAATAAATAAAACAGCCGACTGCATTGGCAGCCACTTTCTAATGAGAAAGAGGGCCCGTAAACGTTTTTTTTTTAAAGCTGCGGAGCTCGGAACCCGAAGGCCGTGCAGATGCTAAATGGGCGAAGCGCGGTGTTAACGTAGCTTTCTACAGAGAATGACCGCTTTATATTCTTTGCATAAGTGCCTGCTTTGCCCAGCGGTTTTCATGGACCAATCCTGCTCTTGGAAAGAGCGCCTGTCCTTGCCATGTTGGGACTTTTTAAAATCTCCTTGCTTTGGCAGCTGCTGAGGAACGTTGTCTGAAGTTTAGTGTTCGTCAGAATGTGCCAAGCGTACCTCAGATATTAACACATTTTCAGGACAGTGCTACTGCAAAAAATCAGGGATTTGAATAATTTAGACTGTTTGCTTGCCCTACTTGCTGCCGGGCCTGGTGTTACCTTTGCAGTCCTCTAGGGTGCCTCATCAATATCTTTCTCTCAGATTAAGGGCAACATATGGCGTGTTGGCTGACAGTGAACGCGGGTATTTTCTGCTCTAGTGCTTGTGACTCTATTGCGGCCCCATTGATTTAATGATTGATTTACCATGGAGAAAAGGGAGGTCTGATTGACGGTGGGGATGAGTGAAGGTCTGTGGCTCCTCTGGATAGCCTTGTCCTTGATTTAGACAAATTAATATCTAGAGGGCAATAACTCTCAGCGGCTGGTCTGACCCTGGCTCTCCTCTGCAGGCCGAGCTGTGGAACACCCTGCCCTGCCCGGACTAATATCGGGCCCATGATTGATGACACTTAAAAACGAACCTGAGAAGGATCCTAACTGGGCTGCCAGCCGGCCCAGAGACGAGGCACGGCCCTTGGCTCGACTCGTTACTCGTGCTTGAACTCCACCAGGATGCTCAAAGATTCCAGATGCAACGGCTTCAAAAGTCATGGTATAGGGTTTTTTTTTTAATGTTTTAAAAGAATCATTTTAGTTTCCCAAAAAACACAGAGAAGAATTTTCTAATCTCGATCAGCAAAAAAACAAAGCTCTTTTTTAGCTCACTTTTTTAAACAGACCCATGTTTGCATTTACACTACTAAAGCAGAGTGTACATTTTCGTATTTCATTATTGCATTCTGGTAGGAAACAAGTTAAATTATTTAAATGTTTTGTGTAAGAATGATTCAATCAGAATGTTTTTCTCTGTAATATTCAGGTAGATGGAGCTAAGTGAGCTCCTCCACTGATTAAACCTTCAGGAGGTGGGCTGAAATCCTACCATGTCAGATTAAAAAGAACATTTGATTCCCAGTGGGTGGGACTAGTCCCAAGAGTGACAAAAATCATTCTCGTGCTTCTAGAGGTTCTAGATATGTCACTGACTGTGAACATGATCTGCAGTCTTTCCAGGACCGATTACATCAAAAAAGTCTTTTTCTCACTCAACAAGCCAGTTTGAAGAGGGATGTAAACAAGCTCAGATGTACCGTTCAAATACAATCTGTTTAGTTCTAAGGGATAAAGAGAGGTTGGAGAATGGTTGTGTAAAAAAATTACAATTATTTTTTATGATACATAAACCAGCCATATCTAATGCACAGTTTTCACACGGCAACCTTTTTTTTGTGTGTGTGTTCCAGGACTTTCATCAACCTGAATCGATCACTGAAGTATTCCATCACTGATAATGTCAGACAGATGATATCATGCTTTGATTATGCTTTACATATGATACTCAAAAAGTAAGATGAGAAGGTCCCCCTCCCTCTACACCTCTCTAGCCCACTTGTTTACCAGAAGAGCATCTTATTCGAATTCAGCCGAAACTCCAGTTCCAACTCCTGTAGTTTTCTTTTCTGATTTAATTTTTTGTCGATGCTCTTCGGTGCTTCACTTGTGGAGAGGCAACAGTCTCCGGCGTCATGCAACACTTTTTGTGAGCATGCTGTGTGCTGAATAATTGACTGGGGGTCTGATGGAGTCCCTGTGGCAGCTGGTCCAACAGACGCCATGCCACTACCACGCGCCATCATTTCTCTTCACGCCACTGATACCTATGAGCTGTCAATAACCATAATTTCTGATAGCTGTGGAACTGATTAAAGCAGAAACCGTCACTGATGAGAGTGATCTAAATCTGTGGCAGGCATTAGTGCAATGTTTCTTTCGAGCCACAAGCCCATGCCGAGGGGGAGTTTAGTTAGAGATAACAAGAAACGTGGCCTGGCCATTAAGCTGGCCTGCTATGAAGTTCACAGCTAGGGTTCTGGCATCTCTCTACAGGGCTACGCTTTGAACAAAACTAAATCACTGCCAGGACCTTGGCTTCTTTCATAGGCTGCTGCCCCGGCAACACAGAAACAACTGTGTTCTTAGGCATAGCACACTAAACAAGTCCTTTACTTCAACATTTACTCGAAGTCAGATCAAAAAAACAACTGATTCTGATTGTTCAAATGTATTTTCCTCCCACATGCACTCAGATACACCCCTTAACACACACTCTTAAACATGCAAGCAGGCATGCCACCTGAGAAAACCATAAACATTTAGCAACATGACTGCAACCAACTAACTGGCATAGCAAGCGCCCGGCAACACCCTAGCAGCCACCCGAAATACCACAGCACAATACAACTCACAACAACCTATATACCACCTAAACATCTACAAGAAATGTCATAGCAATCACCTGGAATACCAAAGGAACTCCTGTTTAAATACTGGGGAAAAACTTCAAACAGCCCACCTCTTTCAACCTTTTAATACTAACTATTTTAACTGTCAGTCCAACTTAAAGTTTGATCACAAATGTCCCCTTTTAGGGATTTTCTTCACAGCCAAAACCAAGCGTAGCCGGTTTCTCCCCATTATACAGCAGTATCCTTGCTTCAGGGTGGTGACGAATACCACAAATTTTGTGCCACAAGTTTTCCAAGTGTTGCCGATGGTCTACTGTGAAGTGTCTCAAAGGACTCATAGGCGAATGTGAGGCTGACACAATCAGTGACACAATCAGTCCCCCAATTATGGTCTGGTGTGTTGCTTAGCTCCGGAGAGAGGGCCTGTGCCATATTTCATTCCCAATTAGAATGCGGCCCATTAAATTCTCAGGAACAGCTCTTGGCCCAGCAGGACACTCCAAGAGTCCCATCACTTGTGTCACAGATACGAGCGGGCTGAGTATTTTGGGGGGCTACATGAGTGGAACACTCGGCTAGCCCAGGAAATTGGAGTGTCTTATTTGATGCATAATGCAATTTGACCCATCTCCCACTTTATATATTCTTCTATTAAGGCCTTGTGTCACCGACCTGAAGCGTCGTTGACAGAAGCCCATCTTGTATCAGGTGACCTTTTCAGCAAAGTGCAAAGTTATGATGTCATTAGAGTCTGGAGAAGTAGGGGAGTCAGGAGGCTATGAATAAAATTACACTTTTCATGGGCGAAAATTGCACGTCCTCCTCGACAGGTTCATCCTAATTTACCTGTTTAAGGCTTAAATGTGAGAGATTTCTTCCGATACCTTTCACACACACACACGCACGCACACACATTTCAATTGCAGATGAAACTTTTGGAAGCGATTTGATTACAAGGACTCTCTCATATTCCTGGAGAATCTCATTAAAATCAGATGATTATGTGAAGCAGGATCCCCTCTGCCAAATCCTTCCACCTGATCCGGGACAATTGACTGCCAGGACAAAGTGGCTGCGGTTTTGTGGCTTGCCTGAACAGTAGGGCTGACATGGAGCGGTCATAGCGGAGAAGAATGAGTGAAGGTCACGTTCGAGCACGGATGGAAGGTCGTATCTGTGGGTTCTCACCAGAGGTGAGGGGTGACATGCTAGGTTCACCCTGTTACAGCCATTTAAGCTTCTCCTGTTGCAATGTTAGGTCATTTACCTTCGATGCTCATTGTGTACACACACATTTCGCCTGGATTGGTGCTCTTGTCACCACCAGATCATAATGAGGTCGTACTTTACATAACTCTTTTTCCCCGGTCCGACACAGCCGGTCAGGAACTTATAATGAACCAGCAGCCGGACTGACCTCACACTGCAGAACAAGATCACATCGGCTAAAATAATGGCCAGTTCTCGGGAGAGAGACCCCCACACTCCCCCCAGCCTTGTATTCAAGACAGGTTGTCTTATATATTGAGTACTGTAGACATACAAAGTTAACCCATAAAATATATTTGAAATATATTTTGATGAGTGCTTCTGAAATACTGGAAAATATAATTTTATTAATATGTATGTCAGTGTATTTGTTATGGGTTTATACATGCCAGTATGTTTAATAGGGTTTCAGATATGTTCATATATTTACCATGGCTTCATGAATGTCAGTACAGTTATTTAGTGCCAAGGCAAGAATGATGTAAACTGTACACTTACTAGACATATCTTCAGTGTATTTACAAAGGATAATATACGTCAACATTTTTACTATGGCTTAATACATGTCACTATATTTACAATGGCTCAGTATGTGTCAGTATATTACCATAGCTTAACATATGTCAGTATATTTACTATGGCTTGGCATATTTCAGTATATTTATTACGCGTTAATATATGTCAACATATTTACTGTGGATTCATCAATTATGTAGTATAGTAATATGGTGGCGGGGTCTCAGGGGCTTTATAGAAGCGGTTCAAGGTGCAGTGTTAATGATGGTTGCTGCTAATGATGAATGGCTAGCGTGTAACTTTAAGACTCTGGGACAGGCAGCTGGTGGGAGGGGAGCAGGTTGGAGAAGTAAGATACATCTGCTAATCCGTGGCGTGGCCCTGGCGTGTCGTCATACGCAGCTAATTCTCTTTGATCCTGCCTGGTCCACGGTGCACTAAGCCAGGCGTGCCGATATCCGCACTGTATCATTCGCAGCCATGTTCCTCACACAAATTAGATCCTCAGTTAATATGTTCACAGAATAACCTCCGCAAGCATTAGCAGACCATGCAGAACGACGTGTCCGAGAGGGATTACTTACAGCTTGTTCTGCCTTCTCTGTCTGCCAACTTTGCCGTTCTTTCATTTTTATGCTGGACGTCTCCACTGTCTCTCTTCTTTCTTCTCTTTTCTTTTCTTTCTGCTGATCCCTGACCAAGCGGCGGACACCATGAAAAATGATATTGAGAAGCACAAGAGAAAAGGATCAATAATAATCAGGTCTGGTTTCTAAAACAGTGGAGACGGACGGAGCTCCCACCCAGTTGGTTCCCTATATTCTTCAAGGGCTGCTTTAGAGTGGTGAGAATGTGAGAATCTATCATCAGGCATTCTCTCTACATGAAAAAGACCAACCTGCTTTGGTAGGCAATAATCCCAGTTTCCATAGAGCACAAATAAGAAAACAATTATAGCACATAGGGCACCACTGAAGAACCATCTAAGGTCCCTGAAGGACAGTTTATGTAATGGATCTTAGCATGATGCCATAGTGCAGTGGTCACCAACCCTGGTCCTGGAGATCCGCCTTAATGAGAAATTTAGTTCCAGCCTTGATCACTGCCGTAACAGAACCATTTTGGTTCCCTTGGGACTATTTCAATGAACGATTATTTAAAGAACATACTCTAGACACTAACATGGATGAAAAACCTTTACATTTGTTGTGTATCTTTGAGTGATGCCAGAAAAGACATTTTTTAATTAGAGGTTTAAAGAACCTTCACATAATGTCTAGCAATTTATGGGTTCAATAAATTCAGGGTTCTTTTAATTAAGTGAACTTCAAAACGTTCTTCAAACTCTCCAAAAGAAAAGGACCAACCACTGAAAACTTCTTAAATGAACCAAATGGCTCCTCTTGGGCAAGAAAAAAGGTCCTTTGAGCTTTAAAAACCTTTAAAGAACCTCCACTTCTCAGAGAAACCTGTAAAATGGTAAAAGAACTCTATATTATGTAAAGGTTATATGCTCCTTTCAAAGGTTCAAAGGTACATTGCAAAAATTGTTCTAAAATTGTTGTTCTGGGGTTGCACCTTTTTGAAAGGATGTATGAGGAAGCTTCACATAGGGAAAATACTTGGCCTATCCTTCACACTCTCACACACTCACACACACACACTCACACTCACACACACACACACACATCCAGAGACACACAGCGTGACGAATATATTGATCTGTTATTCTGAAGAATGCAAATTGCACAAACATGCAAACTGAAGCGGCATCTGAGCAGCACAAATGATTTCGGAGCTGAGAAAATGAAAAGGTCAAGTGAAGGAGACAGCAGAGCGAGGCCCAAAGCAAACACATTTTTATCATTTCTTACTTCTTCTATCCAGCCCATCACTCCCGAAAGCTTGTGAATGTTCACCCAAAATGTAAATGAGACCCTGCTGACATTTCTTGGGATGTGCCGAGAACACTGCGTGATCAGTTCCATCTCTGAGAGGAGCTACGTTCTTGTTGCTTGACTGATTTAAAGTATATTATCTCTGTGCTGCAGTGCGTTCCATATGCCCTTGCATACCAAACGACCAAACTGTTACTTCACTGGATGTTAAACCATGTATCTATACCATTGTTTAACTGGTTAAGAGCCAAACAAGGCCAGACTTGTTTACAGTAGTGGTGAATGGAACCAGACATCTACCTCTAAAAGCTCCCTCACAGAAAGTTCATGAAATGGTTATGACTGTCTGAGATGTCCTTGCTCCAGAAGATCATTTTATTGGTTCATGCTTCACTATTGAGATTACCTGGAGACCAGGGTCAGTACCTTAATGGAGCTGAAGAAGTGTCTGGATACTTCTAGACACAAAGTACCATGGTAAGAGATTTTGTAGAAACAACAAAAACAAGAATAATACATAATAATAGTAGTAATAATAATAATAAATAATGACTAGACGCCCTTCTGTGTGAATTGTGATCGTGTGGTTGCAATAAAACCAGTGTTTGGAGACAAGCATTGGTTAAATAGGCAAAAAATAGTTTGTGTTAATACATGTGTTCACACTGTGGGTTCTAACAGTCTCCTGGTTCAGGAGAAATCTGCTGTGTATTTTGCTCCACGTTTGTTTCTTTGCACTTGTGTTTCTCTGCTTTTTTGCTCTTTTCTGACATTAATCAAACAGTAATAGATATAGAACATAAAGCAGACAAGCAGCAGCGTTTCAGAAGCAGGAGATACAAAGTGGATCACAGGATCAAGAGAAGAGGAACAGCACTGACAGAAAAGATACACTGAGCTTTTTTTTTTTTTAACTGAGTTTTAAAAGAAGAGAGAGAGGGTGTATTACAGAGTTTTTGAAGGAGGGAATTCAGTAGTTTGGGGACTACGACACCAAAATTAGGGATCTTTGAGTAGGCCGGTTCCAGAGGAAGCTGCTTGTACTGAATGTGGTATAAAATGGGAAGCCAGAGAATTTTATGGAGGACGGTGGAGATGCGTTCAGGCCTTTTAGTATAAGTGAGAACTTGAGCTGCAAAGTTATGTTCATACTGAAGACGTAACTTCAGTTCTGCGTGACATAGGAACACCAAACAATGATCAGCATGACCCGCCGAGCATCAACACAAACTAGGGGAACTTCCATATAGGAGTTGTTTTTGTTTACCTTTTTTTTTTAACTTCCAGCACATAACTGTGCTGCTCACATTCTATGGGTTCAACAAAACCAGGATGTTCGATGTCAGCCATAAAAGAGTGCGTTGGGGTGGTAAAGTAGATCTGAGCATCATGAGCGTGACAGTGAAAACTAAGCCTGTGATGTCTGATAACGTGGTCGAGTGGAAGCACATTGATTAAGAAGAGCAAAGGGCCGAGAACAGAGCCCTGAGGGACACCTTGCTTAACAGGAACAGGAGGGGATCTGTTGTTACAAATGGAAATGAATTCCTGCCTGTCAGTGAGATATGAGGGAAACCAGAAAAGAACAGTGCCAGAAACCGTGCAGAGAGATGGAAAAGAAGAATATTACAATTAATAGTGTTAAAGGCAGAGCTTAGATCCAGGAGATGAAGAATAATAAAGAAAACTGAGCCTGCATTCAGGTGAAGGTCAATCGTTACTTGGAGGAGGGCAGTACTGAAACTACATTATGTGCAGACTCCTGGCTGAAATGGCGTTTAGAAACTGTTAACCCCTAAGTGGGTTTGCAGCTGAGTAGCCACAAGTCTTTTTAGAAGCTTCGAAATAAGTGGTCAATTTGAAATATCTCTGTAGTTATTGAGATTGTTGGGATTCAAGGTCCTTTTTAAAGAACGAGCATAACGGCAACAGTTTTTGGGTCAGTGGGAACAATACCAGTGACAAGAGAACAATTAATTAGTCAGGAAATGCAGGCAAAACTGGTGGGTAGACAGTGCTGAAGAAGAATTGTGAGGGCTGGATCTAGAAGGCGGGTCGATGAGCTGACTTTCCTAAATCTGTGAGAGCATCTGAACTAGTGAGAGAGAACTCCGAGCGAAGTTGTACAGGGCGGTTAAGGGGAGGGTCATAAGATGGGCGATGGTTTGAGGAGAAGAGATAATATATTGAATCTTTTTTTTTAAGTAAAAACTTGAGTCACAAAGCTCAGTAGAACCAGGAAGAAGAGGTGCTGGGGGCTCAAGAAGTTTGCTTACAGTGGTGAATAGAATTCTGGGATTCAGGTGCTAGTGACCCTTAGAAGTGCAACAAATGGTAAATTGTCATCATATGGCCAAACAGCTCCTTATATGAAAGTTCTCCCGGGTTTGTGTTGATGCTCAAGGTGTCAGACGTCATGCTGAGCTCTATTTGGTGTGTTTAAGTCACGTAGAACCAAAGTTGTTGTCATTTAAAAAATGTAATAATAGTAACCTCTACTGGGGGGTTAAAAATGCCATCACTTGCAAATGCTCATAAAGAGCCAAAAAATTCTCAGATTTCTTTTCTTTCATTTTTTAGAAACAAACAGAAAAAACACAAGATCCCTGAGAGCACCCGAGAGAAAGAGCAGCAAACGGTGAGCATATAGAAGAACCAACTCTGGTCCTAGACCATGGAATTCATGGAATCAGATAGAGAAGAGGCAAGTACAACATAGGAGAAGGAAGACGCCCTCTTTCTTTTAATGTTTTATTTATTTATTTTTAGCATTAACTGAAAAGTGGAGAGAGCTTTACAAGTCTGTGAGTGTTGATCCAGTCCAAAAAGTTCAGTTCAGCGCTCACACGAACAGAATATCCACACAATCTACAGTAAAGGTAACATAGTTCCAGAGAATCCAGTCAAAAACTCAAGTGGGACAGTTCATTTAAAGTGAGGGATATCTATGATAATAAGGGGACCAGAGAAAAAGCAAAAAGAAGACACTGTTTTAACACACAAATGACAAAATACTGGAAAGGAGAAAACAGTCGAGGCCTTTTGGAGGAAAAACAGCCCTGAAACGTCACAGAGTTTCTGTTATGCCAAACGATGTGGATAATATCTTTTCAGTGTAATCATCCTTCTTCTTGTCCTCTGTATCACCTAATGTTTATACCCCTGTGAAACCAATGAAGTCATGGATGGTCACTTAAGATTCCTGAACACTGAAATGCCGGTGAAAAGCAGCATCCACGTGGGCATGGCATGTTTCCACTGGAAAGAGGAAACCACTCCACACTGCTTATCTGATCAATGGGGAGTGGAGATAGCTACACTGGCCAAAAAGAACCGAGGCTAACTGGATAGCACACTCCACGATCGCAAAACCGATACGGGTATCGACCTTTTCTCGGGTTACCACTAAGTGCTGACTCTGGATTTGCCAGTTTGGCTGAAGGACTCGGCTGGGTTGCCAGATCTTTCCGCCCATTCCCTCCTTTGCTTACCACAAGAAGGTGAGGCGGATTAAGCTGCCCGAGGCCCTTCTCTAGGCCTCTATAATGGTGAGGGCTCAGCCGTTAAAAACATGCCATATGGAGCATCTGTCCACATGGCACCGGAGCCGGTCCCTCTGTGCTGTCCGTTCCCAGTGTTCCCCCCATGTCGGTAATTTAATGTAACCTGCCTCCTAGCTGTTTACCAGATGGCACTGTGAACCCCCCCCATCGCAACGAGTGGCTTGAGACAAATTTTCATGATGAAGTTATCCACTCAGGATGCTGCTCAGGGAGAAGAAGTGTCCTCCGCCTAATCTTCCCACTCCAGGTAACAAGGCAAAGCCGCCCCGTCTTCCGTTTCACCTGAGGCAACGAACTTATTAGCTGGAGCCTGTCAGCCGCACCTTCTTCTTTTTTTTCCCCGACTCCACTTTAGGTCGGAATTGATGAATGCCTTAGTCGAATTGTTCCACCTCAGCAATAAACACATAAAGCGTTTTTGAAGGCTGTACAATCTGTTTTTTTACCCCCTTTGTCATTTTTCTGTGTCTCTAATGAATAAGGCGACTGTCAGAAAACCGATGCCCTCTGCTTCATTAAAAATTCCGCCTTTGTGAACACATCCGCCGTGGCTTATTTGATTTCCCTCCGTTGTGGATTCTTAGAGAAGTTTGCCGAAGTTCTAGTAGAGTTCGTGATCTTCCCAAAAACACAAAACTGGGTCAAACACACTCTCACAAACCAAGAGAGACACTCGCTCCCCAGGAATTGCCTTTAAAGCCCAAGCTGAGAGCCCTTCTGATGGCTTTATGGGGTCTGCAAGAACCACATGAGGAACCCTTTCCATGGGTGGTTCCTTTGAGATCCGCTTTTTTCGAAATGAGTGTGAAGAACCTAAAACTTAATAGAATACTCTGAAAAGATTCTCTGAAGAACGTTTAACCCTTGGAATGCAAGCACGGCAGCTCCTTCTATGGAAGTTCCCCTGGTTTGTATTGGTGCTCAAGGTGGCTGACCTCATACTGAGATTTTTTTTGGTGTTCCTATGCCACGTAGAACCAAAGTTAAAAAAACGTAACAAGAAACAACCACTACTGGGCTACTGGGTACTGCGCCGAGTGGAAGAGCAGCAGACTTCGAGCGTGCAGGTTTTTGACTGTTTTACACCATTTCAATTTACTGAAATCAGATTTTATTGCTATACTCTACCAGTTCTAAAGGCTTAAGAACCTTCACATTATATGAAGGCTCTTTAACCCCTTTAATGAAAACCATTTCTGTACAAATGTTGAGTGCGAGAAACCATTTTTAAAACTGAAAAAAATCTCCCCGTTATTTAAATGTTCTGGGAAGAACCCTTAAAGGATCTACTAATGTAAAACCTTTACCTACACAGGACTTAAACATGCTTTAATTCCTTCAGTAAGGATCTGCTCACTCACAGATATTTCAGACATGGTACTTTAGAGTAGCAAAAGTGGTCTGGCAATGGCATTTGATTCACTTGCACTTCTGATTTACGATTTTTTAAAGAACCATCTGCAAGGTCTGGGAAACCTAAATTAACTGCTCGGTAGTTCATCATTCCAAAGATCTCCTTCACGCACCTTTAGAGTGTATTGCACTTGTTGCTTTAGACTACAACATCTGATCAAGACCATTTCGGTTATTAAGTTTATCTTAATGTAACTTCACAGTACAGGAGTACAGTTGTCCAGATGTTGCCCCTGTTGCTGCGCAACCCAAAGAACATCCATCATTGGTCAGTTTCTGATCACAGGACGACTGCTGATGTAGATCAAATTGGGCTGGTGGATCATTCGCAGCTCAGCAGTGACGCAGACACTGTAGTGATTATGGTAGTGTGTGTACTAGTTCGTCCACCATCTATAAATGTCCAGCCAAGAGCGACTCTGTTGTCAGAAATGTACCCCAGATGAAGGTCTAGAGGAGCAGACAGATCTACGAGGGTTTTTTTGATAAAGTGTCCAATCATATGAACTGTAAACTGTCAGTGTCTCGTAAAAGACCACTTGTCCAGGAGTAACGATCACCTTTCCAGCCACCCTGAACACTGAGCTTGCTGTGAGAAAAACATTTTTTGTTGCATTTGCTAAAAATTAATTATACACTTCATCAAATGGATTCAAAATAACTATGTTTCACTGCCATGATACATGACCTCAGGGTCGCCTCATAATAAAGCCCAGCACTGCAGCTTCAGCTCAGCCTAAAACAGGACACTTTAGGACCACCTCTCACAGTTAACGCCCACACTGCAGAGAAGCGATATCTTAAGTGTCTCCCCTCCTGAGATTAATTATCTCACCCAGCTCTCGGCACATATCAGCCTCCCTCTTTCTTTTCCACCAAAACGGAAATATTTCGGGCCATCACGCGCTTCGTCCACCCTGGAAGATGGCTCTGCTGTCTTTAACCATTTATTTCTTTAATATTCATATTTTTTAAGAGTGTCACCCTCGCACCAGCTTGATGGCGGTTATCTCCTGGACGGCAGGCCGATAGAGACACAATGGATGGTCTCCTCTCTTTCTTTTCACCCAAGGCCGACGCCGTCTTTGAAACATATGAAGCGGTCACTCCGAGCTGCCATTTAGAGCCGACAGCCAATCAATCAGCATCGCGTGATAATGGCCGCTTGAGCAATGTCCTCCTGCACCGTATCAGTGCAGAGAAAAATGCAACAGCGCTTTAAGACCTTCCCAGCCAGGACTGGGGGTCACTTACAGTCTACGCCTTCGTTTCCCATTCGGTTCCACTCTGACCACGATGTCTGTAAGACCCCTGATGATTGAGCTCCAGGATTGAGAAGGTGCAGTTGACCTGACTGGTCAGGTCTGATATGAGTCCAATTTGAGACAAATGGGAATAGATAGATGGATAGATAAATGCCTGTATTGTCTCTATGCAAGTACAGCGAGATTACATTTGAAGCAATCCAACAGATGCACATTGTGCAGGAAAAAAAATGTTTAAAGCTAGGTCTAACGAAAAAAAGTAATATAGTAATATTAAATAAGTCTGGAATATTAACAGTATAAAGAAATAAAGTCGGCAGTGAGTTAAGGTGCAAGTAAGATGTTGATTGAGGATTTACTGAGTTGAGATGAAGTTTAAATGATTAACTCTTCCAGTGGGGTGAGTACAATATGTACTTTTTGTACAGACGTGCAGATTTACTTAATTACTCAAAGGTCATAAAATAAAATGTTAAATATAAGAATATATCAGGATTTCTTCAAGTAAGGAAAAAATAAAGATGAGGAAAAGTTATTGTTCTTGATCATATGAGTTGTTTTTGTTTGCCGATGACATAAAATAAGTAATTGCTTTATACTATTTTTTTTTTTTTTTGCTGATTTCACTCATTTTAAGAAATCTTATTCAGGAAATGTTGTTCACCCTTTGGGAAGTTTGGTTTAATATAATCACTTTCCTCTTATTTTTGATAGGCTGTATCTAAAACACACCTGAGCACACCGACCGTGTGCGCCCTCATGAGAGTGCCGTTCGCTTTATTGCTCTTTTTAGATTTATTCACTCTATTGATTTTCTGTCTCTCACACTTATATAAAACACTTGCATACAGAATGCGTGGCCTCCAGTGCGCTCACTTGAGCTTTAATCTCATTTAGGTATACCATGTTTGGCTAATGAATATCAGACTATATTTTTTTGCTGTCCACTTTTGTTTAAGTACCTTTGAAAATGTTCAGCTCATACATTCCATTAATGTTGAAAAATCGATTAATTCGTTCATCACTGTGATAAATCTGTATTCTTAATTATTAATGTATTATTAATCCAGCCATAAAGAAATATTCCTTATTTCTTTAGAATTACATCAAAGCAGACATTAAATATCCTTACCCACCTTTCCACTGCAGACAGCTGCATGTCTTGAGACTCAATCTGTCGGCGCATGAAGGTCACTGATTTGTAGCCCAGCCTTCAGGGCCAGAAAAATCCCTCCTGTTGGATGATGCTATAAAGGATTTTCTTACAGTGCAGACCATCTTAAAGAAGGGATGACGCCTCATTTGATCCTTTCCACCTCAGGTTTCACTCCTGGGCTTTTTACCTTAGAGTCTCTCTGTAGTAGTTTTGTGCAAATTCCAGAAAAATAGAGAAACCAGCTTAATCCTTAAATATCTAACACGGGCACTGGCCGCACAACATGGATAACACAATGTTTAGTAAAGCTGTTGGGGATGGGGATGAAGATGCGAGGATTTAAAATTATAATTTTAAAAGTGTCCTGGACTGGTGTGTATAAAATACCCTGATTCTTATATTTATTTCAATTAATTCAATCATTGTTCATCTGTTGTGGCTGATTGACATATGTGTATTGACAATATATTACACTTAAAACAATTTACTACTGGGCTGTAGTTTTAAATGAGTATTAAAACACTAATATACAGCAAATACAGATAACATTAATACAGTAAATAGTGGTTTTATGAATGGAAAAGGGTTCACTTAACCCCTCCTGCGACAGGAGTGAATGTTTACATGTGCATTTATGTATACTTGAACACTGCTCACATACTGCATTACGTGCACAATTTGCTATATTTGCACAAGACAGTTGTGACATATGCATCATTTGCACAATTAAAAATTTACATTTTTCTTCTTTCTTCGTAGTCTGTAGTCTTTTGTACTATAACTCTACTGTTACATTGTATACAACACTGTAATGCGGCTATAATTATA
>JBBPCX010000040.1:2477317-2491768 GCA_037974365.1 Hydrocynus forskahlii | reverse complement strand
TCCGCCCATCCATCCACCTAACCACCTCTCTGTCTATCTACCTATCTCTTTATTTGTCCATCTGTCTGTCTGTCTGTCTATGTGTCTTTCTGTGTGTCTATCCATCCATCCATCTATGCATCCATCTATGCATCTGTCTATCTATCTACTACAAGACAGTGAATATAATGAGATATGAAAAGGAATATAATGAGCTGATCTGGAGAGTCAGTCGTCACAACTTCACATTTTGTTTCTGCAACCAGTGAGAGAGAGAAAGACAGACTGACAGAGAATGACCACGACCTTCACTCTACACACGCTGTGATTTATAACAGCACTGCTGGAAACCACCTCATTTAGTTATTACAGCCTGAGGGGAGGTGTTTCATTGTCTCATGCTTAGCAGCATTGTTTTGTCCTTGGAAAAATGTTCCACTGTATGACAATTTGTTATGATCAAATCAGCAGCAAGTGCTTTCTTCTTTCTTTCTCTTTTGGGTTTTGTTTTGTGTTTGGTGTGTGTGTGTGTGTGTGTGTGTGTATGGGAATTTTTTTGTCACTTTGAGCGTAACAAAAAGATTGGCTAGATCTCACACTTGGCTAATAATGATGTATATGAATTACATATCATTGTGTTTGTGTGTGTATGTATGGTTTCCTTCAAAAATCACTGTAAAAGATCCAGCAACAAATGTTTACATGAACACATGCTGTAGTTTATCCTCAGGCTTTTTGTTCAGTTCAAATTCCAGCCCAGTCCAGTTTAAAATCAGCAGTTCGGAGCCTTGCAAAGAATTGATGAAAAATGATGAAACTGAACTCAAAGCGCCAGAATA
This sequence comes from Hydrocynus forskahlii, assembly GCA_037974365.1. Lineage (NCBI taxonomy): Eukaryota > Metazoa > Chordata > Actinopteri > Characiformes > Alestidae > Hydrocynus > Hydrocynus forskahlii. The sequence continues at coordinate 2,490,950 of JBBPCX010000040.1, read as the reverse complement.
AAAAAAAAAATCATAGTTCAAAGTGTAGTGGAGATACATGATTTTGAAAAATCTTATGAATTTCATACAAGTTTTCACATGAACATTTTTCAAGAAAATCTGTGAAATGAACTGGGAGGTGTAGATGAGTCAGTATGGAATGACTCATATGTATCAGGTCCACCTACCTTGAATCTACACCCATTGTCCACATGTACTCAGAGTATTGCCTGTAGAGGCAGACCAGAATGTGGGCTCGTCCAGCTGACACCAGCAATTAACAGAGACGCTAGTTGTGCAACACCACGGTGGAGGCTCAGGCCGGGGACAAAGCGGCTACCAGGCAACTTTGACCATATCTGTGTTTACAGATGGCGCTCAGCAGATGAGCTTTTTATAAGGCTGCTTTACGACTCGCTCCTCTTTAGTCAGACGGGCACAAGTCACCCTAGATTTACTCGCTCGCGTCTTGCTGCAATATTTACGGCTCAGTGAAAACTTGCCATCCTCCCGTAACTTGGTTTATACACGCATCATAAAAGCGAACCGGGAAAACGGCCCCAGGGTTTCTCTCCTTGTTTGTGTTGATGTATTTGTTTATTCGGTATCTTTACTACCTTTCAGGCCTTGCAATCACACCGGAAAACTGATGTTTTTTTCGTTGTGCCAAAATGTGTCCTGAACAGGGAGTGCTTCTCTTTTAGCATTTTTTTCGATACAGTCGTTCCTTTGTGTACATTTTGATTAAACTCGATTACTCACTTAAAAACTACCTGTTAAGTACATTCTCGATGGCAGTACATTGTCAACGGTTTTTGCTGCAGTTCAAGATATATTGAGGAGGCAACAATGTGAGTGTCTTGTGCGCTGTATGCTGCCATAGAAGCTATGATTGAAGCTCATACAGATTTTATGAGGCAAGGATGTAAAGCATTATGTTTTTGTTTGTTGCTGCTTTCCTCATGGAAACCAGCAGCAAGGGTCAGTCAAAGCAACACTGAGTCCAGGGGAACACTTTTTGAAGCTGCAGGTCTGACTAAACCTGAGGAGGGGCACCCTGGAAGCAGCGGCAGAAACCTCATCCATTGCCAGAAGTGAACAAATACATTTGAGGATCTGAGCTCCAGCTTTTATCATCACCCTCACTGGAGAAAACAGTAGTACTTACATACTGGAGATGATTAATCAAACTTGACATACCTTCATTCCATCTTTTACACACGTACGATTTCTGGTGGCATCTTTGCTCTTTTAGCTTAAGTGGATACCTTATCTTAACCTTCTATTATTATAACACTGTCCTTTGCTGAGTTGCGTGTTGTAGTTAAACTGATTTTGAGGCTCGAAAGAATGACAAAACCTCTGAATGCCGTATACCAGCGTAACAAACAGATAAAGTATTCAAGTGATTCGGGTCAGCCCTGATTTATTTAAATGCTCCGGAGAATGGTGTGACTTCCCTTCTTTTCCTTTCCCAAGTATTTTGTACTGTCCTTGTACAGGAGTGCATTGTTTATTCATGCTTGTCTCCAGTTTTTGTCATTTTAAAACCTCCATTACCAAAATAGTTGGTATATTGTACAAGTACTTATGTAATTAAAATGACAGTCCTGCTAAAATCAGACATGCATGCTGGAACCGTGCTTATGCCCTGCTGAGGTGGGAAACCACCGAAGGATAAGAAGTGATGCAGAAGCTCCGGCACGGAGCCGAACAGACTGCGGCAGGCCCTCCGTCACCTGCCCAGTCTCTCTGTCTGGGTTGGACATATGGACGCAAAGCTGTGTTTGCAAGCATTTATGTAGCGTGTGAGATGGAAGGCAAGAAAGTGCGAATGAGAGAGTCACGTAGAGAAAGAGAGAGAGACAGAAACAAAATCATACAAATCAGAGTGAGTCTGTGTTTGGTTAGAATATACAGCCATGGGGAAAAAAACAAGAAGCTGCATCGTTTTTCTGGTTATTGCTTTTGTAGTTTGTGGGAGTGTGTCTGTTGTAATATGTGCAGGTCACTATTGTTTTAGACACTATTGACCAACACTTGATTCAACATTCCAAACAAAATCATGTCTGGAGAAAAAGTAAAAATAATACATATAAATGATTTGTTATAGCTTGGAAATGTGAAACTACACAACACTCTTACGTTATTTTACGGCTGCAACAATTAAAACAGTGATGATAAGAGCAGAGAGTGTGTGTGTGTGTGTGTGTGTGTGTGAGACTCTGTTTCATCCATCAGAAACTGAATCAGGAGTGAAGCTGCTGGAATACAGACCATAGAAAACACACACACACACACTACTGCACTCACAACACATATGGAGGCTTTTCTTAGTTTTACGCACACACACTGCAATAGTTCAGAATAGTTCACACACTCACACACACTGCCACAAACAGTGAACAGAAATAAATAGAAAAGTGGTCTCTGATTTTTTTTTCCATGGCTGTGTAACAAAATCCAGGGTTTGTGCCATATAGCTCGTGGTGGACTTTGTTGAATCATGCCTGTACTGACTAGTGTACTTACTGTACTGCTCTGCTCCAGGGGGACGGTGTGCGGTTGAATAACAGCAGTTCAAAAGAGGCGTTAAGTGTGTGTGCGGGGGGGGGGGAGCTGTGAAACTTTGATCATGATGGCATCCATTGATTTTTTTTTGGTCTGTTTTTTTTCTTCTTCCACTCTTGTTTGTTTGATTTACTTTCTTTCTGAAAGCCCCCCCGAGTGGCGCCCGATGACCCGCTGTATCTCCTACAACTCCATCTTACATACCGCGTATCTCTCGTCCGCTTCGGGGGAACGAGCTTCTCGCTTCTCTTTCCGCCCGGCCTGGAGGCATCCTCTCCTTCTCCTATCTGTTGTTTCCAAGTTTCGATCTTTGCCGCCCTTTTGTTGTGCAGCAGGGCCAAAGGTGAAGCAGGCGCTGCTTACAGTGGGCTGGGCCCGCCTCTCACTGACATCACGCCCCTCCCGCGCGGTCCCTGTGGACGCTGAGGCGCAGCTTTGTTGGTTTAACCCACGCCCACTCCGCAGGTCGCGCTAATTCCCGAGCTTTTGAAGCCGCATTTAGGAGTCGGAGAACTGGAAGAGGACCAAAGAGAGGGAAGAACTACAGTAATTTTTCGGGATCAGACACGTCTCGCCGGAGCAGGGGAGTAGCAACAATGCATCACAATGCATTAACGTGAAGAAAAAACAATGTTCAAATCGTAACCGACCCAGAAAATCGTCCCTGATTACGACAACCATTAATTAGCACCTCATTTCGGAGCATTCAGATACCAGTATCTGATCATTTTCCTTTTTTTCTAGTTTTTATGAGTGTTTTGTGGTGTTATGTGTCGAAAAACCATTAATAATTAATCATTACATCATTTCCAGCCACTGCAATTAAACAGCCTGTTTGTTATTCTGCCTTTTGTGTAAATGAGCTCCGTTCTAATTGGCTGCATTGAATTGTCCCTCATTCAAAAAGCGGTCCGGACAAAAACGTTGCTTCTATGAACGAGCCGGGCCAAACTGCAGCGAGCTGAATAGGTAAATACATGCAAATGTGTTGGTTTTGGTGACATGAAAACAACTAATTCAAAGCGGGTTTTGCAGCTAAATTACCAAACAAGTGAGGGGAGATTGGTTTTACATGATACAAGCTTACGCTTCACTTGGTGAATGGGTGAAATGCCGAGAAAGAATTTCACATTGCTCACACTGTGTGCTGTGCTGTGCTGTGGTGTGTTCATGCGTGACTATAAGGGGCCGCTTTACTTTACTTTGAGCTGCTTTACTGAAATCCTCAACCTTCGGTTTCATAGCTGAATGCTCCAATTTTCCTTTCCACCTTAAATAATGCAGCACCCAGAATGCAGCGCTGTATGTTTAAGGTGGAATGGAAAACGTGGTTCCTTTTAAAGTGTCATAAATGCCATTGAGAGCTCAGTAACTCCTGTAGGCGTGAAACTTCATGTTATTTAAATCATATACTCTATTGATAACCATAGCGATTAGCTGTGCTGCTATCTATGTTTATCTGCAGTGTCTAAATGAGTGACAGAGCTTAAACACTCAGGGTTTAACAGTCAGAATTAGAGCCAAACCAGTAACCGGACTTATCCACTGACCTCAATGGACTCAGGTCTTACATTGTTTGTTTTTGACATTATTTTTCATTTCCTAGCATCATGTTCTTCGAGTTAATGCCATTTTCTCTTGATTTTAGGATAAAATGAGTGATAAATGAGCCTTGTAGAGTTCTGGCGAGGTCTACAGGGTTGAAGACAAGCTTCCTTGTGCTAAATATATAAGTAAATACCATAATAAGCAAAATAAGTAAATAAGCAAATACTCGGGTCGACTTGAGGAGGACGGGTTCTCTTTTTGAGTCTTGGTTCCAGCTGAGGCCTCTTCCTTCAGCTGAGGGAGTTTTTCCTCACCTCTGTTCTGTCGCCTTTGGCTCACTAGGGCTCGAACCTGGACTCTGGAAAGCTGCTTTGTGACAACTTGGTTGTAAAAAGCGCTATATAAATAATATAGAATTGAATAAAATTGAATTATTTAGCCAGTCGTAGTAATTGTACCGTCACAATAAATGAAAAGCGTAATAGGACGCCTGGCTGAGGCCTGCTCTGACTGTACGCATGTCCCACGTCCTTCAGGCTGCGAGTCGCGATCGCTGTGATTTAATGCCATGCAAACGGGGGAAGGCCACATACAAAGACAGGTCATCTGTCTGCTGCCAGTTCAAGCTCAGCCTGTTCCACTTCTGCACACGTGACCCAGGACTTCACTGAGAGATGAAAGAGCTCCCTTCAGAATGTGTGCTTCTTACAGAAAGTGCATTTAATTTAATGCTTACCATTCATACATAATATAATACACACCGAAACAGCTTATGATTGCAAAAGTATAGATTGTAATTGAGCTGATTTTAATGTGTAGTATGTGTTACAATAATGCTTTTTTGAACAATTTAAGCTGCACTTAAGCAGATTTAGGAACTGTGTATTTATGGTACCACAATTACTATATACTATGTACTATTATGACATTATGAACATGGTGTATACATATATATGTATATATATATATATATATATAAACATACGTACGTACACACGCACACACACACACACACACACACACACACACGCATATATATATGTATATATATATATATATCTACACCAGGGGTGCGACGGTACATGTATCCCACGGTACAGTTCGTACCTCGGTATTTAGGCCACGGTTTTGGTTTGGTTTCGGTACATGTTTTGTGCATAAAGAGAACAATGTTTTTTCTCCCAAAATTATATCTTTATTTTGAACAAATTCCAGCAACACTGTGCACAATAATATAACACAATTATTAAACACAACACTACAAATAATAACCCAACAAAACAAATAATAAACTGCCTCTTATTCATGTATAACATATGTATACATGTATAAAATTCAAACTTACAAAATGTAAACAAAAACACTTAAAACAATGTTAAAGTGCCTCTTTAAAGTGCTCTAAACACAGAGTAAACATACTTTCAGAAATCGGCTACATTCACGATGTAAAGTGCACTATCAATTATTGCCATTATGGGCATGAGGTATTTATTCCTCTGCTATTGTAAGATTCTTCTGTAAGAAGACAAGCCTGTCAACATTGTCAGCTGCAAGGCGAGAACGGCTTGCACTTACAGTGTCCCCTGCAGTGGAGAAAATTCTCTCACTCGCAACAGAAGGTCCTGGGACACAGAGGTGACGTTGTGCAACTTTTGCAATATGGGGGGAACTTGCTCTCATTTGCCCTCCACCACACGAAAGGATCAGCGTCTACATTAACAGAGTCAGTTACCTTTTCGTCTGTCCTCCGTTATATCAGCATGACTGCGCTGAAGATGCTCAGCCATATTGCTCGTGTTTCCATTAGCGTATGGGACACGTGTTAGGCAATGTTTACAAACAGTCAACTGTTTCGACTCCCTGGTCGTTGTACTCTACAGCGAGCCCGAAAAATTTCCAAACTGGAGATTTGTACGAAGTCGGTGCTTCTTCAAACTGCCTCTCAACTGTTCCGCTAGTGCTGGCCATGCTTGTTTGTTTTTCTTTTTTTCCGCGTCTGTGTGCCGAGCTGCGAACTCGGCTCCAGTTACGTCAGAGTGAGAGAGGGCGAGTGGGTGGAGCCACAACAGTGACTGGACATTAACTGACGGTGGAGGGCTTTCACTCATTGGCGCTTACTGCTGAACAGTAGCGTGGTAAGCAGTAAGCGCCATTTTCAAAAGAACGTGCAAAACCGAAATACTGCGGTACACAAGGGCAGCGCGTACTGAACGGTCCGGTATTTTACCGAGTACCGTTGCATCCCTAATATACACACACACACACACGTGTATATGTACACTGTGCTCATAATGTCATAGATATGTGTGTATACTTTGTTGTATAATAAGTGAATACTTCATAATAATACTTTTTAAAATAATACTCTTACAATGGCATGACAATTAATTATACTTACTTCATAATATACATTTAAAATATTAAACACCTAAGCTGACATTAAATTATGTGTTTTCTTTAAGTGTGCTTTAGTATATGGGCAAATTGGTGAAAAATGCATTTATTCGGCTGTATTTCCTTACATCATATTAAATATGTGTAATGTTAATTTGTATTAATAGAACTGAGAACTTTTAAGTATTTTATACTAAGTATTTTTAGTCTGTAGTATTAGCAGTGTGGTATTCTACACTAGCAGTGTACTCCTGTAATGAGCCAGGCTTTGAGCGTTGGGGCAGAAACCTTGTTAGATCCACCAGACCAGACCAGACCAGACCACTGTCAGCTCAGATGCAGCTCTGGCCAAAACGGCAGCACTAATTGCGGTGGTCTTTTATTAGAGGGACGCGAGCCCCCGCATCAATAATGCAGGCGTGGTTGTTTAACGGTGTCATTTGTTTGTGTAAGTATCTCAATGAGTGGGCAGCAAATATGAATTCTGAATAGAGCATAATTAATGGAAACACATTGATTGTGCATTCAGGGTTCAAATAATTAATGGGCCCCGCTGAAATATTTATGCTGCCTGGAGTAAGCACTTCATGGAAGGCAGTCAGGCAGAAATGTAAACTGCGGTCCCGCTATTAAATATTAAAGGGAAGCATTAATCTGAGAGCTTGTTTTGTAGCGATATAAGAACGGGAGATTGATACCAAGCGCAGTCAGAGCCGTTATGTTCGCGCCAGCTGATGTAGAGTCTCGGAGGACTGGCAAAGGTCACGGGAGCCCCCCTCTTCCGAGCCACAGCCCAATCGGGGCTTTCGGCCTTGATCCGACTGAGTTTTACCGTAATGCATCCTGTTTTTTCAACCCCCCCTTTTGATGACCAGTGAATGCTATTGTTCAGGTAACAGTGTTTTGACGTACATGTTGAATGGGTCTGAAGGGGCATTGTCTTAGACAGTGCCGTGAAATAAACCAGCCTTGTGGAAATTGGACACGTTCATGGGATGCAGAGTCGTTACATAATACAGAAAGTCAGCTTAATTCAGGAGGATCTGAAGCTGTGTCCCATTTAGGCCGATTGCTGTTGATCGTATTATATCTCCTGGCGTGGGTTTCCTCCCTTTCAGTGATGCTCATCAAATCGATTGGAATACTAACAGCGCCGATTCATCCAGAATGTATATTTTAATGGATTCATTGTTTTTAATTCAGTAATTGTGACAGTTCTTGTCCCATTAAGGGTCCACTATTCTGTTTTTATTACATCTTAACAACTCAGTCTGTAACCAAATAAATGCAGTACGAAATGTTGTCCTTGTTATTCGCTAGTAATTTAATTATATGAAGAAGAGATGATTTGTAAGTGCTACCTAAGCGTTCATGGAGACAGTGAGGTTGCACCATGACTGCGGACCTTCTAGCTCAAGCTGTTTGCATAAGACATGGATATTCACTGCTGATTATGCAGACCCAGCTGTTTTTCCAATATAATTGTAAAGTGTTCTTCATCCAGTACAAGGAATCGTTTAGTGCTTCACTAAATCTAAATCTGTCTTGCCGCTTTTTAAGGTCTTTTTTCTCAGAAGAAGGTTTATCTGCTTGGAAGTCATTGGACCTCAAGTGAGCACCTCTAATGTTAGGCTTTTTGCAGGTGCAATACTGGATCTCCTGTGAATTCCTCACAAAGTCAAGGCTGAGACATGACTTTTGCACAAATTAGGCTTGAGCAGCTTAACAGCAGTATCAGGAATCACTGATAGGTTCCATCCATCGCAACAAATTAACCATGACTCTCTCCTTTAAGGTGCGTGAAGGTGAGTCATCTTTGTATTGTAGTCTGTTTTGTGTTATTTTTTATAGCCCTAATATGAGACATGCCTTCAAAACATTCTATAGCAGCGTACGGCCCCACTTTTCGTGTCTTCTACATCAGTCACGCTTAATAAACAGCCGCGAAAGCTAAGATACGCAAAGTAAAACATGACCTATTTGGGTTCAAATTATTGAAAAGTTGGTGGTTACATGTTAAATAAACACCCTCATCATTGAAACCTCCGCCGTCAGATGGAGAGGGCTAGAGGGCACGATTGGACGGTGGCACGTTGCACACGATTGCACAAGCCTGGTATGAACGAATTCTTTGCACACAAGACAAGAAAAACAAAAACAACACTGAAATTACTAAGAAATGTGAGAAAACATGGAAGCGCACAGAGAGAGATGGAGGAGGCCCATGGGACACTATGTGAAGGAATACATATTAGGAATGTATTTATTATTTGGTTGATACTTATTAGTGGTCTGCTCATTATGCATTACCCTTTATTCGTAATGACCTGTATTAGATGGGTGGGGCTAAACCGCGGCGGGCTAAACATTTCCACTTACATTTATCAGACGCTTTTACCCAAAGTAACTTCCATTCCCCAACTACAGGGGGCAGTCTCCCTGGAGCAACTTGGGGTTAAGGGTCTTGCTCAGGAACTCAGAGGTGGTGTGCTGAAGGTAGGATTCGAACCCATGACCTCTTAGTCCAGAGGCAAGTATCCTACCCACCAGGCCACCATCTCAGAGGGATATAAGTAAGATGAGAGAAACCTTTATTAGTCCCACAAGTGGGAAATTTGCATCTCTTCAGCAGAAAGTGGACAGCAAAACAATAGAATAAAACTACACAACACAACAAGATAAGTAGACTTTACAACTAATACAAAAAATTGCACATTGCTAACAGTAATATTATACCCCTAAAAATTGTTGCACCAGAAAAAAAACAACAAAAATTGTATGTTGCACCAGAATATTGCACAGAAGAGAAAATACACTGCTTCTAGTGACGCCACAGAAGCAAATCAAAGCTGCTATTTTGCTGCCTGATTTCCATGTAAGGACCACGTAGACTGGGGAGAGTGGGATATTTTGGAACGAACAGTGTCTACCTCTTTTATTAAAGAAGAAAAACCTGAATGGTTTTACATGATACAGGCTCAACAGCATTTCCACCTTCGGGCCAACCTCTGCAGCATTCTTCTGCTCCCAGCAGGAGACACGGGGACAGAGGAACAGAGCAATGCTTCGCAGGCTGGATGATTAAGCTTCATTGTGAGTATTACTGGCGCTTGAACACCGCGGGAGGATCCAAATGAAATAAATACCTCACCCCTGCTCTTTTGGTGCACACATATTTCGACCGGCGTGGAGCTCAGCCTCACCAGCTGCTGTTGCCCGAGACGTTTTTTTCCTGAGACTTACGGCCCGAGTTTCGTCTTTTCCCTTCGTTTGACCTCGCGAACCAGTTTAACAAAGACTCGAAGATCCCGACTTGAGTTGATTGGCAGCGATTTGGTGGCATGAATTACGGCGAACCTAATTACAGCTAACTTTTTTAATTAGCCACAGGTAAACGCAAGGTTTAAGCAGAACGGGCTGCACGTCATTCCCAATTGCCTGCACCCTCATGTGGTTCCAGATTATCTCCGTCATTACGCTCATCTTATTTCCGGGCGGCAGGTTCTATCTGCTGATGCCTCGCGTAAGAAAATCATTAAATTAATGTGCAGACCTTGACGAACACCGGCGCAAAACTAATTGCGGCAACTGTGTGCTTAACACTATGTTAATCTCAGATAATTTAACAAGGTCTGCTCCGCATTAGGAAGCAGTCTGTCTGTCTGTCTGCCTGCCTGTCTGTCTCTCACGGCTAAGGCTGGGAGGATCTTCTTGTGGAAGCCATGAACCAGTGACAGGAAAAGTTTGTAAACTTTTCTCAGTTTCCTGCAAGAACTGTTCCTAAAATGTGACTGAGATACTGAGGTTTTCCCACCATGATACGTTACGTTTTCTGATCCAGAAGTTACAGAAACGACAACATTATCCACAGTATTCAAGACCTTTATTACATTATTACACTGTTATTTTCTTATCTTTTTTAAAAGACATTTTAAATAGCTTGGGTGCTCTGTCGTTTTTGTTGTCTCTTTTACGAATATGTACTTAAACGAATATTTGTATTAAAGTGATGGAAACTACTCTGATTTATATGTTATCACAAATTTTACTGTGTGAAGTGTATACAGTTCAGAATGTGGATTCCACAGGTCCTGTATCGAAACATTGTTTAGTAAAAAAAAGCAGCTTTTTGTAACATCCCAACTAAAATGTGGTCAAATACAGGTCATAATTAACCAAGCCAGCCATTCAGCTACAGATTAGTGATGCAAAGTCGATATGAGGGATTTTGATTCCTGTACGCTAGGGAGAGCCTCAGTATGAAAAGACGTCCTAACATTAAAGTACGTTACGAATACGGCTTGTAAAGGAATTTTCCCGTCGGAGCCACTCACAGGGCTACCCCCTGCCCTGGACGTCCATGAAGCCAGGACTGGGTCATGCTGGGAAAGAGAAAAGCTAATAAATAAATTCCACTTATTGATTTCATGGTTATTGAAAAATTGAATGCAGTACTCTTACTTGGCCATTATGAAATATGGAATGTAACTGAGTTTCAGATCACAGACAGATGCCCTAACATTCTGCTGTACAATTTTCCGCTAGAACGTGGAATTCTTTGGTCCCTCAGTGATCGTTGCAAAGTCTTGAGGCAGAAAAGTAACTTCACCCCACAGTGCTGCTGAGTTGGGCGAGAAGTTTTGGTTTTGGAATGCAGTGTTTTGTTTTCTCCAAACATAATGTTGTGTAACATTTGCCAAAAACCTTTAACTCACCTCTCCTCAGAAGGCAGTTCCAGAGTAGGGCTGTGAAAAACGCAAGAGTTTTTCAAATAAACAGTAAGGTTTTTTTTTTTCTTTTTACCTTATGGTAACCGCCCATGGACGCCAGTGCATTTCTCATAGTACACTTCTGCTGTAAGTGCGGTAAGAACTATGAATATAATCATTCTATTCCTTTTTCACACTCTGTGCTGCCCTAAATCCAATTAAAAAGGGTTAATAATGCTGTCTTAATGTTTTGCTTTGACAAATGTGCAGTTGCTCCACGATAAGCTTAGAAAAATAACAGAATTTATCATAATACCCATTAGGCCTGGTCTGAATAATTCAAGTATTGAAGTATTTATCTATCATCTTGGTGCTCATATTTAGTATTTAGAAGCTTCGTGTTTTTTTCCCAAGCCTCGAAAGGTGTAGCCTAAACTACATATTTTATCAGCAAAGGCTTTTTTTTTTTTTAAAGTGCAGCATTTATGAAAGAGGTTGGCATGGAGGCAGGACAAATTTGTTAAATCATCACACGTACAGCTCCAGGAAAAAATAAGAGACCACTGCAGAAATGTTTTGTTTCTCGGGTATTATCTTTTAAATTGCAGTGGTCTCTTATTTTTTTCCAGAGCTGTATATCACTCTTTATTCAGGTAGCCTTTGGTGCTATAATTCTAATTCATTAAACCTTTACACGATTGATTTTTAACAAGAAGCAACAATTGCAGCTTCCATAACAAATAGTATTTTCGAGGGTGACTTTGAATAAGATCATCCAAGTACTTGTTTGGAGACACAACTGGAAGTCTGTAAAATGCTACTGGGGCCCCAGTAACCAGATATATGACCATAATGCACAATTACATCAGGTCAATCCCACACGTTCCCCAATTTCAATTGAGTTGTACTTGTTGAATAAGATATATTGTATGGCTACTTTTTCCATTGTAAGGTTACTTTGACAATTTTAAGGCTACTTATTACATTTGAAACCTTTTCCATTTTAAGGTTATTTTTCAATTTTAGGGTTACATTTAAGGTGACTATTTCCATTTTTATGTTACTCTTAACATTTTGCCGTTATATTTTCAGTGACTTTTCCATTTTAAGGTTACCTTTTCCATTTTACGGTTACTTTTCCGACTTTTCTGAAGAATTCCCAAACTTCTTTTCCTCACAGCTACAATCGATCCTCTGGAGTCAATCGATTACATTATCAGTTTCTTAAGCCTCTGCTTTTAATCAGCTGGCATTAAAGCATTAAGGTGTCTGCCAGAGACAGCTGCAGTGGAAACAGCCCCGGATCACTCTGTACACGCCAGTGGGTCGTTTAAAAATTGTCGCAGGATAAGTAGGCCAAACCTGAGAGCCTCAAAATGACGACTTCCCTGCAATGGAGAGAAAAGGTGCTTTCACTCTCGAGCTGGGCCGTCACCAGAAACTACAGGAGAGGTAAAAAGCCCAGTGTTCGTGGTGGACGTTCCTGGAATACGTTCACTCTGTTCCAGAGAAAAGCTGCGGAGTCAAGCGCAGTCCGCCTCTTTCCTTTGAACAATCTTCACTATATCTTAGATAGGAAGGGAGAAAAAATCTCGATTAATACCCGCTGTCCTTTTGATGTCTGGAGTTGTAGAATAATTTGATAAATGACATTTTCCGAGTGCGGCTGCAGCCCCGGTATCAGACTTTGATAAATGTTGCTTTCCCTGGGTTGTCTTCAGTCAAAGGCCTTTCTTAAAGGCCACCTTTGTCATCATCACTGCTCGCCTTTGATGAGCCCAAACCTGCTACAGTTATTGCGGATGTAGGGGGGAGAAAAAACACAGACGCATAAATGTCAGCATGGGCGTTACAGGCGCTTAAAACTAGTCTGGAGCTGGGTTTTTTTTTCTTACTTTGTCTTTTAGTTTTCCCTGAACTTTAAAAAGAAATGGGTTGATAATGCTACGTATTACAAGCTTCATGTAAAAACATTACGTTCACCCAGGTTCTGAATCTTTTTCCCCAGAGTGTAGGCTAGGGGTTGGCAGCACACTGGTGTCTTAACCATTACCGGTTTTGCAGATCACTAATTTTGCAACAGCCTGTGTATTAATAACTAGAATGCATTTTTGCTGCCTTCAAAAATGGCATCGAGTTTTAAAAGTCATTTAAACAGTCAAATTACATGAATAATTAAATTACTAGTTACATTTTTATTTCTGACTGTAAAAACAAACAGAAAAGAACCTGTGGTGTGCGAAGCCCAATGTGTGAGTGTGAGTGTGAGTGTGTTGTTTGAAAATGGAAGCGGCGTGTCTCACTGTTCAATTCCTACACAAGCACCTCATGCTGCTTCATGAGGGACTGATTAGAGATCACCTGAATCACATCTTATTTAATGAGGAAAAGTGTAAAAACACTGCTGTAATCGACACTCTCCTCTCACAATG
>JBBPCX010000040.1:2461204-2476881 GCA_037974365.1 Hydrocynus forskahlii | reverse complement strand
TGTGTGTGTGTGTGTGTGTGTATATTAGGGCTGCAACTATCAAATATGTTTGGAATCGAGTATTCTGACGATTTTTTCATCGATTAATGGAGTACTCGGATAAATCATACTTTTGTATGATTCATGCCTCGTCTCCTAGCCCCAGTTCAAGTCCGTCTGCGCTCCTCTAACTCTGAAACATTTTCCGTCAGATACGTAACTAACATACACTTCACACGAGTAAACTTTACACTAGTGCTAGTGATGGAGCGAGGGGCTGGACTAAACATGTTTTGCTCGCCAAACTCCAACTGAGACTCTCCGTTTTTCGGACCAGTCGTCTCTCGTCTGTGGGTTGATGACGTAGACCGATGGAAATAGTTTAATAATTGTCCAAAACGTTAAGTTAACTCACTAGTAGGTTATAATTAGTGACTAAACACAGAAGTACAAACACGCTAAGACGCTGAGCAGCACCGGCGGCAAAACCAATATACACTACACTACGTTTTCCTCCTTACTCAGTGTAAAATGGTCCCACACACACACCGGGATCTTCATTTTCTGTCATTTCCATAGAGAGCAAAATATACGTGCCATCTTAAATCTTTGAAATGCGCGTCAGTTACAACAGTCCGTGTGAAACAATGATACCGGAGCCGCGCAGTGTCTACACAGCGGGAGTGATACGATAGCAGAGACATTTTAGATAGGGGTGACATAAATTAAACGATACATTTTTTGTAATCGATTATTCGAGTTACTCGAATAATCGTTTCGGCCCTAGTGTGTGTGTGTGTGTGTGTCTGTGTGTGTGTGTGTGTGTTTGAGAGAGAGAGAGACTGTAAAAATACAGATGTCTATATATATATATATATATATATATATATTTGTATGTATATGAAGTTTCCTTGCTGCTGTGCCTCTAGGAGAAAGTCTTGTAGCTGGACAGCTAATGTAGAGGAGAGAAGAGGATCAATATAGAACAGAAAGAAGATTGGAGCAGTAATAAAACAATTGCCTGCCTGCAATATCTGACCAGATCACAGCCCTCCTCAAGAGCAAATCTAACTTTATAAAAGAAACCACGGATCTGAACTTGAATTAGCATAGAGTTGTCTGCTGGGACGGCCCTAACCAACATCATTATTTGCACTACTTGCATCTGCCAGCAAGCTCGGACGGGTGAAGTCGATTTCTCCTTCCCCTCCTAACAGAAACTAAGAGCCGTAATTGGCCCTTTGCATCGACGGTGCCCTGTTGAGGAACGTATGCAAATGCGGCGAAAAATGAGATTCAGGTCTCAGATGGAGAGTCAGCAGGGTTGGGAAGTGATAAGGAGGAGTGATATCGCGGTGGAGAACAAAGTGCAGTGATTACATTTATTTCCACTGACCCGTTCCCTCAGCACCCGAGAGGAGAACCTGCACTCAGCCTCAGGCCGGCACCCTGCAGATTTCTTCATGAATTATTTCAGGAGTCGGTTCTCTCTGCACCGCTTCTTTTGGGAGCTCTTGGCCAGAATCTTGCCCTGGAATCTTTTGTATGGTGGTGCTGGTGGGATGGAACATTCATATATTCATTCTTTTTTCCTCTCAGGTGATCTCGAAGGATCTGCTCTCACGGGATCCCGTCATTTGTGATGGAATGAAGTTTTTCTATTTTAATTTATTCACACCGTATTGAGCCCTGTCCTTCGATAGGAAGCGGCTTTTATGTCCAGCTGTTTTCACCAGCACTAAAGGCTCAGAATATTCAAATACTGATTGCAAGATGCACTACGAAACGCAATGTACTTAAAATGTGCTGAACCCTACCCTAATTTACCCCTATAGAAATACACCAAGCACCTTCATTTGAATTAAGCGGCCGTTAATTTGTGAATGCGACCCCATTCATTTTACCTTAAATCAGATTGAAGGCATGAGTGTGAAACCCCATTATCTTAAATTTATCTTCTTCCCTTAATTTTCCTTCATTTCCTGTAGGGGAGATTAAGGCCCAAATTAAGGTCACTTTAAGGGGTAACATTGAGGCGTTTGGTTTCATAGTGATATGGGACAAAACTGGGTAAAAGTAGAAGGAAGTCTTTACCTAAAAATGACGACATGATACAGAAAGCCAGGCTGAATTTAAGGTCAGATCACTGCTACAGTATCTTTGACTGTGGTTTATACATGGCCGCCTTTGTGATGCTACGGAAAAGCTAACGCGTTCTAAAAATAGCACTACAGTCATTCTCAATAGGCATTTCATTATTCATTTCCTTTGTTTTGGATCTTCAGAATGCTATTAGTACAGAGAACACACATAACAACACTTGGTTTTGATCTTTTGTGCAATACGTCAGAATCATTACAGACGCTGACAGTACAATACTAGTTCAAAAACATAATTAACAAGACGATGGCATCCAGCACAGTAGCTGCTTAAGAAAGGAAACTGCTCTGTTGTATCCGAGTTCAAGATGGAACCAATGTAAAGTGAATATAATCATGATGAGTTCCCGCTGCCTTCTGCCCCCTGCTGGTGTATCCCCACAGCGGGAGACCTCTCTCAGCAGGAGCCCTCTGGACCAAAGGGTTCAGCTTGAAGTCAGGATTGACGGAATGCAAGATTCTCACACGCATGTCATTGGCAGTCTTTTTGATCACATGTGAAATCTCTTGGCCTTAATGAATAAGTTCTCCCTGTGGATTATGGGCCTGGTATTCGGTCCCTCTCTGAACAGGCCAATGAACATCTGCAGTGTTTGGAGTCAAGCCTGACTCTGTAAAGGCAGAACCTATAGCCAGAGTTGAGGAACTCGTCTCGGCCATGTTTTGGTCAGCCTCTGTGCGCCACCCGGTCCCCTCACTTGGCCGAATTTGAGTTTTTCCTCCTCCGAATGCCGGCGCATTCGCGGTTGCCATGGCAGCACCCCGCTCGGTCGCGAAGCGAGCGTCGGGTTTTATGAGTAATATGCAGCTCAGCTCGGATCACGCTGTGTGTATTCAGTCCTCGCTTTCACTTTGATTAGCCCTTTGAAAAGAACACAACTCTCTGCAGCTGTTTGAAACACTGTACTTAAAAAAAACAGGGAACGCTCACACGTGACATGGGTGCTGTTCCAATCAGCGACTGGTCCCCAAGCAGTTCCGCGACAGACAGGTCCGCTCTGGAAGCAACAGTGCAATAAATTATAATCAGAGACTCTCAATCAGTGATTCCAGCTCCTTCGCTATGACATTTGGGGCTGCTGCCTACACACTTCACCTGCTCTTGATTTCTTCAGGCTTCGACTGCAGCCAAGGCTGACTGGGAGTGAACTGAAGTTTCATTTGACCAAACTAATGGTAAGACCTTTCAAAATCTTCACATACAACTTCAGCTTACTATGCCTTGCCTTCCAGATGTCGGCTTCGCTCTGGTTTCTTGTCCACCTCACAAACGGACAATAGCTACAGCTGTGGAAAAAAAATGAAGAGGCCGCATCATTTTTTTGTAATGTGTGGGAGTGTGTGTGTGTGTAAAATGTGCAGGTCACTATTGTTTTAGACACTATTGACCAGCATAAATAATACATATACTTAAATAATACATATAAAAAATGTATTATACCTTGGAAATGTTGAACCACACAACGCTCTTATATTTTTTTACAACTGCAACAATTAAAACAGTGATGTTAAGAGCACAATGTATGTGTGTGTGACTGTTTCATCCATCAGAAACTGAATTAGGAGTGAATCTGCTGGAATACAGACCATAGAAAAGCTGCTCTACACACACTACTGCACTCAACACATATGGAGGCGTTTCTTATTTACACACTCACACACACGCGCGTGCACGCACACACTCACGCACACACGCGCGCACACACACACACTGCCGCAAACAGTACAAACAGTGAACGGAAAAAAATATTTTTTAATGGCTGTATTTCATCAATTCCTCCAGTGAAACATTTTTTTGCAGCTATGCTGGCAGGGCGGACATATGGCAAACGTGACAGGCAGGCGAGACGGATACCCCTTCATTATCAGCAGCGTCTCCTCCGGCACTGCGTCCCCAGGGAGGACCACCGTGACGTTTATTAACCGTCCACGGATAATCCCGAACGTAAACCGCAGCATCTGCGTGCCGCTGGTATCAGCAGCAGGGACGAGGGAGCGAGCTTCTCGGGCCTGACGTGAAGTATTAGTGAGTCAGGTTTCTCCCATGACTCAGAACTATTACTAATGTGGAAGGTGGATATTGCTGGCACAGCCCTTTTAGTCTTACAAAACTGGAAATCAGCTTACATGCGAGCTTTCGAGGCATTCGAGAGGTAACGGGGAAGAGGCATAATCGTATTAACGACACAATGACGCTCCTTTACCTCGGAAAATATGACAGTCGTTTCTGCCATTGTGGCAGTTGCTGTCATTTCGACGCTGTGTGTTCTGCCGCAGACAGTAGAAAGGGGGCTAAATCGGCAGTTAGAGGAGGCGTGTTGGCACTAAGGCTAATTTAGTCTCATTCTCACACACGCTCCTGGGAGGTGGGAGGGCTGTAAACGGCTTGGCAATCGAGCCACCCAGGAAAACTTTTCATAAGAACTCTATTCCTCCGTAGGTCATTTTGGGGAGCTGGGGGCTTTCATACGAGGTCAGGCCGCGCTGAAGCCCTTCTGATGATGCGTGGAGACGAGAAGGATAGGTGGGCGGTCTTTAGTTGGCTCTGTTTTAGGTTAAATGGAATGGAGTTGGTCGGTGTAACATTAATAAAGTACATTCAAAAATGATGGCATGAAAATTCCCATAAATAGCCAAAGAAACACTGAATCATTTACACAGTCTGACTGATTGCTGAGGTGTGACTTCACCAAAGGGCGGCACCAAAGAGGCAAAATCAGGGGCGGGAGGAAATACTACAGAAGGCAACTCAGTGAAGACTAAGAGCTACACGCACCACAGAATATGTTTGATCACAGCTGTTATCAGTCACTCCGTATTCCCTCAACGAATGTCATTTTAGCATTTGTTAGCTGAAATGAGCCTGTAAATGTGCTAAGCTTTCATTAGCTAAAACACCACAGGTCAGATTTCCTGAGTTTCTATCCTTTTATCGAGTGTCATGTTAGCTTCAATTAGCTAGATTGAGCCTGTCGCTTTAGCATCAATCAGCTAGAACCAATTTTGTACTGTGACGGGTAGTTCTGCTAATCAGTCTATCGTTAGTTTAGCTGAACCAAGCCTATACTGTGGCATGTGATACTGAGCAGGTTTGAGTTGTAGCAGTCCAACATCAGTTGCCCGATTTTGCTCTCTCAGACATTATTTTTTTGTCATCTACTGTGGTGTGTGTCCTTCACCGTTATATTAGCAAGTTTCACATTTCTACCAAACCAACCCTGTCACGTCTTGTCCCCTCCTTCTCCAGGCACGAGAGGCAGGCACATGGACACCAAGGATAGTTGAAGTGCTTCATGTCTTTATTTTAAATCCAAAACAAAACAGGCATGCGAGCAAAACTAAAGCAGACAGGGGGAAACCACAATACTGTGAGGGCTGACCGACACCTGAAAACTAAAACTCAAACCCTTAAATACTAGAACTCAAAACCCCACCACCAATAACCAAACACAAACACTTTACTCTAATAACACCCAGCTGTGATTAATACAAAACACAAAACCCCATCACCCACTTCACAATGGAAGTCCCCTCTAAACCTCCCAAAATAGTAACTTAAACAACCGTCAGACCCCAGACCTGACAAACCCCAGTTGCCACTATGAAACACAATGTACTTAAAATGTGTTTAACTCTATCTAATCTCAAATTTAAGGCATTAACTCCAGTTCTATTATTTAAAGGGCCAAAGTAAGGGGAAAATACACTAGTTTTACCCTTTAATCAGCCTTAATCTGTGCACTTTTTCCCTAAATTGTCCTTCATTTCCTGTATGGGAAATTAAGGTCAAAATTAAGGTTATTTTAAGGGGTAAAATTAAGGCGTTTGGTTTTGTAGTGTGCTCAACTTCACTCCTTCCAATTTGTGTCATTATCATCTTAGCTTTAGCCTGAATCTGTGGTGAGCAGAGGTGCTCTTGGTAGCTAAGCTAAAGCTAATCGGTTTAACAGCACTGTTAAACATTAGGCACTTGTTGGATCGAGGGTTTTTATTTAACTTTTATTGAGTGACAGATTAATTGTGTTTACTTCTATGGTGACCATTACAGCAAACGAAAGGAAAAACAACACGAAAGAGAATGAATATTGAACGGTATGAAGGTCTGAGAAAGCTGAGTCAAACAGATTTAACTAACCAACTGAAAAAAACAAAAAATGATCTGGAGACAGATGGTGCAGCCCATCCCACAAGAAAAGAGTGATGCTAGACGTACCCATTAATATTTTCATACTTATTTTAGGTTGGAATTGCACCAAATCGGTTGGGACAGATAAACACAATAACACATCCCCAGAGCTGGTTTACTTTGTTAATTAATTCTGCATATTTCCTCGTGTCTTAATTTCGGGCTGCCCGGCTCTCCTCTCTGCCCGTGGGTTTTTTTTTTATTGTTTTTTTTTTTCCCGTAGAACTGAAATATGAACATGTGCTCTTTTTCTACCTAAGTGAAGCTCTACTGTCGCTTTCTTTAGTGCATAAAACAAGCCCTGACAGATAGAATCACTCTCTAAATGATTTATGCAGTAAAGAAAGCATCTCCTCTACATTAGCTGTCACTAGCACTTTCCCTGTGCATTCACCAGCTTTGGCTTTTGTTCCAGAAGAGGCGTGCGGAAGGGGCCCATGCTTTTAGGCCACCGCGGAGACTGGGGAGGGGGGGGCGGTGTGGGATGGGGGTGGTGAATGAAACCAAATTAAGCTGAATAAAGGGTGTTTTGATCTGTCTCTTTTTGCCGGTAACTGTAGGTTGGCAGGATAGAAGAAAAGCCCATTTTGCTGCACACCGTGCCTGTCACTTACCGTCGTGCATCAGGGAGCGGGGAAATGCGCTCGTGACACCGGCTCCACGAGGAATTTGCGGATCTTCAGCTGGGGAGCGCGGACAGTCAGAGACCCGGAGGCCCTGCCTGAAAGTAACGCTCAAATCAGATCGGCCATATTTAGCCGAATTTGACTTTGCACGCGAAGGGACGTGCTCAAAGTTACCGTCGTATGAATAATCAGGAATTACAATTAATGAGCCTCTTCGGTTGTCTGGGTTTGGAAAACCTAAAATGTGCCGGATCTCGTGTATTTTTCATGATTGAATTTTTTTTTCCAGCGCCGGCCTGCTGTTGTGTTGCAGGCATCTGGCAGTTAATCTGAATATTAATTGACCTGCTGTCTTTGTCAGCTAATGGTGTGCTCTCAGTGCCGCCCAGGCAACTCCATATGTGTCTTCAGTGCTTTACACTCACTTCACTTTCCAGTGCTGAGTCTGAGGCCTGTTGTTGGAGGAATGTTTGCCATTTTCAAATCTAGCATGTTAATGAGGACATGCTAACGTTATCCATCCTTACATACACATACATACACACACACACATGCACACATTTAACCTATACACGGGTCCTCAAGTTACAGCAGTCTTGACATACCACTCCCATACTTACGGACTACGTGGGTGAACTAGTTTGGTTGCATGTGGTTGGAAGAATACGCAGTAACGCGGCGCATGAGTGAGGGAGTTTTCCTTTTCCTTTTTCTGTGGCTTAGTTGTGTTTTTAGGATTTTACTGTGTTAGGATCACTAAGTGACAGAGACTAGGGTGCGTTTCAACTTACACCAAAATTCAGGTTACATCACTGTCTTTGTCGTAACTCGAGCACCAAAGGTATACACAACCTACACCCATAGAGATAGAGATATATAGATATATTTATATTCAATATTCTGTATTTAACTTACATGTGCAGTACTACTTATACAAAACTACAGCTGCTTATAACTGTTTATAACCGTCAACACTACCTGTACACTTGCACTTTATACTTTCTTTTCACTTTGGTAGTAGTATGTTAGAATAGATAGAATTTATATGTAGAATATTTGTATTTGTTAATGTTACCCTGTTTGTATTTGCCTATTCTGCTAAGAGGACATTCAAGTAAGAATTTCATTGCACGATGTACACATGACAGTAAAAAACTCTGAATCTTGAACTTTGAAACTTTACTACACATCTTGAAGGACCTAGGACTGGCCCGAATAAATCAAAGTGTTCGTTCGCTACATTTTAATTTGTACGTCATCAGCAAAGGCCTTTAAAAGGACAGTGATTGTGACAGTGTGGTAAAATTATGGTAAATTATGGTAAAGATGGTACATTATGGTTCGGATGTCCATATCACCTCGAATCAGATCGACAACATATAATGAAAAGGGGCTGTTTTCAAACACCTAAAGCTGTACAACAAAAGATCTCAGTCTGAATGTGAAAAATTTCCATTATTATTACTTCTTAGTCTCAAACGCTTATTGTCTCCTGTGTTTACTTCAGCACACACATAAGTTTAACGTAATTAAACTAAGTTAAATAAATGCAAATGGAGCATTATGAAAGAATACAGATATGAGCTTGTGATTTTTGCATAAATATTACTGCTTAACTTGGAAAAACAAGGCGGTTTATAGTTTCTTTTTAAAACAAACACATCTGTGTGTTTAGCAGATGTCCTTATACTCAACCGTTTGAAAAGGAAGGTGGGTGTAAGCGTGGTTGTTTATTGGTACAGCAGCATCTGTCGGGGGGGGGGTTCTGCAAGAGAGAGAGAGAGAGAGAAAATTTACTGTGGCCTATGAGCCACTGGTATTTAGAAATAATTATCTGTTGCTAATAAGAAGAGTTATCCTGACAGGGAAATGGAAATACAGTTTTTTTTATCATGCTCTAGGCGAGCTGGGTTTTTCTTACGGTAATTTCTGTTTCTGAGTCGTGGCTGAAACGTGCCCTGCTCTAAATGCTCCCTGGACAATTAAGCTTGTGAGACTTTTTGACAGCTCAGAACTAGGGATGTGTTTTGCGAACCAGTTTCTGGAGAGTCTCCTGTTCAGACGGTGCTGTGGGTGTTTCTGCAGTGTTAATACTTTCTCACACAGTTGCGTTTCCAAATGGTGAATCCTGGATTGGATCAGTGGAGGGACGGGATGCATCACATCCGCACACATTTGTTGATCAGAACATTTGTAGTGCCGCTCCTCCCTCATTATGGAAATTCCGCAAAACAAAACCACAATAAAAAAATTTTCATATAACATCGTTCATTTCTGCACAGAATTGTGGGGAGTAGGATTAATAAGAGTGCAGATGAAAATCTCTGTCGTTTTACAAATTTTGATGATTTATTTAGAAGAATTGTGAAGAATTGTGATCTCAAAATTAAACCGAATTTTATCAAAAACTGCAAGGTCCTGTGCTAAAGACTAGGTTTGTTTTTATTCATTTAATCCTTAGTTTTGAGTCCATCTTAACCAGTTCAGCCCCTTATAAGCACTGGCTGACCATTCTGTTGGTCGTTCTGTACTGCTATCCCACTTTACTGAGTGATGCGGTCATTCAGAGCAAGACCCCACAACTACTACTGAAGGATTTTGGCTGTAATTTACTAATCTAAACTGTGGAGTTGACTCTGAAGGCTCTCTTAAAGGGTAGCTTAATCCATCGTTACCCTTAGTCGATATTATTGGACACGTTTTACCTGGGATGTCGGCGCATTGGATTCAGACCCCTGTGAGCTATTTGCGTTTGACCTTTCAGACGCCACAGCTCAATCAGAGCCACAGAAAGGAATTTACACTAGAATTTGCCAATATTTTTGCTTCATGGATGGCAGGGTGTGATGTGCCTCGGATATGTGCGCATCACTGGAGGCTCTGAATACGTTTTGCTTACGAAGCATCACAGGCCAGAGCTTTCTGTT
Source organism: Hydrocynus forskahlii (assembly GCA_037974365.1). Lineage (NCBI taxonomy): Eukaryota > Metazoa > Chordata > Actinopteri > Characiformes > Alestidae > Hydrocynus > Hydrocynus forskahlii. Next base: position 2,467,004 of record JBBPCX010000040.1, on the reverse strand, counting down.
TGCGGACGGACGCGGATTTGTTTTCCCTGTGAAAGCCGCTCAGATAACGCCACCATCCAGACGGTTCCGCCTGGGCCGCCTGGCACTGGCACTTCCACCAATTCCATTTCAAAGCGGACGGATTAGGGCAACTTTTAATTACTCGTGAGGACAAGGCATGCCTCCCAACATAAAGAGCTGATTATTTGGGCCACTTTTTAGAAGCTGGGTTTGATAAGTCCGGCCCCTTTCTGCGTCGTAGACCGATTAAAGCTGGGGAGCTGATAGAGTGAGGGAAATTAACCCTTGGGGCTCAATTAGCATTTTCCAGATTAGGATAATTTCTTCCACCGGGGTGTCTTTTGCTTTCTCCGCTGCTATCCTGCGTTACATCAAAGCAGCGTTCAGCTAGGAGACTTTCAATTCGGCACCAGTGGTGTAGACCCAGCGGATCGCCATCAGGCAAGATAAGAAGGAATGCCTAAGCTAGAGTGGTGCCTTGCACAGCAGCAGCGACAAGCATGGCTTGGAAACCGTACAGTCAGTCATTATATAAAGATGGTGACGTTGGATGGTTGCTTCTTTACACCGCAGTATATTTAGTGATGTCTCCTTTTAAAACATCTCTCGTTCGCAATGCCATTTCGGTTTTCCTAAGATGTAGGTGCTGCAGCCGTGTTCCTTTGAGATAGGCAACGAGTCAAGAAATACTTTAAGAAAAATGCAGCCAGAAAGCACCTTATCTCCGGCGCGCATGTGAAAACAGTGTTGTGTCGAGCTATTCTTGAGCCTTTCAGCCGCCGGTGGAACGCTGACACCCTTGTTCTCCTCGTCCCCATTAAATTGGAAGGGAAACATCAAAAATTATTTTTTTTTCTCATCCAAGGCCAAAGTAAAGCTCTTTTGTGGAGAACCTCCTAAAAGGCAAAGGGAAGCAGTTTTTGTAAAGCCGTCCCTCCCAAAGAGGATTTAAGGGAAGTTCTTTTATATCGGCACACGTCAGACTCCACAGATGTGACACTAGTGGCACCAAAGACATGTGCGTCGGAGTTGTCGCAAAGATGCTGGCAGGCAAAGCAGTCTGTTTAGACGTACCTGACGTTACAGGGTGTGTAAAGAAAGGCGTTTCTTTACATCAGAGATTGTATGGTAGTGAATAGGAAATGTCTTTCATGGGGAAATAAGAGCAAAGCTGTGAAGAGAGCACCCAAAGCACACCTAACCCTTAGAAAAGCACGAATCCGTGCCAGCAGCGCAACAAACGGTGAATAATGGTAATATGGCCAAAAAGCTCCTTATATGGTTTGAAGAGGTGTCAGACAAGGTCATGCTGAGCTTTGTCTGGTGTTCCTGTGTCACATAGAACCAAAGTTATTGTCATTTAAAAAACGGCTAGGTTCGAGAAATTCAGCAGACTGACAACAGAGTGCTTCACACAAACGTCAAAAGAAGATTTATTCCTTCTGCAGAAGTGAGACAGAGTTCAGACCCGCAAGTACTGAGGCAGTCTCGGCATGGGTCAGAACCCTCCCTGACAATTCAAGGTTCGCAGTGAATATTTATACCTTAAAATAACAGAATCATCTTTGTCCTTATCTCAGTGGGCTGGTTTCCATGGAGCCCCCCCTTGTGTGTCAAGATGCACCATAAAGTTACTGGAGATGCCACATTTAAGCTTTTCTGATGGAACTTCCATGGAAACAGCCTTGAACTTCGGACAGAACAACAGAGATAATCTTAAGAACATTCAGAGAACATTCAGACACTTTAGCTCAGGAAAGATTGTTTCACAAAATAACAAGACAAACTCATGTCCTTTGCCCTAATGGCCCAGGACCACCTTATGAAACCCCCTTAATGATCTTGTCAGCAAAGTTCCCTCTTACACAAGATACACAAGTAGAGGAATCATCAGAAAACCATCTAGAACAAAATTTTATCCTTTAAATATACTGATTGGTACACTGAATATATATGTGATTAAAAGAACATGTGTTCTAGAAAATATATGCGAATAGATGTAAAATTCCCTGACACATGCAATAATAAAAACCACTACTGGGATTTAATAACGGAATCACACACAAACGAACATAAAGAACAACAATGAACAAATTTCTCATTTTAGGTTTTAGAAACAAACAGAAAAAACACAAGATCTCTGAACCGGGAGAACTTTCAGGATAGTCTCCGCCCACAAGTGCGTGGGGAAAACCTGCAGAGGGAGGGGCTCCGGAGAGCGGCCGAGCGGCTGCACGCCAGGAGAAAGAGCAGCAAACCTGGAACCTACAGTCCTTGTCCTGTATTGACTATGGATATTTCCAAAAGAGTGCTTGAATATTCAATCTCAAAATAAGGCTTAAAAGCAAACATATTTATTTTTCTTAATTAACTAATTTTAATTGCGTCCATCTTCAAAACACTTGTAGCAGAAAGTACTTTCTTTCATTCTTCTCCTTTTTTATTTTTATTACCAAGCCATTTCACATTTACTATTAGCTTACATGTTTCTCGCAGCACAGATGTGTTTGTGTTCTCTGGGCTAAGTATGCTGTTACTTTGAAAAAAATTATGTAGACATTGATTAAGTGAAACAAGACACCTCCACCCCTTTGCCACCCAATACTATACCCAATCAGCAATGGCTGGGGGCACGATTTAACCATGGTACACTGCACACGGTGTTGCAAGCCTACAGTGCCTTTCCATGCCGATCAGTGCAGCAGCGGCTTAACTCCCCACAAGGATCACTGCCATTAATGTATTATAGCTGTAGTTTCCATAACGTGTTCATTTAGTTACCTCGTGTAAGGTACAACGGATGTGAATATGCAGCGTATTCCCATCTTTTCTCTCTCAAAGTATCTTGCGTTCCTCTAATGATTATGGACTCGCTCAGCTTGATTTCGTCCAAAGGCCAGATGGTTTTGAACCCGAGGCCGGCCAGCCTGCCACAGAGACCGCCATGCATTCCTCTGACCAGCCAGAGCACTGTGCTCGGCGCTAATGTAAATCACCTCTTACCTCATGCAAATGCACGTCTTTAGTATTCAGAGCTCATGCTCCTCATCTGCTCTGAGAAATGCTTGATTGTCCCAAGAGGGTGTCATGTTCACTTCTTTTACTTCATATCATACTCGAATTGTTTGCTACCGCAGTGTGCCCCCACCCCCCATTTGCTCTGTTTATTTCGTTCCAGCACTCTTTCCATGATGACCTATATGGGCTGGGACCCTGGTATGACCCATATGAGGACACCCGCCACCCCACCTCACCAAGGGCCATGCGTTGCTCAGAAATGTACACGCTTCAGATATCACACCCGGCCGGCTTTCCTGTGTCATAGTGCAGTATCTAGAGGTGAATCACGCACGGCTGAATCAGACCAGGATGACGCTTTCTACTGATGATCTCCACCCAACCGTGTACCTACATTACATATTTACACAATTATTTCCATAGTCCCCAGGCAAAGGACTTATTACACTGTGGTCTATTTACCCTCCTTTACCCACACACACACACACACACACACACACACAGCTGTGAATTAGAGCTCTGAGGGCTGATGACCTGAGTGGCTGTCGCCTTGATGCCTCGACAGGAAGTGGGGATGATAAGACAGGCCGTGTCACATCGCCGAGCACCCCAGGTCTAAGCTAGCGGAGACGCTATTTGTCTCAAGGTGGCGGAGACATACCGCCTACCAAGGTCACCTCGCCCAGTGACTGATGAAGGGTCTGAGTTAACATGGCGGCCGTCACTCCAGGCCCTTCTGCTTAGCATGGCCAGCCTCGGATCTTACAAACTCTATCTTATCATGTGGACAACAGGAGGGAGAGCAGCGGGTCACGTCCTCTGCCTCCCTCTCGACCCAGCGCTAACAACATTTATCTCATAGCTACAAGAAGAGCGAGCTACCCTTCACGTGACCTACAGAATAACATTGCGAGAGATAAGTATCTGTATGTGGCCAGGTATTGCCAGACACCACCGCCGCGCCATCAATACGATACAGTTAGAAAATATACCAAATGTACAGACACTTTTGGTTACTTTGGTACCAGTTTACATTTAAACCCTTAAAAAGTGTATGATTGGTAATTACTTTACTGACTTTAAGGTGACTTGACAACCATGAAAGAACTCATTTGAAACCATTCATAAAGTCTTTTACAATGTTGGTCTTACTGGAATGTGGAGTAAGGTCAAGATGAATGATAATGACCTTTTAATGTTTACTGTTTAGCAATTTCTTAAAGTTAGTAATACAAGAATAAGAAATGAATCATACTGTGGTAGTTTCTTGGGCCTCTTTCATTCATGCTGCCTCTTCATGACATTAGCGGTGTTAGCATAACTGCTACAGCTTGTACACGTTGGTCTCTAACAAATGCACACAAGCAAGTTCTGCAAACAACTTTTTTCCATATGGTTTAACAGTCAAAACACTTTGCCAAAAAAGAACATAGTCCGTAAAATATATCATTTGTTTAGCAGTCATTACAAGCCTGGAAGTCCTAAAGAACAACATGTCTACTTGTAACTACTTTTAACTACCACTTTGTTGGTTAACGGTAATGAATTGAAATTTTAATTTGTTTTTCTCTTTCATGCTTTTTATTTGATTTCATTTAGCTGTCCCCTTAATACAATATCACTAGTAGCAGCATCCTGATAGCTAAAAGCTAATGCTAACTGCTCTCAGAATCACTACTTTTGAGACTCACACAAATTTACACCCGGCTTTGAATGTCAGAGGAACATCAACACATGACTCGGGGCTGAAATGCCAGTAAATGGAGTGGAATATGTGGAATACAGAATTAATCGTGCATGTAATGGGCACTATTTTGCTGAATATATCTGATTTGTGCCTAAAGCTGAGGTAAATGGCTCAGTACAATTGCCTATGTTCATGGTGGCCATCCACAGTTTGCTGGATGTTGACAAAGCTGAAGAAAGGCACCGCATAGGAATCACAGCTGTGAAGCCCAGGTTTAACATTAACACAGCCATTGTAACCGGATGAGCGTCAGTCTCCATGCAAACGATTTCCTGACATCAATTATTCATCTCATCAGCTGCACTTAGTATTGACATCCACGTGTTCTTTAAATCCCGACCCCCATGAAGCCGCCGGCTGGAAGCTGCTGAGGGAGGGCTGCGAGCGCTCGGCTCGTGACTGATGTCTCATCCTGACGAATTGACAGATTAATTGAAACGAAGCTGTGCTCCATCTTCTGTGAGCTGAAGTGTTGCAAATGAGGGGTAACTGTCTGGAACTGGGAGAAAGAGCTCCACACCCACTCCAGTGGAAAACCAACAAACTGTGCAACGAGGCCTGATGGATATGCCTTCCCCAGCTCTACCCCACTCCACCTCATCGATCTCAGATGACTGGAACAGAATAATTATCCAGTTTACCTTCGATGGGGGAAAAAAAGAACGCCATTTCTCATTTCTTCACAACAAAATGAAGGGGGAGGAGGTCAAGTGTCATGTGCTTTTTCTGCATTAAATGCAGAAAACACGATAAAAATACTTTTAATCAATTATGAACATTAGGTCATTTTAAAGGCGTACTCTGCAGTCTGAATATTTTCCACAAGGAGGAGCCATTAGCACTCAAGTTGCTTTGAGCCTTATCTAGTGTTGACATAGAAGCAAATTCTATACTTGGACTTTTAAAGCAAAAACAAATAAGAGAGCACTTCAATTTATTATGAAATCAGTGTCTCTCGGAGTATGACAACCATTCCATGCCAGTGTCTGTTAAATTCCTACACAAGCACCTCATTCTGCTTCATGAGGGACTGAT
>JBBPCX010000040.1:2392908-2409902 GCA_037974365.1 Hydrocynus forskahlii | reverse complement strand
TTGTGATCCAGACCTTCTCATCCAACATCAGTGTCTGACCTCATAAATGCTCTACAGAATGAATGGACACAAATTCCTGCAGAAACTCCCAAATCTTGTGGAAAGCCTTCCAAGAAGAGTGGAAGCTGTTAGAGCTGCAAAGGGGGACCAGCTCCATTTTAGAGTCAATGGATTTGAATGGAATGTCATTAAAGTCCCTGCTGGTATAAGGGTCAGTCATCCCAATACTTTTGTCCATACAGGTTAGCTTTAGAGACTAAATGAGCATTCAGAACCTCTAGCGGACCGTTTCTGTGGGTGCTTTGGTTAAGAAAATTTCAGTTGGGGGATATTAACTGTGTTCTTACAAATGAGCAGAAATATACATTTCTGGTCAGTTTTATCCAGCCAGTCCTTTATACCCAACAAAGCATATTGCAGTATGTAGTAAATTTATTGCAATATCCTATTTTGAACCTTTTGTATCTTCTAGACCTTGGGCTTCCATTCAAATTGAATTCCGTTCTATTGACAAATGCCACTGAAATGGATCGCCGCGTACTGAATGTCAAGTGGTAATTAACACATCATACCATGAAAAAAATGTATACAGTTATCTAACAAATACAGAACTGCAATGTCATGCTTTTAAATTTAATTTTTTTAGGAATTAAACTGTTCAGACAGCTCTTGAATATGTGACTTCTGGGCTTAGGTGCAAGCTTAGAGAGGCCTCAAAGTTCACGCCTGGGGTTTCTGGAAACTGTCCCATTTCTCAGACACACTCTTCTGTATTGGTCTAAGCGCACCGAAGCAACACTTTGATGCTGTTCCAACACTCTTTCTACACTAATGTCCAAAGGTCCAATACATGTCCACTGATTTGAGTGCCTTTTTGGTAAATTGTGGAATACAGATCCGTTCCTTTGATAGTGATGTAACCAGAATTTTGGTGTTAGTCTAGTCACTTACCGATCCTTACACGGTTATAAAATCATAAACACAACTAAGCCACAGAAAAAGGAAAAGGAAAACTCCCTCACTCATACGGCATGCTACTGCGTATTCTTCCAACCACATGCAACCAAACAGTTTCGCCCACGTAGTCTGTAAGTACAAGGCTAACGGTGTGGGAGTGGGAGTGAGTGGTGTAAACCCGAAACATCGTATTGTCGAGACCTTGGTGAGGACCCCCTGTGCAAAACATTAGTGTGGAAAACCACACACCGCAGGTCTGAACTTTGGAAGGTAACACGTAAATCTGGAGCGACATTATGCGGTCAGGGATTCCCGGGTTTTGTGCTCTATAGCACCTGATTCATCGTCACACTCATCGTGTAGTTAGCTTGCTCCTTGTGGGCTGGGTCAGGTATGTACAGTATGGACAGCACAGTGCACATAGGGTCTCCAGGACGGAAATGGGGAACTTCTGATGTAGGTCATTCATTTGGTCATTAAGCTTTCGTTTAATCTCCAGATGTCGTGGTGTCTTAGATGCATGCACGGCAGTCTTCGCAGAAGTACTCTAATAGCTCCTTGGACTTGGGGGGCTCATTTTCCTAGTATTTCTCAGACCTATAGTTCTTCTCTCCACACCATGAGTGCACCAGCAGCCAGGCTCTCATCCAGTGGCATCTAATTTCAGAACAGTCAGGGTTGCAATTAGACGGGGGCCATACAAGGGGTCCTGGCTGGTAAGGGATTGATTGGCGGTGTCTTCCGCATTTCTATCAGGCTGGAGGTCTTGTGAATCTTGGAGTGCTTCCTGCTGTTTGTTTAGTTTGCGTGTATAATTAAGTCGCTCGGGGTCCAAAAATCAGCTTTCTTGCCCGTTAATTGATTTTGCCGGTCGATAGCGTCTCACTGGATCAGACTCGCTTAGCCAGCTGACCCCTCTGGGCGGGGGGAGACGGGTTTTTCGCAGGGCACTGTTTAAGCTGGGCACGCAATAACAAGCAGGTGCGCTGTCATAACTCGTAAAATCTTGACCTGGGACTGCAACAGTGCTGATCCAGCACTTCTGCTGTTCTGGAGGCGGTAAGTAAAGGCAGTGTTTGCATTCAGAGTGGTCCACTTCTATCTGTCTCTCCCGTTCTCTTGCTCTCTCACTCCTGCTCCCCAACCTCCCTCACTCTGTCAGCCTGAAGCCGTGCTGACTTAAGGCTTCCTGAAGCCTGCACACATCCCGGCCAGTACATGCCTCGAGAAACTGCACGAACCCTTTTCCTTTTTTTCTCGCCCACACCTCCCTTGTCAGCTTTTCTCTCCATCTTTTGTGCTGTCTCTCTCGCGCGCCGTCCCAGTCAGCGGGATGCTGGACGGCTGCCTAGCTAGTGGTCAGCCCCCCCTTCGCTTGAAAGAGCATATTTGATGGCCCAGATCAAACCTGGCTGCTCGAGCAGGGACGAGGACCGGGCGGTGTTGAGAGGTGTCCTCTGCAACTATCCCTCATTCACGGACGGTCCTTAATTAGCACGAATCGCTTCTCGTCTTGTAAGTGCTGCTGGCTGCCAATTATCACTGATCATCCTTTATTAGCCGGAGGGGAGGTCATGGTGTTCAAAGCTGCTGTCCAGGGCTCTCCAAGCTACAGCCACGGATTCTGCCTGGTGGTTGCAAAATTTCACACTCGCATATGATGTTCGCCCACTTCTGTGGGGTGCTTTTGCGATCCCTGGCGCTTTTTCGTTTTCTGGATATTTTTCAGAGCATGTGCAGAGCCATATGTTCAACAAACACACGCGAGTTGTACGTGCCAAATGTTTGGATGGGCTCAAGTACTCTACAGGGTTCATTTGGCATGGGGGAATGGGCAAATGTCATTTTTATCATTAACATAATTTGCTTACTTTGCTTTCTTGTTTGTATTGTTTTTGTGTAGGTTCTTATTTAGCGTCCAGAACCCTTTAGGTGCCACAAACATGTGGATTTCTGACAGTTTCCAGACTGAGAAGCTAATTTATTCCAGTTTTAACCCAACAGTTACCAACCTGAAGGTGGTACAATACTATGAAGATGATATTAAGCTAAAAAAAAACCCTCAACAAACATTTGTTAAAGCCTGAAAACCAGCTCACACCTCCTTTCTTCGAAAATGAAGAAATAGCAAAACACACATTTGTTTGTTTGGCTCTGGGGAAGGACATTCAGATGAAGGAGCTGAGCATCCTCAGCCACTCATTTATGCAGCAGAGAGACGGAGACTAACAAAGATAGCAGGCAGGCTAATCAGAAACTTCTGGCTCTTTATGAGATGTAAATCTTGTTTCTAACTCTAGACGAGCATTTGAGAACTAATTTTAATTTACCTTAACATTGTCTTAAGTAAATGCAGGTGGAATCTGATGGTCTGAAGCTGAGAAACTGTTTCGCCCAGATGTGTGGAATAGTTAAATCCTTCCCTTTGTGATTTTGTTTTCACCTCCTATAAACTGCATCCAAAAGAGTCCGACCCATTTGTATTCCGTAATTGATTTCCTGCGCCAACATGTCCGCGCCGCCGGTCAATCTTTCTTTTTTAGCTTTAATTAAATCCATGACTGATTTCCATTCTGCTGTCTGATGCCAAGTCGGGATCAATAGCAGAGGAGTGTCCAACGATTGGATTTGCTCGATAAATCCATCCCTGTGAATCTGCCAACCTTTCCGTCCTCAGGTGAGGGAATCTGCTGTATTGAATGATGCTCTTGGTTCGGCCCTGCAGAGGTGCTTTTTCAGTTCCTCATCCGAAAGTCAGAAAAGACTTCGGAGAATAAAAGAATGCTCGAGTGACCATTGTTTCAAGGCTTTTAGCATCCATGGAGGGACATGACAAGGACATGTCAGGAACCCATAAGTGGAGGACAAAAGGTGTAGGTCTAAAGTCAGGAGCAGCATGGAACTGCAGCAGGACCGTTAGAGCTAGAGCGTTTTATCTGATTCTGGCATTCACAAGAAGCCAGTGGAGTGATCTCAGCAGGGGGGTCACATGAGAGAACTTCAGAAGGTTGTGGACAAGGTGAGCTTCAGCATTCAGAATGTCCTGTAGAGTAGAAATGGCATAAGAAAGAAGGGAAGGCCAGCAAGGAGAGAGTTCCAGGAGTCAGTTCTGGATTACTTGAGCTTGAACAAGAGGTCAAACATCTTTGGAGTCAGGCAAGATTGTATTCTCAAGATGCCGAGAAGCAGGATTTTGCAGGATCTGATGGTGGATGCTGACAGATAAACAGTAAATGAGTCAGAGATCCAGTGTTGGGGGAATGCTTTGCCGGCGAGTTTAGTCTAGCCCATAGCATAGCGTAGCGATCTGAATGTTGGAAATTTGCCAGTGATACAGCCCTAATGAGACCACTTTGAAAACACACTCACACACACACACACACACACTGAGTGTGTATCTTGTGAGGTTTAAGGCTCTCTACAGATATTGATTTTTAGCTCAGAGTTCGGGTCAACTTAGTATTTCTTGAGTCTGTTTTACAAACGAGATTTTTGCAGTTATGTTATTGATTTACTAATTGATGCATTTGTTACATATATTTATGTATGTAATGGCTTATTTATACAGATAATCAAAGCTGCAGTTACATTTTATTCATTCATTCATTTTCTGAGCCACTTATCTGAGCCAGGGTGGCGGGGAGTGCTGGAGCCAGTCCCAGCGGGAGGACGAAGGGTGGACAGACATCCTGGACTGGTTGCCAGTCCTTTGCAGGGTGGACAAACAAATAAACACACACTCACACACAGGGGCACCAGATGTAGAGATGTGGGAGGAAACCAGAGATCCCGATAGAAACCCAATCACAGACACAAGAGAGCAACTGGTATGTAGAAAGAGCTGTGCTCTCAGTTCTAAGAAAAAAAATGTGGAAGCTGTAGCTGCGTGTTACGTGACGGGCCAGAGAGCTGTGACCTAATGTTCTCACAGGTATGTGTTCAGTCTTTCATTATGAAGTGCTGAGCCTTCCCCAGCTGAGCTTCTCCTGGAGACACAGGAGTAAATGTTGTCGTAGGATCTCTAATGAGAACACTAGGGAGATCGCTCTCTCTCGCTCTCTCTCGCTCTCTCTTGTCTCTCTCACCTTCTCTTCCGCCTCTCTCCTCCTCTCTCTCTCTTTCTCCCTGCTCCTCCTTTTTTCTGTAACATCATGTTTAAAAAAGATGAGCCCTGGCTGCATAGCAGTTAGTTCAATGTGCTACATGTCAGCATACATTATGAATCATGACATAACAAATTCACTCATATGAGCTTCGCTTGTCAAAACATTGAATTAATGTACCTCAAGAATTGGACCAAAGCATCTGGATTACACGTTCATCCAGCATTAAAGGTGCTAGAAAGCCTTACCTGCATGCACCGCTCCAATTAGAACTACTCTGTTCTGGAGTCCGGTGACGCAGTTATGCTTAGATTAATGATCTAACTGGCAGATCTTGGTGATTTTCTTGCTCTCAGAACTGTCAGACCTGTTGTGCATCTCCAGTCTTGGGATGTGGATTTACATTTGAAAACCTGTTGCAGGGTTGCCAACTTTTCTGCGTGAGAAATCGGAGGTGAGGCGTGAGAGTGCGAGATGACCGTCAAATGCGTGAGTCTCACGCTCAATGCGTGAGAGTTGGCAACCCTGTGTTGAGAATTTTATTTCAGAATTTTATATATGAGGAGAATGTGAACATGGCACCTGATGACCCACCTTTGTCTATGCATGGTAGGGTAAATACTGATACTGACTCATTAGTCAATTCTCCATGAACTGTTGCTCTTGTGTCGTTTCACTACAGCTCTTTTTATAGCTTATGTCATAGAATCTGGGTCTTAGCCCGTAGTGAGAGAGGCAGAAGCTGACAGAGTAAGCAAGAACTTCTGAAAGCTGGAAGAAGAAGAACCATGACTCAGAGGGTGAACCCGTCCTCCTCAGGGGGCTGTTCCCTCTTCTTCTTCTCCTGGGTTTCCATTTTTCATAAAAATAAAATGAATACATTTCAATTGGAGTTGTGCAGCTTGAGCAAAAACTCAAGCCTCGGATTCATTTCCCACGTCTATGAAGGGCAATTATGTGTCCAGCATGTCCAGCCCTGCGTGCCCTCCACGAGCAGGCTCCACAAGTCTGAGCTTCCTCAGAGCTTCCTCAGACTGGAGATGTGGACATGGAGACTTGTAATGACTTTTTGCACTTTGTTAGGTCAAGCCTGAACTATTTTACACCAGAGGGGTGATGTGTGTGTTCGAACTCTTAAAGCTCCTTGGCTCGCTGAGTGTGTGTGTGTTTTCTAGCCCGTGCCATTTGGTATACCGCTCAGCCAAGTCAACACGGGTGAGTTTTGCTTCGTTTCTCTTTGTAACAGTGCTGGCTGTGTGAATGGCGTACCACAGCCTTTTTTCCACGGGCTGGAAATGTCCAGGAAAACAAGAGAGTCACGGAAGGGGTGGTCGTTTGCGAGACCACATTAAAGTACAGATTAATGAAGCCGTTTTTTTTTGTTTACTCGTCCAGCAGCTGGAGTTATTGTCGGCCCAATGGGCTCGCACCCAGGGTTATTACACTGTACTTCATCCCTGCCCAGTTGATAACGATGAGGATTTGGAACGGGTGTCTAAAACCGCAGGTAATTTACGTGGTGCGTATAAAACCCGTTCCGATGACTCATGAGATAGTCGCATTTAAGGCTGACGCTGATGTCTTTGTCATTATCGAGTTAATGTGCTGATATTGTTTTGCAGAAGCCCCTGGGGGGGACTCTCGGCGGCGGGGACATTAGTGGTTTCAAATTAGTGCATTACGTTCCGAGAGGCTTGTTATTGTCCGGCAGTTTCTGGCGGCTTGTCGCGCTTCGTTCACGCCGATCCTCCTGCTTCCTTTGCGCCAGGTTATTAAAGAAGATTTATCCTGTTGTGCTAGAAAGCCTTACCCGCATGCACCACTTCAACTAGAACTACACCACCTTACTTATCAGCACCGACCTTCAAGCACTGCTCGTCTTGAGCCTCCGTTGCTCAAAAGAAGAGGAAGGCATGCGTCAAGACTCTTTTCAGTCTTGACCCCCAGTGGTGGACAAACTCCCTCTTGCAATCAGATCTGCAGAGTCCCTCTCTGTCTTCAAGCGTCGTCTGACGACCCACCTCTTCAAGGAGCACCTTGGTGACTAACCAGTCCTCTCATTTATCTCCTATACATCTTTTCCTATATATAAAAAACCCTCCGCCACTTCCCTTCTGTTTTCCTTACATGCGTATGAACCTATGACTCTTTTTTTTGACAGTTTGTTAAGGTGTGTATCTTAACTGGCAGTAACTTGGTAAAAAGCAGGTGTTGACTTGAGTCTAGCTTTATAGGTATGAAGAACAGACGTAGACTACTTACGCACTGATGTACATCGCTCTGAATAAGAGCATCTGCTAAACGGCGTAAACATAAATGTAAATGTATACGTGCTCTGTTCTGGAGTCCAGTTATGCACTTACACTTAGATTAATGATCTAACTGACCGATCTTGGTGATTTTCTTGCTCTCGGAACTGTCAGAACTCTCAGGTCTTGGGATCTGGATTTACATTTGGAAGCATGTTGAGAATTTTATTTCATAATTTTGCAAATGAGGACAACGTGAACGTGGCAGCTGGTGAGCCACCTTTGCCTGTGCACGTCGTACCTGGCTCACGCTGACCCTCGTGCTTCCTTTGCGGTGGAGTGTTGAAGAAGATTTATCCGCTGCTGCCCTGAGTCAGGCTTATAGGTCGTTTCCTCTAGATCTCTGGCCGGCCGCTGGTGTGACCCCATCACCAGGCCGGTAAATAAATCAACGGGGGAGGTGTTGCATCCCTCCGCATAGATTTAATTTACCTCCTGACCAGCGGGCCAGCGAGGGCCATTTTCTCACCAGGAGAGGCCGGCCATGCTGTGGAGGAGGAGGAATAGCCTGGGATTGGGGGAGGGAGATGGGAAAAGGAATATGTTACTGAATCCTTGTAAGGTCAAGTTCCCTCGATGGGAAAAAAAAAGGGAAAAAAGCCGTCAGGTTCTGGAATCAAATGCCAACTCCTTATGCGAAGCATTATTAAGTAAAGAGGTGGAAAAATGACACCTGCAGAAATCCCGCAGGCGTCCATTGCAGTGGCCATGTTTCAGCCTGTCCTAATGCCTGCTGTCAGAACGTCTCCCCCGCTTGGACGAGCTTGTGGAATATGAATGAAGCTCCAGCTACATCAAACGGATCAGTATTCGCTTCATATCGCCTGAGCCATTAGTTATTATTAATGAACCAATCGCACCCGCTCAGCCGAGGAGGATGAGCACGTACCCTCTACTCCATCAGGCTTGTCACCACAGTTAAAGTCATTATATATCGCTTCCAAAGTACCAAAAACTGCCCGTTTCTGGACTTCTGTTTGCTGTTCATTCCAAGACATTTCCTCATGCCGTTTTGCTGCGGTTTTACGGATGAAGCTCACCAAACGAGGCCCGTCTCGCGAGGTCCTTCAGAAACCATTCATTTTGCAGAGGCTTTTCATTATTCTGCATTAATTGGTCCTGAAAAAATAATAATAAAAAGAAGAGATATGTGTAAGTGCTTACTGAGTAGCACCGTTCCATTCCAAGGAACACACGCACACACTCACTCATCTCATAGGAAAACGCGAAGCAATTTAATCAGAGCCCTCTTCCTTTAAAAAGGAGGGAGGGCGCGATTGATTCAGTAGTGTTCTGTGATTTAATGTAAAACATTTCCATTGTTTATGCATGAGGCAGAAAATTGGGTTTGATTAAAGCACTTATTTCCTCAAAGAATGAGTTTGTCTCAAAGAGCAAATCAGCTTTCCTTTTGTTCGTCAGTCAAGACGGATTTTTTTCCCCCCCCACTGAAGCGTGGCACTGAAAGCTGAATCACTGAAAAGTCCTCTCCCCATTAGATATAGTGCTGGAAAACATGAATATGGTTAAAAAGCGATTCAACACGGCACACCCCGGGATCCGAACTGGTTGTTATGCTTATTTTATAGAATTCATATGGTTTTAATTGTATCTATGTTTCTATTAGGGTGGGCTGTATTCCACTTAAAGGAATAATTTCTCCACTGACCCCAGATATGGTCAATCAGCATGGAGTCCATATTTGCTTCCTTACAGAGGAACTTGAGCTTCAAGGCTTATTTTGCTCACGCTAGTCACCCAGTTTCTCTATGAATAAAACATTTTTTTCTAAACATTCATCTAACTTGTTCTTACGGCAGTCGGGTTGTAAAGACCTGTGTATGTCTTTTAGGATGTTATTTACATTACATTGGATGTATTCATAGAAAAGGTTTGGGTGACCATTGACTTCTGGTGTTAGCAACATTAGCTTCGTAGCTCCAGTTCTAATTTAAAGAAGCAGCATTTGGACTCCGCACGTCTTGGCTGGTCACCAAATCTTGGGTCAGTGGATGATTTTGTAAATCAGATTTTTAGCCAAACTGTGCCTCTAAGCATCCCTGGCAATAAAGATGGCTACCTTTTGTGCAGATACCTCTATAGTTTCCCTTATGTTATTAATCTCAGTGAAAAGTAAAATCCACTTAACGCTGCAGATGGATTTTTAAACTTTGATTCAAGGCAGTGTTTGCTCCGCTGACCATCGCTCTAAGGGTCCGGAACCGTATGGATCTGGTGCTTTCTAAAGCATCTCATTTTGTATCTCAGACTGCCGCTAAGAGTGCGCCTTTTATGATCAGCTGCTGTGGCGTGACCCTCTCTTGAAGTCGAATGTGAATTCAGTGTTCAGATCTTCCTCATTTTCAGCGGTAATTAACGACAGCTCCTCTTTTGGGCTTTGGAGGAGCCACTTGTGCTTTTTTTTTTTTAATCACATGGGTTTGAATGTCAGAGATAGTCTCCCCAGGAAGCAGAGCTCTTCAGCTAATAGCACTTTTTGCTTGAAAACAGAGCCTGGAGAGGCGCATTTCTCGCACTCAAACAGAGGACTAAAGGAAGCCAGTGGACTCTCTGTCAGCGGATATGTCTTTTCTCTTCCGCCCTGTCTCTCCCCGTCCACCCATCAATCTTACTCTGCAGCTCTGTGACAGACTTGCCTCACTTACTTACAGTCCATCTATCCATCTGTCTCCCCCGTGTATCTCTGCCTATTCCCTCTGTCTTCTGTTTTCATCAGGGGCTTGTTGACTCCAGTCCGAACTCTTTTCAACACACTCAGTTGAACTCCGGCTGGAGTTGGACTTCTACCAGCATGGCAGGAACCCTGCGGTGGACATCATTAGTGCAACCATGTATGGACCCAGCTAAAGTGGGGCAATACTTTCATGCTCTTGCACGACCACTGTGGACACAATAGCCCCTTGTTTAGTTTGTGCCGACACAGCACTCCCCTTTCCCACTCACCCCCCAGTCCAAGCCTGTCCTGAAGGCCGGCCAAGGGAGCATACGTGCCATCCGAGTTGAAAGCGAGAGGACCGGCCAGCTCTTCGGCTGTCTCTGTATATCTCTTTTTGCTGATGAAGGCATGTACGGATGAGGCCGCTGAATTGGGGCAGCTGGTGGCCTAGTGGTTAGGGTGTTCGTCCTTCTATCAGGAAGTAATGGGTTCGAATCCCAGGACTGCTAGTGGCACCTCTGAGGTACTCTTGTCCAAGGTGCTGTCCCCACACACTGCTCCCCGGGCGCTGTGTTCCTGGCTGCGCACTGCTTCGCTTGGTGAATGGGTTTAATGTAGAGGAAGAATTTTGTGCTGTTCACACTGGTCACTTTCACCTCACTTGATTAGATCTAAGTGATAGCCGTACCTGCTTAAACACCCTGCCCACACCCACTCAACAGTCTGGAGCAGAGACTGCCAGTGGCTTAAGTAGGCTTTGATGAAAAAACAAAACCTACAAGAGGGCTGCAGTGGGAGGCTCAGCAGCCGAGCCGTTGGGCCCCCAGGGGCTTGTCCGGACGCGGACTCGGCCCTGCCTGTCAATAACCAACAAAGCTTGTGCGTGTCAGTCAGAGCTCCAGAGCTCCCTCTGGCCTTCCAGAGTGAGGAGAGGAGTCTGCTGTGCCCGCCTAACTGACACGCAAGCTGATCTATGGGCTGTAATTATTCCTGAAGCATCCTTGTGAGAGCCTGCTCGTGGAGGGCACGCAGGGCTGGACGTGCCGGACGCATAATTGCCCTTCATAGACGTGGGAAATGGATCCGAGGCTTGTTTTGTAGTTGAGCTAACCTTTCCAATTGATTGTGGTGTATCGCAAAACACTCTTTTTCAAAGTCTTGTCAGGCACAAGCGTGTTTTGTTTTTTTTTTGGGTGCAATAATGGCGCAGTTCAGCTCTTGCGTGTCCTGTGAGGCAAACACGGTTTGAGTGTGCAATTTCATCGTAGTCTGTCTTTTTCTCCCCCAGCGCATGACAGGAGCTCTCTTCTCTTTTGCTGTTTCTGTAAATACAAGATATTTGGAAACCCTAAAAAAACATACATACAGCCGCCCTGAGATAACCTAATAGTTTTTAACACCTAAGCATTAATGTAAATCAACAAAAACAGTGATCAAGCGAATCAAGCTACCTATATGCGTACTTGACAAAAAGGAATGCAGAAGTGCTAATTTGTGAGGTTTCAGGGAAGTTGGTGTCTAGAGGTCGCTGTGGAGTTCAAGCAATTGCAGGTACCAGTCATAACCTGGGGTCTACATATCTCAACATGACTGCAAGTAGATACCAACTCAGTGTCTACAAACCATTCAGAAGAAAGCCTTTGCTATTGCCAGAGAAAACACTAACGTCAGAGGTGGTTTTAGCCTACCAGTCCGAAGTATAGTGTTTGATTTTGCAGCAGCATCGGGGGGGGTTCATTCTGAAAGTCCTGCAAATACTGGAGATTCATGGCTTCATGGACACCAGGAGGTCCCACATTTGGTCTTACATTTCAATGTTGGTGCCTCTGCCAGGAGACCAAGCCCAGATCCCCCAGCAGGAGAGACATCCATACCTCCACTGGGCAAAGAATCTTTTGCAGTGACCATTCCAGCCTCCTGCGCTGAAGCACACTGAGACATTGCGAGTTGATCTGTGTAGTCAGATATCGTAAGTCATCTATAATAGAAATATTTTTTTGTTGCTCTAGTAATCAATTGGTTGAATTTAATGCGGCCTGAAGTCAAACTGACATGGTGCCGTTTTAACTTTCAGTTTGAAATGACTGATGGGATTTTTTGACTCTTTCAGTGATGCTACCATCATCTGTACCAAAAGCAAAGTTATTAAATACACGAGTTCTGTTGATGTCTTCGTGATTAGTGATATTTGAAGGTTCTCATGCTGCAGCGGCACATAAGGATGCCATCTTGATTTATTGTTATGTTTGGGGGTGTGCCCAAGTTTGGTGGGGCTGGGGAGACTGTAGAAGACTACATTTCTGCATTTCTCTTTTTGTGTGGTTTATACTTTGGCAGCTCCTGGCACTTGTGAAAGAAACTACACACACCGCACTAAATATTACATTTGAAGACACAGTGATGCATTTTTGAGAAAATTAAAAGCATCATTATGTCGGGCTCCAGCGTGGCATTGGTGAACTAATGATCTCCTGACAGTACCATGGCCGTCCATGGCCAAGAGCCCAAGAGAGCATACCTGTCCTGTCTAGGTGGGTAGGATGGTCCTACAGTCCCCCACAGAGAAAAAAAACGAAAGAATTCTGCTTCCCTGGCAGCTGACAATCAACAAGTCATTTTTTCATAGCCTCCCATGCTCTTCAACAAGGTTGCCAGTAATTCAGTCTCTGTAATACCTGAACTGAATTTTCCCTCTGAGGACATTAAAGTACCTGTATATAAATATGTCTATATGTCTACGCAGACGTCTCCTTGTATCCCTGCACTGCAGCCTGACCTGTAAGTTGCACTCTATTAGAGTAAAGGGAATATCATCTCAGATCGAATGTGTGTGTGAATGAGTCTGTCTTCTCACAGGTCATGCAGAGGTTACAAAGAGAAGGAGACAGATTGCACACATAAGCCAACTCTCTCTCTCTCTCTCTCTCCCTCTCTCTCTCTCTCTCCCTCTCTCTCAGACACACACACACACACACATACACACTCTCACTCTCTGGCCCTCTCACAGAAGTGGGGGATTATCTTGACGCAGCCTGACACTTCTGCCTTCAAAAATGAATCCTCAGCCTGCTGAAATCCTACCGAGTGCCCGCTGCACAACACACCCATCCTCTGGGCCTTCCCCATTTCGGCCGCCGCGCTCAAGTGCTCCCCAGACGCTGGAGTGAAAGAGTAAGATGCATGGCTTTAAAGCCCTGGTGGGATTTTAAACTGGCTGGTGTTTAATTCACCTAGATGGATTCTACGTCATGGGGCGGGGACAGAGGCACGGGGGAGGCCGATGGAGTTCTTCACCCCTGGCTGCGTTCCGTGCCTTTTGACTGTGGGCATAGCCGACGGGCTGTAAGCTGTGGCACACGCTAACAGAATCACGGCATGCTGCGGGGGGCTCGTGGAGCTCAGGCTCCCTCGCATTCACGCTGCCTCGGCTGTTAAAGCAGCATTGATCGCGGGTTTGGAATCCACACACAAAGCACATTTTGTGCACTCCTGCCAAGGCATAACGAATCAACAAAGGTGGTTTAAACTATATATATATATATATATATATATATAAAGCTCTGTAAAAAAAAAGAGACCACTGCAAAAATGTTCAGTTTCTCAGGTTTATTCAGTTTATCTTTTATGGGTGCAAGTACTGAACTGAACAGCTTTGTCTTAAATTGCAGTGGTCTCTTATTTTTTCTGGAGCTGTAGATTTGTATGTTTTTATATCAGTTTCCCTTTTGAATTCTACAGTATGTTTGTAATGCCTGTTTTTATTTATAGATAATAAATCCTGTCACTTTCTCTGCCCCCCCCCCACACACACACACACCCAGTTCAGCATATGCCCCATGCCAGTGCTCCCACCCATACATCCCACCGCTCCCAAGCCGGCCTCGCACCATCAGCATCGAGGCTACATTAAGAGGCAAGAGGCTGTGTAAAAATTAACTAGCGTAATGAGAAGATAAGTGACTTATTGGTGGCCCACTCATTGGATTCATTAGGGGCCCATCTTTACGAGCATCGATCATGAGACGAGCAGCCAGGAGCTGGCTCTTCTGCTTTATGGAGCGTGGATTGTCACCTTGTTCCAATTATCCATTACCTTTGACAGCTGGTAAGTGTGCAGGCACGACTGAAAGGACGGTGCCTCGTAATTAGCGCAAGGGAGAGTGAACTTGGGGCCAATCAGAGGCTTCCCCGGGCACATTAGCCTCATCATAGGCCTTTCTCCTACACCTTGTTACTGCTCCTCCGCTGAACTGGTGCATGGTAATGAAGATGTCTGTAATTAGGTGTTTTGGTGCAGACCGTTTTCGGTTTCATCGGCCGCCGCGCTGTCGCTTTGCGGGTTTAATGGGGCGAGAGTAGCACTGAAAATGAGTCAAAGAACTTCTTCCTGCATATGTTGTAAACAAGCAGCCATACTCTTGCTCTTGGGGGTGTTAGTGTATGACCAAGGCTTTGTAGTGCGTGTACATTGATGGTATATGGTTTGAAGAGGCTTGCATTTAAATGGTTGAGCAGAAGTCAGCCTGGCCCTGTTGACACAACTGCCATGTTTATTCTTTTCCTAATGTAACCTCATATGAGACGGGACCCTCAAATGCGTGGCTTCATGGACACCAGGAGGTCCCACATTTGGTCTTACATTTCAATGTTGGTGCCTCTGCCAGGAGACCAAGCCCAGATCCCCCAGCAGGAGAGACATCCATACCTCCACTGGGCAAAGAATCTTTTGCAGTGACTATTCCAGCCTCCTGCGCTGAAGCACACTGAGACATTGCGGGTTGATCTGTGTAGTCAGATATCGTAAGTCATCTATAATAGAAATATTTGTTTTGTTGCTCTAGTAATCAAATGGTTGAGTTTGAAATGACTGATGGGAGTTTTTGACTCTTTCAGTGATGCTACCATCATCTGTATCAAAAGCAAAGTTACTAAATACACGAGTTCTGCTGATCTCTTTGTAATTTGTCATATTTGGAGTTTCTGTTGCTGCAGTGGCACATAAGGATGCCATCGTGATTTACTGTTAGGGGCTGTCCCCAAGTTTGGTGGGGCTAGAAAGCTGCATTTCTTAGAGAGAACGAAACTACACACACTGCCCTAAATATTACATTTGAAAACATAATTATGCATTTTGGAGAAAATTATGTGTTTTGAAGAGGCTCGCAATTAAAGGGTCGAGCAGAAGTCAGATAAAAATCAGCCGTGCCCTTTTGACATAATTGCCATTTATTTTTTTCCTAATGAAAGTGACACACCACAACACACAGTGTGAACAGTGAAATTCTTCCTCTACATAAAACCCATTCACCAAGTGAAGCAGCTGGCAGCCAGGAACACAGCACCCGGGGAGCAGAGTGCGGGGACGGTACCTTTCTCCAGGGTACCTCAGTGGTGCCACTAGCAGTCTTGGGCTTCAAACCCACAACTTTCTGATCACAGGGCGAAGACCTGAACCACTATGCTACCAGCTGCCCCGAATGTAAACTCATGAGAAGGGGCCCTCAAATTATTTTCTAAAAGAAACCCGAGGATTTAAAGGAAAAAAAGAACAGGACTAGGCTTAATCCTTGAAGATTCCAACAGATATTTGGCTTGAAGACAAATAGATAACAGTTTTTACAAAAAAGTGCTGCGTTAGAGCTGGTGAGGGGCGCAGCGCAGCTTGATACAGCTGCAATGAAGGGAGTGGGAACAGACTTTGTTTGATCATGTTTAATTCATGGCGAGGGGGAGTTAAGGTGAAGGAAAGTTTAAGGCTCCGCTTTCAGCAGCAGACCGAAGAATCTAAATTAATTTCAGGTTCCTCTGTTTAGTGAGGGAGCGAGAGAGAGAGACAGTTCAATAAGGCGATAGAGGATGGGCGCCGGCCGGCTGGGCGCCGTTCGGAAAAGTGTGGCAGGAGAAACTCTATCATATGGAGGAGCTCCATGGTGCCACCCTCCTTTCACACTTCAGGGGGCAGGGTGGAATACCGCCTGAAAATGAGCAGGGGGACCTGAACACATGCAAGTACACTGGTAATGAAGAGAGCGAGGTGTGCAGAGAAGTGTGGCTGCCCAGCGAAGAAAATGAATTTGGTCCGCGGGTCGCGCCCCCCCCACCCACTCTCGCTTCTTCTTCGCCCCCCCTGCCTGTAGACCGTGCAATCTTACTCGACTGGTGAAACAATTTTCAGATTGTCATTCACCTGGGCTGCCTGGTCCTGCCTGTCTGTTTCCCATCGCTTGCTTCGCTCACGCTGGATGCTCAGTGACTTCGTATATAAACGACCCGATGGAAACTGCAGCCACATCAGATCTGGGGCTGCCCCTCGCCGAGAGATTGAGTGCAGCACTGCACTTCTCGGGAAGTTTCAAAGGTACTTCAAGGGCACGGGAGCACCGAGCGCTGGCACGGTCCCTGGTGCCCACCATCTGCGCCGGGCTTGGTACTCGCCTGAAAAAAAGAAGCTTTAGGAGCCTAATCCTGCATTTTCTAGTGGAATCACATGAAAATTGACTGCTATCGCCCCTCTCGTTTTATAATGTGGGCCTTCTATGGATCAGATCAGCGCTGGGATGAATTATAATGACCCAGGATGAAAAATAATAATGAATAATAATGGAGCCAGCAAATCAAGGGCAGCGCTGCTTCATTTTCTCAGGGATTCCTGTCCATGCCGTACTCTTGAGTTTAATCCGTTATGGGGGATGGCATTCCACTAAGGATAATGAGTCCAATAAGGAATGCTGGAAATGAAACCTAGTAGGTTTGAAAAGAAAAACGTTTCAATATAAGCAAAATCTACAGCTTGGGAAAAAATTAAAATAAAGAGAGCGCTGCAATTTATTTTGAAATCAGCAGCTCTATGAGTGACAGCTATTCCATGCCGGTGTCTGTTAAATTCCTACACAAGCTCCTCATTCTGCTTTATGAGGGACTGATTAGTGATCACCTGAATCACATCTT
>JBBPCX010000040.1:2358127-2376902 GCA_037974365.1 Hydrocynus forskahlii | reverse complement strand
ATATTTTTATTTGGAAATGAGGAGAAATATTGTCAGCAGTTCTTAATAACTAAGGCAAAGCTGTTCAGTTCAATACTCGCACCTTTAAACGATAAAACTCGAGAAACTGAACATTTTTGCAGTGGTCTCTTATTTTTTTCCAGAGCTGAATTTAACCCACTTCACTGTAGTTCAGACAAAGTGGTCCACGTGAGACCAGGTCTTCAGGAGGTGTTAAGAAATGGATTAAACTGGAAGGAATGTCCTTTCTCCATTATAGCGCATCCTCGTCAGGCCTTAACATTTCATTTACACCACAAAGCTATTCTTTAACTTAATTACTTAATTACTTTAACTAACTTTTTTACTTAATTACTTCATCAGCAGCCATATATTTGCTTCCTAATGCTGAGAGAGTAATTAAATATATCTGTCGGTGCAGGAAAGTTGAGAGTGCATCCTGAATAATCATCACTGTCACTGGTAATTTGAGTTGCTAGTTTATCTCTCATCCTCCAAATCACCTCTGTATCGAAAGATAAAATTAGGAGATGCTAGGATGGATAAAGAGGAGCTAATGTGGACGTGTATTTTGTGAGCTGTACCCATTATGTAAACATGTTAAATAGATTCAAGATTCAAGCTTCTTTATTTGTCACATAGTTCTACAAGTACAACACTCAGTGAAATGTATCCTGAACTGCTTCTATTTTATGACTGTGCAAACATCATAAATATAAGTACAATTTTAAATTCGACAAAATCTGAAAATTTCTAAAACTCACATAAAAATTTTTAAAAAGTTCAAAAAATAAGTAAAGTAAAAATAAGTATAAAGGTAAGTACAGTTTTAAACTTAAAAACACAAATCTGAACATTTCTAAAACAGAAATAAGAAAACACAAATCTAAAATAAGCTTAAACAATGACGTTTTACAATGATGATGCACATTCCAGGGCTGAACTGCATTACTAGTGTGTCTTCCCTTCACAGGTGCCTGAATGACTCTGTCCCTTGCTTATTGTTACTGGTATACCCAGGATGCCATGTAGCCAGACAGGAGCGCAATCAGTGGTTGATCATTGGGCCAGAATACTGATGCCCAAGCAGGCACAGATCAAAAGACATCCCGAATAAGGATGAGTATGGTTAGTACTGTACTGATACCAATATCAATATTGTTACTGCTTATCAATGCCGATACTTATCGATACTCTTGTTGATACTGCTCTCTATAATTCGGTGCAATTAAACATGAAAAGATGTGAAAAGATTTAGCAGCTATTTTATTGTGACTTTGTTGTTAGGGAAATAAGGACTAAACTGTGCCCGAGTTCCCTGTATATAATGAGATTCCTGTATATAAAGAGGGAGGAGCATTACTACAAATGTTCTCTTTAACAAAGGTGTATTGATGTGCAGAGCACCGATGCCGTCCCTTCACTGATCGTCCAATCCAGCATCCACCGTTTGAAAACACCAACTATATTAGAAAGCATTAACGCTTCATAAACACTGATAGCAGCGCTATTACCCAGGAGCTTCACTGCATTTCAGTACTGACCAGTCAGGGCGCGGGACCAGTTAAGTACCAATCCTAATTTCAAAAGAAAGTTATTGAGACATCACTGGACAGCGGCCATTAGATGCCGCCCTGGCCTGACGTGACTTTAATTTAGACATTGTGAGCGTACACCGGCTGGGTGAGTGTTCACAGCCGGCTGGTGTTTAAGTCTAAGTAATTGTCTGTTCTTACTGGTTCCTGTGTTAGTCCTGTGTGTATTTAGTCTCCTTTGTGTTGTATCCCTGTGTCTGTCCACTGTCTTATGTTTACGCCCATCATTTACCTGTAGTCTGGATCCGTTTTGATTGTGTTATTTGCCTGGCTTCAGTGTTTTGGTTTTCTTTGTGTTTTGGCCCTCGAGCCTTTTTTGTGTTTAAATAAAGTATTGTGAGTCATGGAATTCCACGACTGTGCCTCCCTCTCTCTCCCTGGAGCCATGCCAACATGACAGTTATTGCAATATATGTCTTGAAAGAATTACAAAGCCATTTCTGAGGCTCAACAGCAAGAGCCATTGTCTCCAAATAAAAAAAAACTGGGAACAGCAGTCAGTCTTCCCAGGAGTGGCCAACCAAGCAAAATTACATCAAGTGCACAAAAACAGCTTATCTGGGAAGACACAAAAGATCTGAGACAAAAATCTAATTTGCTCAGCATTTCCTGATTGTCAGAGCTCTTGAAAGAAGGGAACCCATAGCATCTGGTTTGTGGTAGTGTGATGATGTGGGAATGCTTTGGGGTACTTGCCATCATTCTGCTCTCTACTAAAAACTCCTGCTTGGTCCATGATCTGAAGTGCAGTTGGGTTAAATAGGAAGACTACGATCATAAGAGCAAGTCCACCCCTGAATGAGGATTAAGAATTTGAAGTCGTCAAAATCCTGACATGAACGCCATTTAGATGCTGTTGTGGAACCTTAAACAGGCAGTTTGTGGTCAAAGACCCCAGATGGGTCTGAATTATAGCAATAGTGCAAAAAAAAAAAAGCGGGCCAACGCTCCTCTAGAGCAATGTGAAGGATTCATTTCCAGTTACAGGATCCATTCAGTTGCAGTTGTTCTTGGTACTTTTGGCGCAAGCACCCTTTAACACAGATGGTCTATATCTTAATCTATTTATATTCATCATAACCAGGGTGGCAGGGGTGATGGAACCTATTCCAGCAGTCACTGGGGAAAAGGCAGAGAAACACCCAGCTCGCCAATCCATCCTCCTGAGATTTCATATAAGATGCTCATATATCTTTCAAGATGTTTTTTTCTGTCCAGTTGGCTGGAGAAGCTGGTGATTGTTGTGCATTTGCTCAAACCAAGCAGCAAAACAAACCCAGCACTCACCGCATCGGTTTCTAACTTTTCATATAAAGTTTCTAACACTCACTCATTCATCTCCGGTTGGTGACTGCCTTGAGCGTTTGTTTGTTTCCTGGCTCCTGTCAGAGCAATCCCCGAGGACAGTCACCAGGCATAACTGCAGCATGAGGGATCGCCCCCCCACAAAGCCATTTATCATACTTCTGTTTGAGCGCTGCAGTGTGAAGAAACGTGAAGGAACACCAATTGTGCTTCTCACCCTGTCTTTGTCATTGTCTCTTAGCGACAAATGACAGGCTAAATTGGGTCTGCGTCTTATGGACAGTGGCGCTGTTTACTGTTGATTGCTCGCGTGGAGGAAATGGCACCCTGATCACTGTGGTGGGTGTCTGGCAGAGAGCAGACAAAGACCCCCTCCTCCATCCTAGATATGGGAACCAAATTGGAGGATGGCCACTGAACACGTAAAGGTTTGATAACTGGTCATACTTCTACACATCTCAGCTGCCCTATGGAGCTCCTAGTCATATTTACATTTACATGTTTGGCATTTATCAGACACTTTTATCCAAAGCGACTTCCATTCTCTTAACTACAGGGGGCAGCTCAGGGTTAAGGGTCGAGTGATGGTGTGCTGAAGGTAGGATTCGAACGCATGACCTCTTGGTCCAGAGGCAAGTATCCTATCCGCTAGGCCTCCACCACCCCGTATTCACTATTATGTGCAATAACGGTATAGGGCACAAATCTAAACCACTATTTGTGATACTAGTAAACTACTTCAGCAGTAGTGCTATTTATTATAGTAGTCATACTATTCTCTTTCTGGCCACTATTTATACTATTTATAGACACCTCTCTTACTGACCGCAGCATTTTGTATTTAGTGCAAAGCATTTTCAGAGCATTTTCTGGAGAGTTTTATTTTGACTTTGTGCTATACTTTCTATCATTCTTGTTTGTCTGTGTAGTCGTAGCATAAGCAGTTTCCTAGGGGATCAATAAGGTTTGCTGATTCTAACTCTGATTTCATTGTTCAGTTAAAGGAGTAAAAATGCCAGAAAGAGATGTTCAAGGTGCTCGAGCGGCACATCAAAGAAAATAGATCCGTATAATTTGTGCAGTGCTACAAAAAAAACACTAATTTAACAAGTCAGGCAGTTGGTTTTAATTTCCAGCCCCATGTGTCCTGAATTTCAGTTCCCAGCCAAGAATCTTCATCCCAGTGCATCACAAAGGATTACCGACTTTTTGTCTCTTGGATTCAAATTAATTACAACGGCAAAGACATGGAGCTGGTCCCAGTCCAGCGTTCTCGCCGAGGTGCTTAATGAATATGGATCTTGGATGGGTAATCAAAAGGCATCTCAGTTAAGGTTTGTTCCATGGCCAATATCGAGTGACCACAATCGATATAAATTGGGAGAAATCTAATCCTAAATCAGCACTCGGAGAGGTTTTGCAACTGTCGGCCCTTGGGGCTGGATCTCAGCATCTCAGTGCCGTCTCTAGATCAGTCCTGCTTCATGACCACATAGTGATGAAGGTCAAAAAAGAACGTGGGAAACCTGATCTCACATCAGTGCTGCTATTTTGGGCTGAATTTGGACCCTCCAAAGAGGACGAGGCTGCGACAAACCAGTTGTGACATGATCTTCCCTTTGGTACGTGTCAGCCCCACCTCCTCTCCCCTGTCTGAAGTGTCCAGGCACCGGTTCCACTCTGTAATGACAGCTAAGACGAGATGCATCAGGATTTCCTCGAGGAAAAAGCGGGAACAGCAACCTGGTTTGGTGTTTTCAAGCGTCTGCTTTCTGTTGAGGACGGCATAGGGGAGCAGCTGTGGACTGGAAAACCTTATTTAGATATGAGCAGATTCTCAGGGGGAGATGTTATTAAAAGAATTACTTGGCTAAGCGCAGTACAATATGTGAGGATACAAATAAACTTCGATTCTAGCATCTTTTAATGCGCACAGCCCTAGTGTGGCAAAATGGAAACGCATATTGCGACTGCATGCGGATTAAAGATAGAAAGCAAGGGTCAAGAACATCATGCTTCTAAGTTTGCACTTTATAATGTTCTCTTCCCAGTTAATCAGCCACTACACATTCAGAGGAATTCAGTAAATGCCGCTAACTACTCCACGACGACGTACAAAACTTGATCTTTACTGTCTACCCATGCAGCCCTCCCTGAGAGAGCAAGCCCAGCTCTCCTAGACCACCCAGCCACAGATGTCTGTGGTGTGGAAGTTAGTTGTCAGGCCATTTGTTGTCAGACCATATAAATTATTTGGCTTGAAAAAGAAAAATATTAAATATATTGATTATGCTACATACTAGGTATAGAGTAGCATATACATCTACACACCAAGGGCTGATAAGTGCAGTGGTTCTTTCGTGTGGAACATTTCTCGCGCAACATGTGCGCAACATTTTCTGATGCAATATTAGTGTGTATCATTCAGTTTCTGCTGCTTCTAGGCATCTGAAGATACCCACTGTGTGTGTGTATATGTATGTATTAGGGGTGTTGAATTATTGCATTCGTTTCGACCAATTAATCACAGAAAAAAATATCGCATAAAAACAATTAAGGCTGATTAACCGCACCACATGACTTTAACCCGGTCCGGTGTTCTGACGAAACATGCTGCCCATCGAGACGTGCTCCCTGCCCTTCTGCACATGTGCAGTTCCACAGTCTGGGGGTTCAAAGCCACGCCCATAAATCTGTGCTGCCTCGGGACTCTGCAGCTGGATAAACTTCAAGGAAGCATTTTTCCACAGAGTAGCTGATTAAGAACATCCTGCTGTCAGAACCTGACTGTATAAACTGGCTCTGTCACCTCTAAAGATCTGTCTCTCTGTCTAGGCTCCTCTCTGCTTTCCTAATATATATATCCTTTTATATTGATATGTATTTATATATTATATTGTTAAATTGTGTAGTCATTACAGGTTTTGCTGCTTCTATTTTCTTCTTTTTTTCTGTCCACTTTGCTGATGATTTATGCATTTATGCGTCGGATTATGCATAGTGTTTGTCTGTTTCTCATCATTATCAATGTTATAAACTGACCGTATAACTGACTGTGCTATGGTAGCTTTTTTTCAACAAGGCAGCATAATTCTTCAAAACACCTGTGCGTGGATGTACATTGTCGTAAATACATTTACAGCAAAAATTGTGTGCGATTAATTTAGATTCATTAATCAGAGAGCTTGAAATTAAGTCGATTATCCTTTTATATTTATATGTATTTATATATTGTTAAATTGTCTCGTCAGCATAGGTTTTGCTGCTTCTACTTTCTTCTGTCCACTTTGCTGATGTAACAATGCAAATTTCACACTTGTGGGACTAATGAAGGGTTGTCTTATATGCAACAAACAAATACTGTATATTTAGGGCATTATTCTCGTCCGTCCTTCATCAGGAGGTGTGTCTGAAAGGGGGGATGGCCACCGTTACACAGGGATTTTCTGACAAAGTCAAAGCGAAGTTAAGGCTGCTTTGCTGGAGCAGACGGTGTGATTTGTCTTTGTGGTTTTGCAGCAGACGTTTGAGATTTGGCGACAGTCCTTGGGCGAGGGCAGTAGTCTCTTCAGCTGCACGATGACGCTACTGGAGGAGGCTGGGCTGCCACCGCCGGACACTCTCTGACAGCTGTCTGCACGGAGACGCCGCCTGATGCTGTGCTGACATGTCTCTGTCCTCCACCCCGCCGTCTTTTCGCCTCAGAGATCACCTGTGCCACAGCTGAGATGTGTGTTGACTGCAAAGGAGATGGGGTTGGAGGAGCTGAGTGCCGGGCCATCGCCCTCCATTTTACTTTATGCACTCACAATTTTGCGTCCATGTCCCTCCGCTCCGGGTTTGTAATAGCATTATCACAGGCAATCTCACCTTCAGTAAGAGTCACCTGTCTAAGACAGGGAACAATCACCTGAAGACAGATCGGGAGCTCCTGCTGCTTGCTGTCCAGTCAGTAGCCTTTAGATTTCAGCACCTATTTCAAGGTCTGAGGAAGTCAAGTCAAGTCGAGCTTTAGTCCTCCTGGCCCATCAATGCAATATAGAACACATGCACTCAAAACACAGATCAACAATGAGGGTAAACAGGCCATGTATATATATACAGCTATGGAAATAATAATAAGAGACCACTTTTTCTGTTTGTACAGTTTGCGGCAGTGTGTGTGTGTGTGTGTGTGTGTGTGTGTGTGTGTGTGTGTGTGTTGTGAGTGCAGTAGTGTGTGTAGAGCAGCTTTCCTATGGTCTGTATTCCAGCAGCTTCACTCCTGTTTCAGTTTCTGATGGATGAAACAGAGTCACACATGCACACACTGTTCCTAACATTACTATTAAGATTAGTAATTGTTGCAATTGTAAAATGATGGAAGAGTGTTGTTTTTGTTAGTTTGGAATTTTGAATCAAGTGTGATTAATAGTGTACTACACAATAGTGACGTGCACATTTTACACAGACACACTCCCATACATTACAAAAGCAATAACCAGAGAAAAAAATGATGCGGTCATTATTTACTGTAAACACATATATATATGAAATATAAGTAAATCATCCCCTGCCCCACTAATGATGTTTATGGTTTTATGTACCAAAATCCTAAGTTCTTTTACAGACATGACCATTTCACAGCTTCTCTTTATAGTGCGTCTTGCAAGAGTGCACCTTCATCATAAGTGTGTGGGCCTAAACTGCTGGAGGCTGAATGGGCAGGGATATATGCAAATTGGTGGGATGTATGTAAATGCATCCCAACAATGTGGTGACTGAGTGACTGAGGCCCCAATGTAAGCCATTTTTGCATCTTGGTCCCTTTAAGTAACAAACCCTGTTTTTTGTGCCATTCCCAACAATATAAAATAGAAACCAGTCAGCAGGTTTTGCACCACTGAGCATTACGGAGCTTCTGGAAATAATAGCCTTTATTCCACCCATGATGCTTCTTGCAGAAAGGCAGGAGGAGCTGGCCTGAAGAGGTCTCGGCAAGCACGGGGGTCCGTCGTGATGAGTGTTTATTTGGAGGTTTGCATGGGGAACGTGCCATGCGGTCCTGGCAGGGAGCCCATCAGAGCACGATGCAGGATGACATTAATGCACTATTACTGCATCTCCCCCTCAGCTAAATGTCATGTCCTCCATTGTGAGTGTTTGTGTACACACATACACACGCACACACATACACCCCCACACACACGGAGGGAAAGAATGGGATAAAAACACAGTGAGAACTTCCCGGAACTAACAGTCCGCCATTACAGACTCTACATGGAAGCGATTATGGGAATGCAGTAATTGCTGGGAGTAGAGCGTGTTTGCAGTTGTTTGGAAGGTCTCGCTAGTTTAACACTTAACATTTCATGTCAAAACACTACTTACGGTCTTTGGTCCCACCAGCTGAGATCTTGCAGATGTTTGGAGAACTTGCGTTTACAGCTCCCTGCTCTTAAACTGTGATCATAGAAAAACCTCAACAGAAAATGTGTTTAGACACGTTCATTCGAAACGTTAATCATCAAAGTCATGTGGTGTCACATTTCAGTAAAAAAGTTAATGTCCTGAAGATGCTCTCTAGAAGATCCTAAGATGTCCATCTTCTCTGGACTGATCATTTTCACATAGATGGAGCATCTTCTCTGAGATCTCTCTCTGTAGCTCTGAGGCCTGTTCATCAGACTGTTCTTCTCTAAATCAGTTTTTCTCCACGTTCAGAACCAAACCACATTCTGAGGAGTTACGCTCTATCTTGAACCAAGAAATGACATGCAAAACACTTTATTGTAACAGTCTTCAATATTTAATGGGTTTCAACCATCTGCTGTCTAAAACCCTCTCTGGAGTGTGTTTTCACAACAAAATAATAATTATACTTCAATCATCATCAATAGGCTAGAATTTAAGATTTTAAATCAATGCAAATGTGTATTTTTCAGTAGAGAATGTCTCATCTGCATAGGTAAATGTTTTATTTGTTGAAAAAAAATGCAACAATCAGCTGACAGACTTTTGAAAAAAATTGTTTTTTTAAAAAGAGAAAATGTTGATTCTGCACAGTTTACAGTTTTGTCACATCCATTTTTAAAATTCCTGGTGAGTAACATAATGTTTTGAATCTGCTGCAAAAGTAAACAAAGCAAAATAATGGACAAATTAACACATTTTCATTCATTTTCTCATCTTTTAATCATACGTTTGGCAGGTTCATACATGCTGTTGGCATTTGCCAGCATTCTCATGAATATTCCAATCACCTGTGGCGTCCCTCCACCCCTTCACTCGTTTGGAGACGGTTTATTTTCACACAGGGTGCTGAATGGGAACGCTGCACTGATAGCCAGTAACAATGGGACAAAAAAGAACCATGTGCTGTCAATCAAGCTGCCAGTAAATGTTTGAATATATTCTGAATATATTGAATATATTCTCCTTCCTAAACCCTTTGTCTGGAACATTTAGGCAGAACGGCAACGAAAGGAATTTGTTCTGCAGGATCTTCTGAGGAAATATTCCAAATGTGCCACCTGTGTTGGTTGTGATCATGTTGTAACATGAGGAACAGCAAAAGCACAAGAATAATCAAATGAGGCTCCGTTCACACTGTTACACTGTCAATACACACAATTAAAAGAGCAACTACGTTTACAACCGGAACGATCAGCTGTCCTGATGCCGAACTAGTCTTTGAATGTTGGTCCCTCTTCTCTCACTAAGAAAGTTATCTTTAGGAATCTGCACACAATTACGAGAAAGTGTGGTAGAGCGGACCCTCCTGCAGAGAAACAATGGATAGAGGTGATAGAAGAGATTTAAACAATGGGGAAAATGACACATCGTCTAAGTCTCCAAGGAGCACAGATGAAAGTGGAAGAAATTGACTTTATTCTGGACCGAACCGCGACCAAAACCATAGAAAGGGAAGTCGGCGGTGTAGAAAGAAAGAAAGTAAAAGAAACAAAAGATTGCCATCCATGCTTCGCTGTCCGTGGTGCTGAAAATTTTGCTCATTTTGACCACTGTCCACAGCATTAGCTATGTTTGTGCTGCTTAGATGAAGGACAGATCCACAATAATGGAGACGTTTGCCAAAGCCCCTTTCGTCGTCTTGGTCCTGGCGTCCAGACCACTTCCAATTATTCTAAATTACCTATATCAATTAACCCATATCAAGTATTGGGTATATTAAAACACACCCAAGTAATTTTTCTGGATTGATCAGACTATTCCAGAGACCTTATCATGGAAAACCAACTATTCTTTGTTTTATTTATTTATTTATTTATTTATTTAAAATAAAAGAGGACACTGTTAACACACCATTGACTCCCCAGTCTGATCACAAGTATAGTTTATATTTGCAGATACAGCCTGTTTTGAATGCATGGTTCTTGTGAAGTCAGGAAATCTAGTATATCCAACTATTCTGCCTACTGCGATTTAGCTCCCCCCCCCGTGATGATTCATGATGAAGTTATAAGAAGTGTTTTGGGCAGATTTTTGAATAGGGCACAATACAGGATCTGCTGAGGCTAGATAACGGTTAAGCGTGAAAATGACAGATGACTGTTTTTGGTAAATAAAACCACATAAATGGATGTTTAAATAAACTAGAAAATGCATTTCCATGAGAAAATGCAAAATGTGATTGCAGGATTGCGGGTGCTGGCTCTGAACAAGCCATTTATGGGGACGGCTGAACATGTGGCACCACTCACAAGCTGAGTATTTTCTTTTAATTAAACCACAAAAACAGTGACTTTTTATATAACTGACCTGAGCTTTAATGTGTCAAAGTCTATTAATGAGCATGCTGTGAGTTTTGCTCCGTGTTTGTTCTTTTAAAGACTTTTCATAAGTCTCGTTCCCAGTATGTTTCAGATGTCTCTTGGCCAGATTTTAATACTTGGCTCCTGATTAACCAATCACAAAATTACATTCAAGCACACTGTACCTGATATTAGCAGACGTTTTGACATTGGAGCATCCCAAAATTTGGCACAAGCTCTGATGAGAAGCAGTGCCAGTTTTGGCTATAAGAAGAAGAAGAAGGAGAAGAAGAAGAAGACGAAGAGCAGTAGTGTCATGCTGACACAATCACACTAATACATTTACGAAGGATGTATTTAAGTACCGCACTAGACAGAGCTTGCTGCATGCCCCACTTGCCATGCTGAGCTTTGGTCTGTCCTAGTCATGACTTACCAAACGAAGCCCCACATGGCTCCCTCTCTTTCGCACATTTCTGGCAACTGAACAGGCAAGAGAGATCCTGGATGTCCGCCTAATATGACCCCTGGCTGCGCTACTCCAGAGACCGGCTGGCAGTGCAGACAAGTGAAGGGCAAACAGGACTTTCTGTGAGAGAACCGTGAGAGGGCGAGTGAAGGGGCAAGCTGGAGGGGGCAGGAAGCTGTGCCAAAAGTTGTGTAGTGTTCACTGAGCGTGCACTCCGTAACCACTGCTGAGATCCCTTTCCGGCCCCTGCCGGCCCCTCTCCTCCACCTGCCGGCCGGTGGAAGATTGCACTGCAGCGAGTCGCAGGCGTGAGTAATGCGCTGCGCAGCTTGCATTCAGCACGGTGTGACATTAGAGGGTGGGTAATGTATGTACATGTCTCAGTGTGTGAGCTACATGCAGGCCGCAGCCTATTAAAGCTGCGCTGGCGCCCAGCTGCTTCTGCATTAGAGCAGAGAGGAGAATCTCACATGTGGCAAGAGAGAGCAAAGCGCAGTGCTGTAACATTAAGAAGTCTGTCTCCAGGCTCGTCAGTACAGGCTTTAAAAGCCTCGCTGAAGACACTGATCTAAAGGGCTTATTAAAAACATATAAGCCCGGGATTCGTTCGACTTAATGTTGCGCGTTAGTCCGCCAGAAGCCTGGACTCTTGTCCCTCTCAGATGTCTCATCGCATCTCATGTCAGTTCCCGGGAAGTTCAAAGCGACGAGCACTAAGTGTTGTTTGGGGAGCGAGCCCCGCTCTGATTAGCCGCCCTCATCCAGGGATTACACTCATATTCCTGCGCTCATGTCGGATAATCCACGGCGCGCAGCGGGTTCATCGGGGGGCGTCCTCTGGTGAGGCGCAGCCTGTCTGTGTGCTACTCTCTGCTGTCCAATCCCATTTACCGTCTGCCCACACCTTGCATTTACAAAAAAAAAACATGTTTCAAAAGGTTTATGGAAATGGGAATGAGAATATTTTCGGGACTGTCATTGGAAACTGGCACATGTAGAATCACGCAGCATCTTCTCTCTAATGGCATCAGTTTCAAAGCATATTTTCATTTGGTTATATAAGATCATTTGTTGATGCTGACTTCTTTTAGCATTATGATCATAGTTCGCTTGTTATTACCATGCTAACATCAGCACTCGCTTAACCAACATTACCATCCTTTAGACAACGTCTTTCCTGCCCATGATTGCCTGCCCATGTCCAGGAACCCAAGAAACATGAAAGAAAGTGGAGAAAAGAAGCGTCAAATTCTCACAGGGAGAAAAATTGCACCAGTATCACTAGGGCTTACCCTCCTCCCATTTTTTTGTCAAGTGGCGAAGGCTAAGCCAAGTCACCCTGGAGGTCAACGGCTGTCAGTGGTGCTCCTCTTGTAAACAAACACTTGTGACGCCCTCCGTACCCTGTCCCGTACCTCTCCAGGAAATTTGCCCTTCAGTGGGGGCAGGAGGTGAGGGACAGCCATCTCCTATTAACATACAGCTCATATTTTTCCTTTCGGGTGGGATGATTTGCGGTCTTTAGTCATGATTTTGCCGCCTGCCTCTTTACCCTGCCGGCCTGCGCTTTTCTGTCAGTGGCCCGTCTCCAGGGCTCAGTGAATAATGTGCGTGTCTCGCTTCGTGTCCGTGAAGCACCAGCCACTTGTCCTGCTTTGTTTACCCCCGACTAATGCTGCCGCGCTACTGGCAGCACGCAACTGAAGGCCGTCCGCTTTCGTGATCAATAAGCAAGTGTTGCGGCAAGAGCTGGCACGTCACGCTGCTTTCTTCTACCTTCTACCTTTGTACCCCTCCCTCCCCCTCCTCCTTCTCCTCCTTCTCCTCTTGTATAATGATTTCTCTTTGCCCCTCGAGGAAAACAGTCCAAGATGGTTCTTGATGAAGTGAGATGTTTGTTTCACACCTCCTCTCTTTCCCATGACTCCGGCTCCCAGAGAATCGCGCTGTCGTAACGTACGGATTCGACTGAGCCATCTGCTCTAAAAGGCCGTTATTAGCCACATTTCTCAACTTAAACCTAGCAGGGTTATTGTTTGAGAAAGACATTCCAGGGCACATAAATACACAGTGTTGTCAACAGTTTACAGTCTGATCCAAAGCTAAAACCAGCTCTTTCTTCTGCTGTCACCAGAGCAGACAACAACAGAGCATCTGAAGCGTTATGCACTAGCATTTCCTTGGATCAGCGTCCGGGCTGGTGCTGACTGCTATGAGAGCAATAGCTGAAGTATAGAATACAACGAAAGGAACACATTTATTGTACAATAGCCCCTGCTGATACCTGCTGAAATGACCTGTTTGTGTTGTCTCAAAGTTGCAAATATGCGAACATACCCAGGGGGAGGTTTTGCTTGGAGGATCGTAAGTTTCTTCTTTGTTTATTTGTTTTTTTGTGAAATCATGCCCTAAATGGCCAGTTTCTGGGGCGTTTTCACAGCATCTTTGAGATGGCCTTGTAATAATCATCCAGCGAGTGTTCGAATCTTGTGAATATCGTGATTTAACTATAATAAGGTATCTGGAGAGATGTGAGCTGCTGTGTGCCTTTTCATTTTGTGGATGGTGCGGCCGTGGGGCTTGTTTTGTTGACCCAATGGGCATTTTTATTTTGGACATTTTGAGATCTCGCTGGGTGAAACTACAACCAGTAAACACACATAAATTAACATATCGAGGAGACTGCATATTCAAACTGCCACGTTTGGAGCAAAATTAGAAACCGAACCAGTCTGAAAATGACTTGCATTGCTGTAAAAGACGAAAGTTTGTTTGAAAACCTTGTTTCTTCCATCTGCGGAAACCGGCCTTAACTTAATTTATTGCCTTAAGGTGTCCTTCTTTCAAGGTTCCCATTCTTTTCTCCAGCCACAACACAACGGGCAGAGTTCAGAGACGACCCAGATGCTCTTACGAGGTTTAGCTGCCTCTTTCTTCATCTGCTTGTACCGCTTCAGGGCCAAAGCGAGCAAATGTATGTTTCATAAGCTGTGTTTGTTTACATCCATGACACAACTGGCATTTCTTTTTTTTTATGTGTATTTGCAAAGCAACATTTAATCCATCTGCCACTTAAAGACGTGTTTAATCTGGATCTGGGGAAGGAACAAGGAGGTTTCTGGCGGCGGTGCGGGGCGCAGGCCGTCCGGGGAGCATGTCAGATTAGTGAGGGCCTCGTCTGAAGCTGCCCGAGTCAGGGGTGATAAAGGGGACTAGATTGGTGTTTTGTTATTGCCTTCAGCGCTGCACATTTCCCTTTAATCCACTGTTTGTTAGCCTGGCAGGCTGGAGAGAGCTCAGAGAACCCGGAGAAATGCGCAGATGAAAGACCCCTAAGCCCCTGAGTCAGATTAAAAATGGAAGGCCTTGCTAACGCATGAATCCGAACAGATCTATTATATACATGCACGCACTTTTCCATACATGTAACATTCCAAGTGTCCATTCATTCGGAAAGGAGGAGCAATGGCAGGTTTTGTGGATCGGGGCTCACGTTCCCTTCGCAGGTGTCGCCCGTGACGGAAGTCCAGGAGTTCGGGAGGCACAGGCACTGGTGCTGTTAGGCTAACGCAGCTGCAGCGAGCTATTTTCATCTCGTTAGTGATCTGTGGCCCAGACAAGGCGGCGGAATCCCCCGGGAGAGCCGACGTATTTTATCTGTAATGCACTCAGAAAGTCGGAGCAGGGGGAAGATGAAACCGGATTTATATAGGGCAGTGAGCAAAAGGGAGCAGGGGGAGGGGGAGCCGACCCAAGGCCATTAAATTTTTTACCAGTTGTTCAGATTCTTTTTCGAATGTTGATCAGATGTTCAGACTTTTTTTCTTTTTTTTTTTGAGCTTCCAGCTCAAAAGCTACTTCTTTTTTTTACAGCCCCCTCCTTCCCTGTGAGATTCCTTTTGTCTGCCAAAAAGACACCCGAGAAATTGGTGCACATCTGACCATTCACTCACATGGCAGCTCAGGACCTGCCCAATCAGACCAAGACGTGTTGAGTTTACTTCTTCAGTTTTGCGCTGGAGACTATGTAGCTAACATGTGACACCTTCTGAAATGGAATGCCCAAGACTGGTCCGAAGATTTGACACAACCTGTGTGGTCGATCAGCCAGGCCAGTTTGCTTCTGTAGTTTAGAACTGAAGCTACAAGGCTAACGATTCAAACACTAAGAGTCAATAGTCACAGATCTAGATGAGTCCTCTCCTGGTGTCATCTGAAATGGCTTCCCAGTTTTGTTCATTTTTACAGCTTACAGTCATACCCACAAATCTGCTTCACCTCAACAAAGAGCTGGAAAGATGTGGTGATACAGTTTTACTACTGACTTCTTAGTGAAGTGAAGTCACCGTGAACACACCACAGTGTGAACAGTGTGAAATTCTTTGTCTGCATTTAACTTATTTAACCCATTCACCAAGTGAAGCAGCGGGCAGTCAGGAACACAGCGCCCGGGGAGCAGTGTGTGGGAACGGTACCTTACTCAAAGGAACATCAGTGATGACATTAACAGTGTAGGGATTCGAACCCACGACCTTCTGATCGCAGGGGCGACTCCGTGATCACTAGGCCACCAGCTGCTCCAAAAAAATTACAGAAAGCTTCACGATTTTGCGTGTCATTCTTGCGCAGGGGCCATGAAACGAAACCAACATCTGGACTCCAAACATCTGGTTGAACACATTTGGATGTTCAATATTTCTCCATAAGTGCTCAGGCGCGAGTCTGCTGAAGCTTGTTGTGACTGCTTCTTGTCTCGTTTTCGTAGTTTAGTGTTTTCAAACTTTCTTTCTTTATTTAAGCAAGTTCCTCCGGAATAAATAATGTTTTCTGATTCTGATTCTGAAACTTCTCCTTTAGAAGTGTGAAGGTAAACTCTTTATGTCTCTCCCTCCCTC
Organism: Hydrocynus forskahlii; assembly: GCA_037974365.1. NCBI lineage: Eukaryota > Metazoa > Chordata > Actinopteri > Characiformes > Alestidae > Hydrocynus > Hydrocynus forskahlii. The sequence continues at coordinate 2,360,884 of JBBPCX010000040.1, read as the reverse complement.
CACAGGGCTGAAGGTGCGTGAGGTGATGATAAATGTGTCTCGGCAGCAGGTGGAGGACTTCCATGGTCCGGAGGATTACTGGTGCCTGTGCGTGGCCTGGAGTCACTTGGGCACCTCCAAGAGTCGCAAAGCCACAGTGCGCATCGCCTGTGAGTTCACCAAGCATGTTACGGATACATGGACACTTGTATTTGCTTTTTAATATGTATATATATATATATTTACATATATATTTGTATATGTATATATATATATGTATATGTATATATATATATATGTATATATATATATATATATATATATATATATGTACACACACACACATACATACAAACTGTGCAAAAGTCTTAGGCACCTGAGAAAATGATACTTGAAAATGAAACACAAATAACATTAATAGTCTGAATAATGTATTATTTCCAGACCTCTTTCCTCATGGAAGCCCAGTATTACTTTTATCCCCATCTAATACCTGGTTTACTCTTTTTACTTCATTAGATTAAACTGTTTACAAAAGTGTTGATTATGGAATTTTTTTAAAACCACACAGTGACTGGAGGATCAGAGCAGAAATCTGGAACCAAACCTGTGTTCTTCTAACCAGCTCATAAAATATCAACTACTGTTTAGAAAATAAAAATCTTGATACTTTTTCCTGCTTTCTTGTTTGTTTGCATTTAATGGCATCAAACAATTTGACTTTTGCACAGTACTGTGCATTTATATATATAGAGAAGCTTTTTGTATGTGCTTTTATAACCCGAATGGAGAGCCGAACCCACGTACTGTAAGTAGGAGTCTCATTTCCTGGCTGCCTGTTCGTTTTATATTCTTCTCCACTGGCAGTTATCCGTCCATATTGGAAAACCTTCTGAATCCCTCTCATTCAGGAAATAAGCCACGGGGGCCCGTTTTCTGGCACATATTAAGCCTCATCTTTCATTAAATTACACTGCCGCTATAGCCCTGAATTCAATGTTTCCCTGTGTACTAATTCCATCTCCTGTCCTTCATTTGATATTGTTCCTTTTAGGCCCGTCCTAATCAATTTTTCCTAATCAGCACCACTCGCGGGCCTTTACAGTGCCAATATCATGTAAAAGCAAATTTTACTTTTAATGGAAGAGATTGATATAATGCATAAATTGTTATTATTTCAAAATTTACCAATCAGTCTCACGTCCTTGAGGTCCAGCTAAGCAAATTCACCAGCAATAACACAACGAAACATCCAGTGCATTTGCATATTCAGCATACAGCTACAGTTTAGCTGCTGAAGTTATAAGGAGTGTTTCACAGTATAGGGCAGTCAGTCGAAGCAGAGCTTATTTAAAAATACCAGTCCTAAAGATACAGAAAATGACTGTTTTTTACTAATAAAACCGCACAAATGTCATTAGTGGACATCATGGGAGTAAAAAAAAGTACACTCAACAAAGATCCGATATTTAACATTTTAACACTCAAATACTATATCCATAATTTACAAAACATAAACCATAAAAAAATAATGGATGGAATAAAAATATAATAAAACTGAAGTACAATAGTGTGATTGTGACATAATCCTCTCAGGCAGTTGACTGAGTATCTGAAATGTCACCCTGCTTTAAGAGAAGGCTGTAAAAGAAGAGACCATGTGATCTGAAGACCAGCAGATGAAACAAGAGGTATCAGGTGATCTCCTGCTCACTGGGAACAATATCCTGTCAACTGAGACCTGCGGCACGAAGAAAAGTGTCTTGGATCGCTGAGGGACCTCCTTACTCAAAGTTGGACCATTTTCATCTAGTTGAGGTTGTCCAGGTTTAGCAGTGCAGGGGAAACTAATAACACCAGAAACCCAAGCAGGCACCAGGAATAGGACCAGCTCAGTCCACAGTTTAACCCTTTAACTCCAAAACACATATTTTACATTTCAGCTCCTCACTCTCAGTCCTTGCAGAAGGTACACATTCATGGTAGAGACTGAACCAAATCATAATATTTACTGATTAATAATCACTGATGAGAGATAAGATAAGATAAGATAAGATAAGATAAGATTTCCCTTTTCTGTTTGTAGGTATGTCTTTTATTTTGACATGTTTGTGTACACCGCCTTTGAGTCAAAGGTATCATTAGTTTCAGCTGACCGGTGTTTTTGGTAGAAGTAATGTTTAGTTTTCATTGGTTCATGTGTTTTGGGTTTAGAGTATTTTAGAGTATTACATTCTGCTTGCATTCGAGTTTACTCCTGTCTCCAGTGTTTTGATTTTTGTTTGTGTTTAGGCCCTCACGTGTTTTTGATTTGAAAAAAAGGTTAAAAACATCCAGGACTACAGCAAAGCTACACCTAAACTACAGCTAAACTACAGCAGGTCCACAGCAAAACTACACCTAAACTACAGCAAAACTACACCTAACTTACAGCAAAACTACACCTAAACTACAGCAAAACTACACCTAAACTACAGCTAAACTACACCTAAACTACAGCTAAACTACAGCAGAACTACTGCACAACTACAGCTAAACTACAGCTAAACTACACCTAAACTACTGCAAAACTACAGCTAATCTACAGCTAAACTACAGCAGAACTACTCCAAACCTACAGCTAAACTACACCTAAACTACAGCTAAACTACACCTAAACTACAGCTAAACTACACCTCCCTTCCACAACCTGACAAAAGTGGACAAAAAGAGAAGAAAGTGGACCTATAGAAATAAAAACTATTCAATACAACTGTAAGATAAACAAGATAAACCTTT
>JBBPCX010000040.1:2340069-2358027 GCA_037974365.1 Hydrocynus forskahlii | reverse complement strand
ACACACACCATCATACATCTACACACCTTCACACACACCATCACACATCTACACACCTTCACACACACCATCATACACACACACCATCATAATGATTTTGCAAGATTCACACAGTCTGTAGATGGCATTAAGCTGTCATAGCTGTCATAGGACATTCCACCCTGACTTTTGTCCCTTTTCCATTTTTTTTTCTTGTTTTGGCACTGCCATAAGTAAACATTCTAATAACTAATGAGTAAACATTCAAATAACTCATAAGTAAACATTCTAATAACTAATAAGTAAACATTCTAATAACTCATAAGTAAATATTCCAGTAAACAGTAAGATTTATATGCAAACATGCTTGGATACATCTACCTGGATAAGATATTCTATCCAGTCTGATCTAAAATACTCTGATCTATTCTAATCTAATCTAATCTAGTCTAATCTTATTTTAGATGAGCTCCAACTCCACTAGTTACCATTGTGCAGGCCAAAATCAGTGCACACTTCTTTGGTGCCTGAGTTTTGACACTGAGGCTTTTTGTTCTCTAAACGAATGCTTGTGCCATTTACAGCTCATTACTGTCCCTTAAATAATATTCATAAAAGTATGAAGCACTGACAACACACACGCAGTTAAATGTGCCCCTTAAAGGCATGAGGAAAATTAAAGGCATAGTTCACCCCTGGCAGCGCTTATGCTACCATGGCTAATAAAGGCTAATCCAGGCTAATGCAGGCAGGTTAGGATGCTGTAATGGGCATGTGTCCCAGCACAGCCCAGAGGAAGGAGGATCCGCCTGCACTGTCTCCCCCAAATGAGCCGGTAAAGCAGCCCCGGAGTGGACAAGTTAAATGGGCAGGAGCTTCCACTCGGCCCTGGACCTGGCAGCAACATGCGTCTCCTCTTTATTTTAATAATCACCCTGCTCTTCCACGCTCACCGAGAAGTACTGCAATAACCTTCTGATTAAATTACCTCTCTCTCTGTCTACTCTCTTTCTTTCTCCCTTCTCCCTCTCCTTTCCCTCTGTCTCTTCCACCCCCTCTCTAGACTCTCTCTCCTTTCTCTCTCTCACTATCTTTCTCTCCTGTCTAGCTTTCTCTCCTCTTTGGTTTCTCTCTCTTTCCACCTTTCCTCCAAATTTTCCTTTACTGTTTCCCTCTCTCTCTCCCTTTCTCTCTCATTATCTTTCTCTCCTCTCTAGTTTTCTCTCCCCTTTGGTTTCTCTCTCTTTCCAGCTTTCCTCCAAATTTTCCTTTACTTTCTCTCCCTCTCTCTCTCTCTCTCTCTCTCTCTCTCTCTTTCTCCCCCCATTTCTCTCTCACTATCTTTCCCTTGTCTCTAGTTTTCTGTTCCCTTTTTGTTTCTCTCTTTCCCCCTTTCCTCCAAATTTTCCTTTACTGTCTCTCTCTCTCTCTCTCTCTCGCTTTCTCTAACGCGTTTTTTCTTTCTCTCTCTCTCTCTCTCTCTCTCTCTCTCTCTCTCTCTCTCTCTCTCTCTCAATGTAAAACTCATATTTAAATGCAAGACCGTTCTTTGGGCTGCATTGCGCATCGGCCGTTTGAATTATTAACCATTCGAAAGCAAACCTAATCCGTAAACGAGGTGGAGCACTTTTCCCAGTGTGTTATTTTATTGAGGGTTTTGGGAATGAAGCAGTTTAACCTCAGGCTCAGCGTTCTGAAGTTAAAAGATTATGGTGATTACAGCTCTCTTTTTGGCTAATGAAAGAGGCACTTTGCTGTTGTTTTCCAGACTTTAGATAAGAGCTGTTCTCGCAGAGACTTTTCGCCGGTTTGTTCACTTTTCAAAATGGCCTCAGACAACAATGGCAGACGATTTGATTGTTGACGCTGCTGGCATTCATTAGCTTCCCTCTGTTGCGTCTAGAAAACATTTAGCAGTGGTTTCATCAAACGCTGCAACGACACGGGTGAAATATTAATTGCCTGCAACATGTGGCTCACTATAAACATGTTTATTTTGGGGGATTTGTTTTATTTTGCCTTTTATTGAGTAGCTAGATGATCCAGCAGATATTAAAACCACAAACACTAACAAAGCGGTATCTCCAGCTTAACCAGTCTGGATATTTTGTCCCAGGATGGTGCAACACTGGAGCTTTGGCTTTGTGCCTGACCTGCTCTGTGCCTGGACACGATAATCTCAGGTTTACTTATGGACAAGCTTCTGGTCCATCTGTAAGAGAGCCAGATCCTTTTCTACAGTTGACTGGCAGTTACATAGAGTATATGTATGACAAGAAAAAAGTTTTGCATACAACTGTAGAAGCGATATGGAAGGGCACAGTGGTACAGTGGTCACAGCAAGAACATTCTGGGTTTGTTTCCCAGGAATTATTTTTTGCATGTTCTTCCTCTGTCTACGTGGGTTTCTGCTGGGATCTCCGGTTTCCTCCCACAGTCTAAAGACATGCACAGCACGTGGACTGGAGAGGGTAAATTGCCCCTAGGTGTGTCCAGGGTGTGTCTCTGAATTCCACACTATAGGCTGGACTAGGGGGACTAAGACCAAAATGACAGTAGATACACATGAATTAAGTAAACAAAAGCACATGGAGAAAGTAAACAACAACAGATAAGAAAACAGGGTGAAGACAGAACATTACAAAGAGCCAAAAAACTGGGAAAAGACAGTGAGAATTTTACACCCTGATTAGGACAAGGTGCTCAGATGATGAATGAATGTATGTGCATTTTAAATCATTATGTAAATCCTACTATGGCAGTCAATAACTTCAGAGTGCCCCTTGCACTCCCAGGTGAATATGTGAAGGAAACTGAAATGAATAATATTCAGCAATTATTATGATGGCAGTGGTGACAGTGTTGTTTTTTTTACTGTTATAAATACTTGACTTTCTACATATTTACTTATTTGTACTAATCTTTTATTTAAAAATAAGGGTTCAAGTACAACAAGTTGGAAAACCCGGTTCTCGTAGGTTAACAATACAAGTTGAAAAACACATGATAAAATAAAGTGGCCCATTATAGTCACGCAAGAACACACCACAGCACTACCTTGTTCAAGGGTACCTCAGTGGTGCCTCAGTGGCAGCTAGGCCACCAGCTGCCAAAAAGTTTAGTTTACCTGTAAGATGGTTTTGTGCTGTATTTTGTGCACACAAACACCACAGCAGCACACAGATGGACGTTGGAGAGCACTGTGTGAATAACTAATTTAATGAGACATTAATAAGTGCTAACAAACAGTTTTACTGCTGCTTTCATTACTGGAGTTGCCATCTTGGGTTTTGAGGTCAGGGTTGGTGAGATTCCTTCTGAGAACTTTCTGAGTTGGAATTCCACCTTCAGGGAACTGTTCAAATGAAACACACAATTTTATTGGACGTGTCTTACGATACCCCCCATAGAATGTTTTGATTTTGTCCCCTTGATTTCTCCTCTGGGACAATGAATCATGTCTCTCCCAAGACAGTGATTTTCTAGTTCCACAGAATTTAGGATTCATCAGCCATATTAGTGGGACATGTTGACTGAGCGACATATGGGATGTGCTCCTAACACCTGAAACCTGTAACACATAAACATAATTTGCATTTAGATGAGCAGGGAAGGAGCCTTGAACGGCCATGAAGAGCTTTAAGAATTCACAATACAATAACCATCAAGCTGCGTCCTCCAGGGCCCTCATATAAGAGATGTTTCTTGGCAGTGAGGAGGCCACGGAGCTGTCCTGCGGCATAGCCGTGCTGGCTAATCTAAGCATGATGCTCCCTGGTGAAATGATGTGGATGATGGATGAAGATTAAATCATTTAGGGCCCAGTTCTTCATTTGGAGGAGGCTTGAGATGTTTTGTTCCGGTGGGAAAGACATGGACTAGCTTAGTTCTGCTTTTCAGATTAAATGTGCAACAGCTGTAATGATTGCCAGAGCTAGTTTAAGGCTAGCAACTTCCGATTCATCCCATTATGACAGGGAACATGGAGGCAGTAGATGTGGTGAGTAAACGTGCGTGAAGGAAGCTAAACAGCGAAAAAATGTTAATTAAATATCTTACTAGTCTCATGCAGCAATTTTCTTCCTCTGAAAATGAAAACCTGCCAGTATCTTTCAGCTTTTCTCCAGGTTTGGGCAGCAAGCTGCTAGCATCAGCTTATTGCCTGAGTGAAGGCGTTTCGCACTGATGGAGACTGTGAGCTGGATGGGGTTAGGCCTAGGTGTCCAAGGCCCTGTGGTTCTGTGAATAACCCTGGATCTCATATAGACCTGGAAAATTATTACTCCACACCATCCCCATCAACAAAATGATTACTTCTCTACCACCCTGCCCCATCAAAAAAGTTGTTACATCTCTACCACCCTACTCTATCAACAGAATTATTACATTTCTGCCACACCCCATCAGCAAAATTATTTCTTATACCCCAACCCCTGTTAACAAAATTATTACGTATATCCCACCCCCGTTCACAAAATTATCGTGTATACCCCTTCCCATCAACAAATTGAACCCTACCCTGTCATTATTATGCCTTCACACCTTCCTCCGTCAACCAAACTGTTACGAACTGCATGCCTAAATCATTGTACGCTCAGTTGAAACCATGTTGAGTTGTTGAGGAATCTCTTATAAACGTGCTTATGTGTTATCTATAAAAATGAACAAAAATACATTAGCTTAACCATAAACAGTAGAAATCATCCTAAACCTGAACATTGTTTGTGCTATTTCATATTTCATTGTTTGTGCTGATCAGTGGACGGCGGCTGGGAGGAGTGGAGCGAGTGGACATTGTGTAGCGCTCAATGTGAGAGGCAGCGATGGAGGGAGTGCAACGCCCCGGCCCCCCGCCACCGGGGCAGGATGTGCGAGGGCGATAGCCATGCCATGGAGAACTGCACCGGCGGCCTGTGCACACAGAGTAAGGCCTTTACAGCATCTTTTAGCTCGTTCGCACCATCGTTTGTCATGTTTGCCACCACGGATGTCTTACTTTTACCATGACACTGTTCCACACCATCATCATCACCATCATCATCATCATTAAGGGTGGCACATATCATGCCATCGATGCCTCCACCATGCCACTCTTCTCAAGAGATGACCAGGCCTGTGCTGTTTCAGTATAGTACAGTCCATACCACATATGGACGTGAGCTCCTCAATGATCTTTACACCACAGTTTGATTCAGGAGAAGTAAACACATGCTTCCCCACACTGGGCTGATAGCAGTGCGGTGTTCTACTTCCATGCAGAGCCTGCGAATGGAGGCTACGCATCACAGCTCTTGCCTTTCTACTCCACAGCCACTCCACAGGGGCTGTTATGAGAAGTTCTTCTCCAGTCCCCTCCTTCTGTGGGTGAAGGGGAAAACCAAAGCGTAGCGTAGCCCGAGCATCTCGGCACCATCTGTCAGTAGGTCCCTGTGGTAATGATGCTATGCATCATTATCTCCAGCTGATGTTGGCATAGGCAGCAGTTGGACTCCACCACATGATCTGAATCACAGAGTACTTTAGTTAACTGATAAAGGGGTGCTCTCTAATTCTCTCTCTCCCCTCTCTCTCCCTCTCTCTCTCTCTCTCTCGCTCTCTCTCTCTGCAGATGGGAAGATGCTGCATGATGTTAAGCCTCAGAGTGAGTCTCTTTGATCATATTTCAAATATAGAGTCCATTTCCAGAATCAGCAAAATTGCTGATATCTTCTTGAAGGAAAAGCCCAGTGACAAAAAAGCGGAAAGAGTCCTGGGGTGTGAGTGTGAGTGTGTGTGTGTGTGTATTGTACTCAGCTTCTCGGCTGAGAAGGTTTCCAGATATGGCCTTAGTTGTTTCCATACGTAGTTGTTTACACCAACTGAGGGAGCCAAATGTTCGGAGATGTATCCGGAGATTGTACATTTCTGTCCCAGCAAAAGACATCGTTAAGATACTTAAACCCAACCCTGCGCTCCAAATAATCACCAAATCCTCAAATCCTGCTCAGATACGCACTTGGAGGTTTGTTTTTCCTCAGGTGTCACTCTCCCCGGAAGAAAGCATGCTGTGCAGAAGATTAGGATAATTGAGTATCTCCACTAAGCATCTGCAGCCACATCTGTCAAACGTGATGTTTGATTAATCATGCGAGAGTGCCGTTGAATACCTGAAAAGACTTGTTTTTTTGGTTTTTTTTGGAGTGCTGTCGCTATCAGTTCATTTTATGCATCCATCCATCCATCACGATTTGTTTATCAGACACCTGTCCGTCATCCGAAACAGCCAATCCCCCCCCATTTTCCCTGTCGCTTCACTGTTCGGAAGTGTCGGATTTGGCTTTACTCGCAGTGGATTTCAGATTAGGCAGGATGAGTGATGGGATATGGCGCATGAGCACGTGCTATATTTAGACGTGCTAATGGGGTGCAATTACTGCACATTAGCTCACTTAAGCAACCGTAGCATGTCTTCATATCCTCCCCAGTGTTTTGTGTTAACCCGGCGAAATCACCTCTCAGCACGTTGTAATGTGTGGTGGTGGCAGCAGGCGTCTCCCCTATCACCCGCTTTAATATCATTTTAAAATATCATTACTGCAGCGGGGCAGGCAGCGCCCAGCCCCTGGTTCGGAATGGAGAGTAAAGAGGGCTTAATAAAACCCCAAGCAGCTGTCAAGTGGCCCACACACGTTTTCACATTCCGCTTCGGTCGGGGTGAGCCGGGAACTGGTAGCCAAACCCCGGAGCAGCATTAGCGCATTAGGAGCCTTTAAATACAGCGAGGCGAGTTTAGCCAGTCTTGCCCTCCCAGCTTGAGCATTGCCCCTTTCGTCCTCTGGCAAAGCTCTGGCGCCGCAGAGGTTGACCAGGCCACAGGCAACTTGGCCAGCTGAGCAGATGTAGCTTGGCGTGGGGCTCTGGCACACTGCTGCGTCTCTGATTAAAGTTATGAGAATCCTGGAATTCACACTTCCCAAAACACCGGAGCGTGCCAAGCGTGTCTTCATACGCCACTAAACATGTGCGTATTGCACCTGTTTCGCTTTGCACAGGTGTCTGGAAGACGAGCCAGCACCAAAACTGACAGCCATTTTTTCCGCTCCAGTTATTCAGCCATGACCCCTGTTTGGTGTCGCCACCAGATCATTAAGGTCTACCTACTTTCAGCGACTTCATCTGCTTTAATAATCCGCTCAGTGGCTATAATCCCTTGAGATCTGCCCCCCAAAGCTTTTGCACACGCGAGTGTCCAAAAACGCTGATCTCTGCAGCCGGTCACATCATGGTCATTTGCATTCATGGCTGATTGCCTGTCTTGTCTGACTGCCAGTGTAAATAACAACCTGGCACTGATTATTCACATCTCTATGCAACTGCTTTCTCAGGTATGGAAGGAACCAAAGATGTGGCACTCTACTCGGGGCTGGCTGCGGGGGTCATCGCCGTAGCGGTCCTCATCATCTCTGTGACATTGTACCGCAGGAGCCAGAGTGAGTACGGAGTGGACGTCATCGACTCATCTGCCCTAGCAGGCGGCTTCCAGACCTTTAACTTCAAAACTGCCAGGCAAGGTGAGGGCGCATTTTTTTTCCAGTCATTTTGACAACTTGGACACCTTGTTAACAAGGTTCTGACAAGGGTACACATGCTCAGAAACAACAAGCTTGTTAGCTAGCATGTCTTGAGAAGTAATGTCCACTTTTACTGCATGTAGTGTGTTCTCTGTACACATATGTCCATAGACTTTCATTAGGGTGGGCATTTTTTTTTTTATCATACTAACTCGTGCTCCAAGCAAAACATTGCTCCCCAATTTGAGCTCCACCTTCAAGTATTTGAAGTGGGTTTGAAATCTCACACTGGTCTTGTGACCACCCTAGTAAGTCTAAGTTGCTATGCACATTTAGCGCCAAACTTTCAAAATTCCCCCCAAATCTCTCACTTCGTTACAGGCCTGCTAATCTGATGCTCTCTGTCCAGGGCCAATTCCTTTCAGGCTGTTTCATCAAACTGAAAATTTTCCTGAAATGGAGCCGTTTGATCTCTGGAACCTGACACTGTGGTCTCGGGACAGAGGCGACTTTTTCATTTTGTTAATAACTACTTTGATTCCTAAGAGCTGACCCTTTCATTTTTATCAAAAGAGAGAACAATACATGCATGTAATACGTTCGCAAGGGCATAATGTGTTGAATGTGGCCTGATAGGATCGTTTGTAATGTAGGGAAATTAAACTGCTAACTGTTACTGTCTTGCCACCTTATGTGTACTTTGACCAGCACACTGACCTGTGGACACTCACTTCTCCCACAAGATGTATGCTCACAGTTCACTGAAAGACCTGTCTCACGGCTTTGACTGCTATGGCCTCTCTGACATCGCTGCTACAGTCAATCCTTCATGGGCGCTTTGGGCAGCCTGGTCTGGACTCTTCATTTTTCACTCAGTCTCATCTGGGGGTACAAAAAACCCACACTCTCAGCCTCAAACACTCTGGCAGATAAATGTGAGACACATCCTAAGCTAAACGTAAATTTCATTCTTTTTATGCACTGGGACATATTTCTTGCCTGTGGTCTTGTGACCTGAGGCCTGCTACGCTAGAGTGTGTTTATTTAGCGAGTGCTGACAGCACAGGGTCAGGGGACAGTGAATCTACTGCCCGGACGGATCGGTCCCACCTGCTCGCTTCAGCTCGGCAGCGCATTTGTCTTGAGAGTCACGCTGTCTGGAGACAGGATGGAAAATAAGTATCACAGTTTTCTTGCTGAAAATTGAGATTACGTGAACATTTTCCTCTGTATTCCTAAGTATGACCGCAGTAGAGACAATGCTGTGGCCTATTGGCTTGTTAATACCCTGTAAAAATCCTTGTCAATGCCCTGTAAAACCAATTTAGGTCTGTCTTGTTCCCCATCAGTTGTCTTTTCCAATATGGGCAATTGTTGTCTTTTGCTTTTCAGTCCGATTACATCCGAATGCTCAACCGTAGAATTCACACAAACAGACTATACGCATCCATGCCCACATAGGAGGAAGAGGAGAGGTGGTCACCATGGCCCTCTCAGTATCCTGACCTGTTGGACAAATGTCATTTCTGTCTATTGGAATGGCAGTTCCTCCCACCAAATCTGTGCCTATTAAATTGTTGTCATTCTCACTTACAGGACTGCCAAATTAATACTTGTTTATATGCTGTTTTTGCCGCCTGTTGGATCATTTTAATTACCACCTGCTGTATTTATGTTATTCCTGCATATTAGAACAGTGTCATTGCCACCTGTTGGACCACTGTCATTCCTGCCCATTGGACCAGTGTCATTGCCACCTGTTGGAAACACTGTCGTTCCTGCCCATTGGACCTGTGTCATTACAGCTTACTGGACTCGTGTCATTAGCACTTGCTGGAGCACAGTCATTCCCGCCTGTTGGACCAGTGTTGTTACCACCTGTTGGACCACTGTCAAGACTGCCTACTGGACCAGTATCACTACCACCTGTTGGACCCCTTGCATTCCTGTTTATTGGACCAGTATCACTACCACCTGTTGGACAAGTGCCATAGCTTGTCCAACAGGTAGTAGTGTCATTTGCAATAACTGGGCCACTGTCATGACCACCTATCGGATTTCCTATAGATTCTAAGACGATACCTCACCTGGAATATTTTTGTGGTTGTTTTTTTTTGCCTTTGTGTTATGCAAAGTGTGAGACCCACACAGTTTTGTGAAAGTACAGGACCACTATCATTCTCGCCTATTGGACCAGTATCACTACCACCTAATGGACCACTATCAAACCTGCTCATTGGACAGGGATCATGTCCACTTGTTGGACCACTGTCATTCCTGTCTATTGGGCATGTATCATTAGTATATGTTGGTACAGTGTCATTCCTGCATATTAGTGTCATTATGACCTATTGGACCACTGTCACCCCTGCCTATGAACCACTGTGAGTCCTACCTGTTGGACCGGTATCACTTCCACCTGTTGGATCACTTCATTTTTGCTGACCAGACCACTGTCATGCTTGCATATTGGATCCCTACCACCTGTTGGACAAGTGTTGTAGCTGGCTATCTTCACCACCGTCATTGGCAGTAAGTGGCCCATTGTCATGAAAAACCTATCAGATTTCCTATAGCTTCTAAGACGATACCTCACCTGGAATGTGTTTGTCTGACTTTGAGTTATGCCGTGTGTGAGATCTGCACATTTTTGTGAAAGTACAGAACCTGTATCATCGGCTCCTGTTGAACCATTGTCATTCCTGACTATTGGACCAGTATCACTAGCTCCTGTCGGACCACCATCATTCTTGTCCATTAGACCAGTGTCCACTAACATTTCTGCCGATTGGACAGATGTCATAAGGAACCTATTGGACCACTGTCAATCCTGCCTATTGGACCAGTATCACTGCTGTCTGTCTTCACCACTGCCGTTTGAAATTACTGAACCATTGTCATGATCACCCATTGCATTTCCCATAGCTTCTAGGACAATACCTCACTGGGAAATTGTAGTTATTCTTCTGACTAATGATAATTATTTGTTGAAAATTCAGCACATGGCTAATTACTACTCTTGACCTGCATCCAAAATGCTGACTGAATCATCAAAGATCCTTTGAATATCATTTCACTTACGTTTCTTTCCATTATTTAAGAAAATGAGCCATTATTCCATATTAATCAGTCCGATTAATTTCAGCAGCTTCTGTCTAGGACATTTGCTGTAATATAGTGTGCTGCATGATTGTAGAAAAGAATGTCTAAAGTGCTGCCTATTCCTAACCCATTTCCCCTTCACCCAATCCCCCCCCCCGCTCTCTGTCAGGTGAAGGGGTGGAAATCTAGACCTTTCTGTCATCTCTCTGTCTGCTTCTGAACCCTGCACCTCATACTAATTTTTAATCACACTTCTAATTCCACTTCTTTCCCTCAAGGTTTCCAACTCCAGGTTCTTTTCATTACTTTCCCTTGTCACACACACACACTTCAGTTCCTTTCTGCCATGTACATGTTAACGATTTTCATCTGCTGGCAGAGAGGCATATCTTCAGGTAAAAAAAAATGGAAATGAACATGAATGAATAATTTTATTTCAAAGTGCTCTTCAAAGTACCCAAGGACATTATAGCAAAAATCATTGAATCACAAAATACAAATACCATAAAATTGAATGGAACAAGCTATATGAGTTCAAAAGAAGCATATTTGAATTATTTAAGACTTTGTCCGGTGAAGCAGAGCTTGAAATGAACTCTCTATGGCTTTACTGGTCGTCACACTTTCATTCACAACTTAAAATATGTTTGTGATCATTGAACACCGAAGAACCCAGTATTTCCTGAGTGGTGCACCGATCTAAACGTTGGCCTTTTCCTCAGTAGAATGCAAGCCTTTGGCACTGCCACAGGTTTCCTTGGCCAGGGAGTCCAAGACAGCGTAACATGCCCCTGCCTCCATTATTACACTAATAAAAACAACTATATGTGTTCTCCAAGCATATTAAGCCTGGAGGAAGCACGTGCAAGCCTTCACCTTCCCAGCTTTGTTACTTGTTAAACTCACTTTTTTCCAAATGTCAGCTTCTCCGCAGATGCCTGCATGACACAGCAGACCTTTACTGGCATCCGTAGATAATGCCCCATGCTGTCTTATGCTCTTAGCTTCTCTTCACAGTGTGGAAGAGTAGATGGTGCCCCATGCTGTTATGGTCTTATGGTCTTAGCTTCTCTTCGCAGTGTGAATGACTGGACCACAAGCCTGGAACATTACAGATTATAAATAATTACAGACTTTCATTTGAAGTGCCATTAGGCTGATTGTTGCTCGTGAACTCAGGGAATGACTCATGCCGATGCAAATTAGATGACAAACTATCATCACAAAACCTCCAAACATCCTCTCAACTCAAACATGCCAAACGGCTGAATGGCTATATAAAGAAATACTCTCTCTGAGTCGCCAAAGTGTCTGGTGACCGGAAATATCCAGGAGCGACAGAAATCAACTTGCCTGCAGTAATTAACGATCCTCCTAAAAATAAAACCCTATTAGCCTCCTGCCTCCTGCTTCTCACTAGATAGCAGTTGCGCAGAGGGTTGCGCTTAGTTTGATGTGACAGAGGAGTGCAGAATGCCAGCATCCAGGCTCGTCCCTGCTCCAGCCTGGCAGAGGTGGCGGAGATACAGTGGAGCCCAGTCACCCCCTGCTGCAGTTCACACTGTGAGTGGCCAGATTTAGTCACTCTAAAACGAGAAGGTCACCCAAGCTGAGCTGAAATGGAAACTGCCTCGAGAAAGAGAGGGAGATGGTGGGATAGCTGGAGCTAAGGAGGCAGGGGGTGACGATAATGGTATCGCACCGTGCAAGATTTGAGTCATGACTAAAAGAAAGCGAATGATTGCAGCGAGGAAAATCTGAGAGGAAGAAAAGTGACTTTTTAATGCAAATGTATTACTAATGATCCACAGTCTGCTAATCAGCTTAATGGTCTAAGGAGGCACTTGTTAAACTAATAGTGTTCTGGATGTTTCAGACTTGAGAGCTCTGCCCATGCAATCCAGCAGTCACCCATGCAATCCAAATGAACCCTTCAGAGCAAGATCTAGGCATAGCCGCAGTACCAGAAAACAGTCAACAAGTAGTTGTGTGTTTTCAAACTGGTACTCCACTTGCTCCTTGCACTGTGATTGGTCTTCTCAAAGTCGAAATATTACTGGCCAGTCCTACACAGCTTGCAGTGGACTTGGTTTCATCTTTCACCTTTAGAAGAAAACTTCATATCTGGACTCTCCTCCTGCCTGTATGCTACTGTTTTACTCTCACAGCTGTACTTCAGACATTGCCCTCAAATAAGTGACTGCTCCACAGCACCAACTAGTGGATTTACTGTGCAACTAGTCCATGCAGACTCTGTGGTGTGGCCAGCTGCTAATCAGCATGTGACTTGTTCAGACTACTCCCCCTGACAGTGATAGGTCCCCATGCTCAGAGGTGCTGAGTGTAGGAGACAACTCTTTTATACATAAGACATCACATTTTTTTTCATTCTTTCCTCACTTGAAGTGTAATGACATTGTAATGTTAGGGTTAGGTTGGCTAGGTTGAGATTTATGGTTAGATTGAGGTTGAGGTTAGATTGAGGATTTATGATGAGAAGATTTTGATATGCTGAAGACAGCATTTACAGTGGACCACAGCTGAAAATTTGGTCAGGCGAACGAGTACAGGACCAACTGGACACCACACACAAGAACTTGGTATTTGGTGAAATGGTGACTATCTTTACTCTTGGACCAAAAAGCCACTGAAAGATGTGGTGAGGAGCTCAGGATTCAGTATCTGAAGGTACAGGACACACCCCGTAAATCTGGCAGCTCTGAAAAGGACAAAGCAGTGAGGGATGTGATGATGTAAGCGCGCTCGGGTCTGGAACAGGCCAGCGGGAGGAGTGGAGAGGGGGGCACAGTGCCGCCCAGGCACAGTACAAGGCAACTGGGCCTAGCGTGCCTACGCCTCCAGTGATGACTTATGCAAGGTAGATTGAAATAATGGACACTCAACAGATGTTTTTCAGATGTTTATTCATCATAGCATGTATTTTAGGGACTGAATAGAGTCATGAAAAGCTAAATTACAGCAATTTTTCTAGGTGGGGGTTGTGAAAGAGGCAGAGTGATTGTGCTGTTGTTCAAAATAAAAATCTGAACGCGCACTAAAGACACATTTTACCTGCCTGGCTACTGGGGGAACAAGTGTCTCCAACTGGCTTTAAAATGCTCTCTCGCATTCGAAGCTGTCCTCAGGTTGAGCACTCCTGCTTTCATGGACAAATAAATAAATAAATACATACATACAAACATACATACATACTTTTTGTGCCGTTCCCATATTTAATGTTTGAGTCGACAAATGAAATATGTGGTTCTTTTCTGTTGGCAGCCTCCGTTTTCAGGCCAAGGTTAAGTGCTTTAGTGCTCTGCAGAGCTCTTTTCTCACAGTTTACTTCCTTCTCTTCCTTTCAGCCTGTCTGTCTCTATCAGTCCAGCACGAACATCCCCCCCCAAACTCCCTCGAGGTGAAAGCCATAACTATACCACAGCCTATCTCTCCATCTTCCCCAGGCAATCCTCTGCTTCTGAATTCCTCCATGCAGCCCGAGCTAACGGCAGGCCAGACCTACAGTGGCCCGATCTGCTTCCAGGACTCCATAGACAAAGAGCTCTTTGACCCCCTGCCCGACATGATGGTCAAAGTTCAGAGCTCCTTTATGGTTTCACTAGGTGTGGCGGACCGAGCCGAGTACCACGTCAAGGAGCAGCCCGATGGCTACGGCGGCACTCAGGGACGCAAGGCAACACTGCTGGCTCCCAACGGGCCTCTAGGCCCCTGCAAAGCTCAGCTGAGGAGCAGCGGGGTGTTCGGGCACCTGGGCGGGCGCTTGGTCATGCCAAATTCAGGTAGGTGACCGCATTAACTCTCTAACATTAACAATGAACCTTAACTCCATTATTGGTATTGATCAGGTATTGAGCGTAAGACTGAGATGTATCTCACTCATGCCAGAAGGAGCCTTAGAGGAGTAGTTGAGGGGAAAATGTCAATGTAAACAATTCACCGCAGAAATGCAAAAGTTGCACATATGAAATGATGCAAAAGTTGCAGATATTAAAAGGCAGTCGTCATTCAGTATTTTTTTTCTGGAAACACATCCCACTCTTCATCGAGGTGGCGCGGACTTTTAGGTGTGGCTTAGGGGACTGTGGACTGTGAGCTGTTAAACTGAGCAAATATTCATCGTGAAAACCGGAGCAACCATCCTGTGTTTGCTTTTTGAAGGGTCTGCTAGCTTCAGCATTTCCTGGAATGGCCTCAGTGCCATTTAGTGGTGATATTCAGAACAGTGTTATGTTTTTTTAATATTCAGTTTTGCAGCACAGTTCTTTGGAATACGTGCTCAGACTTTTATTCTCCCCCTCTTCATGTGATGCCGTTAGTAATTCTAATTGTATTCTGCTGCGGAGAACATTATTCGAAACTTAAATCTGCTGGCTGGAGATCTGCAGAGCACTCACTGGTGCCGCGAGACACCTTTTCAAAGCTTGCACTGGCTATCAAGGACCAGCTGTTCTTACATTGAGGGGTACTGGGGGTCTCCTTAGAGTCACAATAGCTTCAGTGTTCTCCGAATGTGTGTGTGTGTGTGTATGTGTGCGTATGGGCAACTCAATGTCAGTAATAGAGCGGTCTTGTTCTAAACGCACTCGGCTTCTTGCAGCAACTAGGTTGTTTACACAAGCATGACTATTCATCACTGTTCATTTACTTCCCACTCCGCTGACATCTAGAACTGCCGCTTATGAGCATTCCGTCGCCATCACCAATAAAGACCCGACAGCATGGCAGGTGTTGTTTTAATGAAGTCTAACCGGTGGGTTGCTCCACGTTTGGAAGGGTGTGACTAAGCATTTAACACACAAACATCCCATAGATGTTCATCTTTTCCAGGGTCATCAGTAGAAGCAGATCAGGTGGAACCTCCCAGACCTTCACCCTTTTAATGTAGTAACTCCGTTAATACCCTAAACGAACCACTGAGGTGGAACGAACATTTACTCGGATGTTATTATTATTATTATTATTATTATTATTGGTCCATTATTATTGTTTTGTCAGTGCCTGCGGCTACCATACTGAGGACACTCCAATGCGTTACTGTGTATATATATATCGTGTTCATACATATATATGTCCAATATGTACATATACTCATACTTATATAGGTTTATATATACACATGCGCACACAAATGTCTATATTTATAGTTTTATTATTTATTATTTTTAAATTAATATAATATTTACTGCCTTAAATTTTGGCTATAAAATGTAAATAATTTAATTTACTTATTTAACTCACTTACAAATGCAGCTTGTTAATCTGTATTTACCTATATGAGTGTAAATCGTTTATTTTATTTTGCCTATAATTGCTTTTAAATATCATTTTTTTAATTTTATCTTACTTTTAAAAAAATCTTACATTTTGTCTTGATTGCCTATGAAAACACAAACCATTTGTTTATTCTATTCATCAGCATTTACCTATACAATTATTTTACTTATTGTATTTAAAAAATAAAAATATTTCTACCGTAAAAGTTTTGCCTACAGTAAAAATTTGCCCATAACAACAGAACATTTTGCTCATAAATAACTTATTTTATTTACAGAATAAAAATATTTACCTTAATTTTGCCTATAGTTGTCTATGTTTCTCTTGTCAAATTCTCCTCTACTGTTTTTTACACACAAAATTATAGATTTTGTTCTAATAAAATATTGTAAATGTTACAGCAATTTACACCTCTTTTTAAGCCCCCACATACATAATTATCAATGAATAACATCAATCCACAAGACCCCAAAGCCTTCTCTGTATCACTTTCCCCTTTTTTAACTAGGGTGGATGGGTCTGCATCAGGTGTTTTTAAAGTGCATGTAAAACTGGTACTGTACTGCAGCAATAAGTGACTGTATCATGGTGAGGCTTGTTCTTGTGTGTGTGTGTGTGTGTGTTTCTGTAGGAGTCAGCCTGTTGGTGTCTCACGGGGCCATTGGCGAGGACACTTCCTGGGAAATGTACATGCTCATAAATCAAGGACCATCCAGGTGAGAGCGCAACGCTCAGGCCGAGTCTATACAGAACTGTCCTCCTTGTCTAATGGCTTAGGGGAAAGGAGTCTCATGATTTGTAGAACCCCCCCATGACCACCTCTCTGAAAACACACTGTTAATGCCTCCACCAGCTACACAAATACACGCTGGCTGTATCATTTTTTCCATAATAAAAAGAACACGCAGCTTATCTGTGGCTACTGAGTGTGAATTGGATAGATGATATATATATAACCCACAAAGAGTCAAATTTTCACGTGGGCATACACAAAGGTCATTCAGTGTGCTTTACAGGAATGGAATTGAAACAAAAGAAAAGAATAAAGGAAACCAGATACATTTCTGATAGAAAATGCTAAGTGTAGTTACTACAAAAAACACTGTTTGGAGACACTCAGACTTTGTTTGTGTGTTAAAAAAATTGGCTCACACTGTGGATTCAAACTTGCGATCTTCTGATTCGGAGGCCAGCACTTTCCGCTGACCAATTTATCGGGGGGGGGCGTGAGCCTGCCAGCTCTTACCAAGCCATTTATGGGTAGGGATAGCACACAAAGCCGCGTGCGCGGACTGATTCGAATCATGGTGCAAGTAGATTGGTTTTTTACACTAACTGGTTTTATAGCAGCCACGCAATTACACTTTTCAGGGGGGGTTTAATAACTGCAATTTTCAGTTCAGTGAACCATTCACAATATGCATCAGGTCCTGCAGGAATATGTAGATCGTTTAACATGAAACACTAGTTCTAGGATCTACAGGATTGAAGTTGTGATAGACATGTTATTTCCGTGGGTGGGCACAGAGTTCAAAACGCTACTTGAGTGCATGGAGCTGAACACCACATAAGGAATACTTAACAGCTCATGCATATGTAAAGCAAATATACTGTACTTTATATCGGATGCTTATCTTCGTCCACCATGTATAGAAGTAGTGGCGAACGTCAAACATAGACCACAGAGTGATACCACTGTGATGCTGTTCTGATTAAAAGGCTTCAGTTGGACTGGACATTGCTGTGCCACACCTGCTATAGCGCAGCATAACCCTTTAAACAATGTGTCATGAAACTACCTCAAATGTCTCCTATCCCTGTGACATCAACAAACATCTGTAACACACAAAAAGGGGAAAACATGATTTAACAGTATAGGTGAATGTCTACTACTGGGGATTTTTAAATAGGCGTCAGACAAAAATGCTCATAAAAAAAAATAAAAAAACAAATGTATTTTAGGTTTTAGAAACAAACAGAAAAAACACAAGATCTCTGAACCCGGGAGAACTTTCAGGATAGTCTCCGCCCA
>JBBPCX010000040.1:2311990-2334298 GCA_037974365.1 Hydrocynus forskahlii | reverse complement strand
TACTGATACACTCTGAGTTCTGAGGGTAAACACCGGTTCTAGACTGTTTTACACCGGTTATATTTACTGAAATCAGTGATTACTGATACACTCTGAGTTCTGAGGGTTAAAATAAAAACTAATCCTGAATCCACAACAGGTGGTATGGGACGTTTTTAACGTGGGCTCAGTGCTGTACTTTTTACATTGTGTTCTGTCACTCTGTCTCTTTCGCTCTCTCTCTCTCTCTCTGTACTCCAGTATACTTAGTGTATCTCTCAGACACACACAGAGACGAGCTCAGTGTGCTCCTTTCAAATCACGCCCTCTCGGCAGGAGCCCTCTGGCTGTCGAGAAGAGAGCGATCTTGCCCCCTCCCCACTCAGCCTCGCGAGTAGAATCACAAGTGCCCGCATGTGGAGGGGGAGCTCCTCCTGGGGCCGGCTCTGATTCAGCATGGTTCGTCCTCTAATTGGCTTTAAAGTAATACTTAAAAAAATCAGAACTGACATCCTTGGTCAGAGCCTTCGCAAAGGGGAAGCAACTGCAGGTTACACGCGTGAGTCTCACCTCTAAAGTGTTTAGAAGACACGCAGAGACCTGAAAAACTTGCTCATTGGACACACTTTTGGACCGCTGATCCATCTTATCAGCCTGTTATGGAGCCCTTCATGAGCGGGAGCAGGTACAATACTCTACAAAGTCTTGGGCACCCGTGCAATTTGTGTGAAATCATTTATATCAGTAGTGGGTTTCTTTTGGTTCCAACAAAAACATAACTGAACATTAGAGTAGAGTAAACCCCCAAAATTCGCGGGTGTTACGTTCCAAGAGCATCCGTGAATTTACCATGAATTTGTGATGTGGTAAAACAAAATGCCTAAAAACGCCTGTTTTTATAGTGTAAACCCTAAACATGCCCCTAAATATGCTCTCAAAACACTTTCATTTCATTTTAAACTCAGCTTAATGCATTACCCTTAAAGAAAATGAAACGGTAAACCCGTATTCGTACTGTACAGTTTACACTGAACTCCCACAGTGCTAGAACGTAAATACTGGTGTTACCCCTGTTTAGCCTGCACTCTAATTCATGCGCGGGCACTTTCTTTGGTATAAGCAGGTAAATGCAGTAATAATTTAATTTAAATTATATTATGCAAACGACTGAAGCCGCAAACTTTGCAGGGGGAACACTGTAAATGCAAACAAACAAGAAAGCAGTAAAAAGTGTCAAGGAGTTGGTATTTTGAGAGCTGGTTAGAAGAACACAGGTTTTCTGCTCCAGTCATTGTATGGATTTATAAAATTCCATTAGCAACATGTCAAATTTAATGTAGAGCAATCTAGTAAAACGCCGACCCAGGTATTTGGTGGTAGCTACAAGTAATAGTCAAAGGCAAAGTAAAAGTGAACTTTATGGTCATCTCAACCATATCCAGTCCATAGAGAGATGAAATGGTGAAGCTCAGGCTCAGACATAAGACACTGTGAGACAAACAAAACAGTGCAAATAAGAAGTATGAAATAAGGTGAGATTTAACCTGTCCTGAGTGTGTGGACAGCTCTCTGTGCATTGTATATAAATATAAGTAAAACAAAATGTACAATGGTTGAAAAAATGTCCAAAAAGTATGACCAGTATGACGAGTATAGCTAGTGTCAACCGTATAAAACTGTAATGCATAAGAGTGTCAACAGTATAAGAGTATAAAACAGTATCAAAAAGTGAAAAAGCAGCTTGAGTATACATTCTTAAAGGAGTGTGTGTTCTTAAAGAATTGTGGAAACAGTATGGCAGTATAGACAATATAACTGATACATACAGTATAACAGGATAAATAGCAGCTTAAGTGTGGGTTAATACTGAGGAAATAGGTCTGGAAATGGTTAAGCGAAAACTTTTCAACACATAAAACCACAGTTTACTGTATTAATGTATTTTTATTGTTTTAACACTAATTCCAGTAGTAAATAGCTTTTAAGTGTATTTTCCTCAGGTGCCTAAGACTTTCGGACAGTAGTGTATGTCGGTGCAGGGAATGGTTGAAACCGGGGCCTAATAGGTTGAAGTTAAAGGGCCCATTTCATGGAAAAAAAAGTTATTCCTCACTTTAAGAAAAAGAAACCTCCAATTCTATACAGATCATATGTGTGCAAAGCTACTTGTTTTAAATGCATTGTTTATGTAATGTAACAAAAAAACATTTACATAGGACTCCAGCTTACACTGAAGTGGTAAGGATTTCTTGTCAAAATGAGCTATTTAGCGCATCAGCACACAAGAATGTCATAAACGGACCCTCAGAGTTTCTGGAGCACTTTGTCTACAGGTACAGTTGAGTTCGGAAACCCATATTTATGCAAACCATGTGTGAAGGCAGCATGTGCCAGACCTATGCAACTTCCGGGGTTTCAGTCTATGATCTTCATGAAAGCTGCCGCTGGATTTTATTCCCGTTCTCTACTGGAAAACAAGCTTTACATTTACATTGGGCTGATGCTTTTATCCAAAACGACTTACAAATGAGGCAAGTGTAATCTAAGCGTACAGCAGTTGCATGCGGTGACACATGCACATTTCAGCTGTAGTAGGAGGTAAGAACATAGCTAGAAGAAAGCTAATTTTCTCCATCAAGGAACCTTGTATTCAAAGAAACATCTTAACAGTAACTCAAAACAGCATTCAGTAGTGGATGGTCGTCTCGCTTCCCTTCTTGAGCCTGTTGTCTACTGAGATGTCACTCAACCACCCTCCTTGCCTGGGAGAAACCAGAGGAAATTTTTTTTTCTCTTTCTCAGCTAGATGGTTCACAGTCCACCACCTTCCCCCAATAGAAACCCACGAAACCAAACACAGTTAACTGCCGCATCCACCGAAAGATCTCCAGGTGCTTTTGAACCAAACGCGAGATGATGTGCAGTTTGTTTCCGATCTGGCTTTTCTTATAAGGTCTGGCGTGGTGGCGGCCTAGTGGGTAGGATATTTGCCTCTGGACCAAGAGGTCATGGGTTCGAATCCTATCTTCAGCACACCACCACTGGGGTCCTGAGCAAGACCCTTAACTCCAAGTCTCTCCAGGGAGACTGCCCCCTGTAGTTCGGGAATGGAAGTCGCTTTGGATAAAAACGTCTGCCGCTAAATGCCGTAAATGTATTAAGGTCCATATTGGAAGCATATCTGACTCAGGAGCACATAGGAAAGTGGCTCAGATCTGATCTGAAAAGACTGAAAACACATGACTTAAAACATTGGGTCATGTTGAGGCAAAATAATTGGATTTGTGAATAATTGGATTTGGAAATGTGAATGCAGCCCAAAGCCACTTGCCTAGGAAATCACAGAGATGAATGATTTCGAATGATGCGACAACTGGTGACTCTCCTGAAAAACAGTTGGTAATTAGACCCGTAATTTTCCCAGCGGAGGAGGGAGAAAAACGCAACCTGGACGATCTGGACACAAATGAGATCACAGTGCGGCACCTGTAACGGTCGGAGAAATGACATCATGACCCCGTGTGGATGCACTTATTTCTTTCCGGAAAGGCCCTTAATGGCATGCCGCATAGGTTCCGTGGGCATGCTGAAGGACAGTATTGTGCACAAGTCTATGGCAACTATGCAAACTGTTTGAAGCCATTCATTTCAGTGGTGAACATTAGAATAAAAGTAAACAAACAAAACAGCAGTAAAGAGCATCAAGATTTCTGGATGGCCTGGTTGTTAGGGTGTTGGCACTGCAATCAGAGGGTTGGGGCTCGAGTCCCAACTGCTAGTGTGACCACTGAGGTTCCCCTGAGAAAGGCACCGTCCCCACACACTGCTTCCCGGGTGCCTCACTGGCGGCAGCCCACTGCTTCACCTGGTGAACGGATTAAATGCAGAGAAAGAATTTCACTGTGTGTTGTACTTGTATGGCTATGCATGTGACAAATAAAGAATCTTACTCTATGTTTCTAAAAAAAAGATTTTTATGTTGTAAAAAAAATTGTGACATTTTGTGAGCTGGTTAGAAGAACACAGGTTCAGTTCCAGATTTCTACTCTGTTCCTCCAGTCACTGTGTGGATTTGTAAAATTCCGTAAACAACACATTTAATTTAATCTAATGAAGTAAAAAGAGTGAACCGGGTATTTGATGGAGCTACAAGTAATACTGGACTTCCATGAGGAAAGAGGTCTGGAAATGGTTAAGAGACACTTTGCTGTACATAAAACCACTATTTACTGTATTAATATTATTAGTATTTATTGTAATATTAGTGTTTCATCACTATCTGAACACAACTGCCCAGTAATAAACAGCTTTTAAGTATAGTTTTCTCAGGGTTCTAAGACTTTTGCACAGTACTGTCCCTGTGATGTCCCCCTGTTGACTCCCCCTGCCACAAAACCTGACATGATAGGCAGTTATGAACCTTTAAAAGGAAACAAGGAGATGCTGCCTAGGAAATTCAATGGATGTTTGCAAAATGGGATGTTCAAGCCGTTGCGCACCACAGCGTTCGAATGGCTCTGGGTTGTGAGACCTTCTGCTGAAACCCAGCTACACCACGATGACATAAATATGACAGGTGTGTTAAAGACCTGTTTTCCTGCCTATAATGAGTCCAGGGATGCTGAGAATGACAGCATATATAAAGTGTAAGGTGCATGTAAGACACAGGAACGCGTTCGGTCTGGGATATGAATAGCTCTTCAGATACTCACTCCGTCCCGGTTCCTGCTTTTAAACCAATTCTCCTCTCTGCTGTCGTCTCGCTTCCCCTCGTGGGCCTATCGTCTGCTGAGCTGTCACTCAACCTCCCTCCTTGGCTGGGGGAGACCAGTGGAGAATTGGATTTTCCTCTCACTCTGCCAGATAGTTCACACTGAACCTCCCTTCCCCTCCCCAAAGCATAATAGAAATCCATTCAAAACTCCAAACACAATCGACCACAGCTTCCATGGAAAGGTCTCCGGGCCTTTTTAAATTCCCTCAATATTCTGAGCCTGTTGGAAAGAGCAAGGTTTCACAATTAGGGGAATTTTGTTTGTAATTTTTCATACACATCAGCATTTTATTCATCATTCGCCTGTTTCCTCGGTGCGCGTCGAGTAAATGTGGGTCATTGCAGACTTTCAAGGAGTTTACAAATCCTTTAAGCCGAGCTATTAATTATAGAAGCGTTAAACATATGTACTGGGTGCGAAAGAGGTTGTCACCATACCGCAGTCCACGTCTCCACTCTATCGGATGCCCATTAAAACAAGACCCCATAAGAGGCAGTGCGGCCGCTAATGGATCCTGTTCGTTTCTCGTTAAGTCTGGTGTCTCCTACAGAGCCTCAGAATGCCACAGAGCCGGGCTGCCCGTCTCGCGGGGATGAATCATCAGTCACTTTGAATAATGCGCCTCATTACAGCCCCGGGTAGTGCCAGTGTGAGAACCCTCCACGGTGATGTGGAGTGGAATTATAAGGAGGAAGGAAAAAAAGACAAGATGCTTTAGATACTCAGCTTTCTGTCTCACAGGTGTTACAGCAATCCAGACCCAGGGAACACATCGCTGGCTTTCGCCTATTTTGACAGTTTTTTATTCAAATATTAAACACATGCGTGTGAGGTCTTTCAAACGTGAACTCGAGTTCCTTTCAGGGCTGAAACGTTGATTGAGGGAGAAATTATGACTCAAGCCTCTGTTTATTGTAGCTGAACATTTGTGGGTGTTGAGCGACAGCTCCTTCCTGAGTGCCTCACTCTTGAGAAATATTACGCAAGACCTTTCGGAAAGATTTTCCTCCAAGCACGCTGACAAGCTCTTGCTGGCTCCTCAAGTCCTTACCGCCTCATTACAGTGAGGACGGCTGCGACGAGCGGGGACATTTGAAGTGTCATTGAGGTGCACAGGCCCTCGCCAATTCACCCGAGCAACAACTGAGTCACGTCGAAGGTTGAAAACACCTGAAACAACGATGTCTTCTTCAACAAGGTAAAGAAACCCAGCATGCAAGCTTGGGTTACGTGAGCGAGCTCAGAAGTGGCTCGCATTCCAAATAGCTTTGTAGGCCGCTGTGAGAACAATGCAGCACAGGATATCTCTTCAAACCTCCCAGATCTCCAGGTAGTCCTTGAATGTTTTTCGTGTAGATTAGATCCTTATTAGCAAGGGTCAGAGCTGGACTAGAGGATGCAGAACTGCAGAAGTGTGCCTTGGCCAAACCTTCAGGCCCTTCTTAATGAAACCCAGTTTGCGGGAATTCTTATTCTAGAACAATGGGGGGTCTTCTTGTTTTCCTCTGTCCTGAAATTTCAGAGGGAACGGGAGCCTTCGTTAACTCTCCTCTTAATGGGCTTTATTTCATGCCGCACCATCACGAGCAAAAGACGGGTGGCAACCATAATAGGCTGAAAATTATAAGCAAGGAGCTGTCGCGGTTATGAATATGCAGCAGCCAGTGAATGACATGCTCTCAGGTGCCCTCGGAGAATCGTCAGCTTCCTCGCAGAATTATGGCTGCGCTAACTTCACAGTGGGGGTAATTGTTTGTGCAAGCTCGGGTACAGATGGTTCCTGTGGTGCAGGTTCGATTCGCGCAACACATTTGCGTTACCTGATTCTTAAATGGCGCGAGATGAGTCGACCAGTTTGAAATGACTCCTGAATGAATGAGTGTGCCGCAATTAACAGAAACATGTAAATGAAGTGCTGCTTTGTCAGTGTGATGTTACGGCCCGTTCTTTTGTGTTTGTGTGCAGTACTTGTCTGAGTTTTGCCAGGCAAGGACTTGTGAGTTGAACTTTCTTTCCCTTCCCATCTTTTCATATCCTCCAGCGCCCCGTCAGAAGAGAGGTGCGAGATCCTGCTGGGTCCGGAGGTCACGTACGGCCCCCCGGGGCTAAGCCTGTCCTCTCCTGTTGCCATGACAATAGCCCACTGTGCCGAGGTCAGCACGGAAAACTGGAACATTCAGCTCAAGAGACAGACCAAGGACAACAAGTGGGAGGTAGAGTAGAACCTACAACGCGTCTCTCCTCTCTTGACCTTGACTGCATTTGAAATTCATAAAAGCGTGGATGAAGCCTGTCCTTCTTTCACTAAAGTGGCTCTTTACCCAGTTAACTTCAAAAACTATATATATATATATATATATAGCATGTTTTTTTATTATGTAATGCTAAGTCAGGTTAATTTTAGGCCAGAAACAGATATATACTCAATGTAAGTACACAAATGACAAAACACTGCCGACACACAGTCCTGTGCTACTTCTTACATTACTGTGGAAGTTTACACAGGTGATAGAGGACAGCCACGACCACTAAATGGTAGAGAAGCATGCACCACTTTACTTCTTCTGCTGGAGGAGGCTATGATGCATCAAATTCTTTCTCCTGGAAAGATACCGTTTTGGAGACTTTTGGAGACATCTATGCAAGTAAAACCAGTTCCATTCAAGTTTCATATGCTGAGTCAGCCGACCAGAAGAAGACATGAAGATGGTGCTAGGCGGGTTGGCCAGGTTTGGCTGTCGCTGCTGCGTCAGTCAAAATGCTGCTTGTGCTTGCATTGAGCTCTTTCTGGCTTCATTGTTCCTTGTTTGCAGTGCAATTAGGGAGGAAAACAAAGTCTGACTGAATGGGCAAATGGTATTCTATCAAATTTGCTGTTTGAGCTGCCTCATGAATTCTTGGCCACACCCAAACCACACCACACCACACACAATTCAATTCAGTTTCATTTATATATCATTTTTTTACAAGCAGTGCTGTCAGAAAGCAGCTTTACAGCCCCTAGTGAGTCAAAAGTGATAGAAAGGTGAAAAACTCCCTAAAACTGGAGGAAGAAACCTTGGCAACAACCAAGACTCAGAAGGGGCAACCATCCACCTCTGGTCGACACAGAGATAGAGAGAAAGAGTCTAATCATAGAAGACCTTTGTGTACAGATTTAATCACTGCAGAACAGATTGGCCGTCTATGACAATTGGCCGTCTACATCGTTACAACCTCTACCCTTCCAAAGATGACAACACACAGGCTAATGAAGGCCAAAGAGCGATTATATTGTCCCTGCCCTGTAGATCACCTTCTGCTTTCAGTTTCAGTGTGGCACAAGTTAGCCTAACTGCATCTTTCTCAACATGTTTGAGCAGTTGGTGACCTGGTGGTTTGAGAAATGCCCCTACAGTTGGAAGGTTGTGGGTTCAAATCCCAGAATTGTCCCCGCACACTGCTCCCCAGGCTCCCCAATTCTTGACTCAGGCAAATGGGTTAAATGCAGAGGGCTCAAGTGATTTACTCCAGGATCAATATAATATATAAAATTAAAAATAAACAAACTATTCCCTCGGTTCCTGGACGTGTAGTTTGTTCAGGACGAAACAGCTCATAGCTTATTGACCAGATGGAGCATCTTCATACAGAGTGAGAATATAAACCGAAGGCTTTGGCTGCACACCATGGACGACTCAAACAGTGCCAGTTGTCAGCAAAAAAAGCAGAATTTCTCAAACCAGACCAGATAGGTCTAGTGTTATAGATTGCATCATGGCGCACTGTGAAGTTCCTGAGGCCTGCTGAAGGATGGCAGCTATGGATTAGCTCTGGAGTTTGGTACCAAACTCACAACCTCTCGCTGTGAAGCCAAGTTCTGCAGCCATGAACTCAGCTATGAACCTTTCTTTTCATGTGGGACACCAGCCTGTTTTGAGACACTGCTGCTATACAGCCATCTTCGTTGTGAATGTGAGGGTGCCCTGCGGCGCTGAGAAGAAATGGCTGGATGAGTGAGAAAAACAGTTACAGTGCACAACAGCAGAAGAGCCCCAGGACACCGCATAGCTGTTAGACAGAGGTGACCGCGAGGCCAGAGGGACAGTCAAGACACGGCCAGCATCGATTGGGCTCCACTGGGGAAAGACAAGCTGAAATGTCGGGCGACGTGAGGCAGTCGGGACGACAATCATGCAGAGGGTATCGCTCCTGACCTGGTCACTCACTCAGCACTAAATCAAATGCTTGTCTCCTGGGCCTAACGAGGCCTTTGCAGAGAAATCACATTTCACGCTCGTGGTTTAGTGTGATATTAATTGCCCACAATTATCCACGGATCTCTGAAAATCTGTTCCCTTATGGTTCTGGCTGTCCGTTTATTATTGACATTTTACTGCAGGGTTTCTCTGTAATGACAATCATGTAATTACGTCTGTAAATACGTTTCATTTCAGTTTACATTCCGCACTGACGCAGGGAGAAAATGTAGGAGATTTGCAGGCAGCAAAATGTTAATAAAAAAAGCAACAAAAGGTAATGAAATATTACCTTCAAAATAAAACTTTGGCTTCTGTTTAGGAACGACGGATTGATCCGAAAGCTTAGAACCTGCACTCTCACCGGTGAACTATGGAATTGGAATTTGACTAGTAATTTTTATTCATCATTTTTAACAGGATAATTATATGAAATGATCTAGACCAAATTCGAATTAAAGTTACATTTTTGGAGGACTTAATCTTAAAATGCACATATGCTCATTTACTAGCGTTTTGTCACATTTCAAACAAAACCTTAAATGTTTTTTTCAGTCTTTCAGTTTCGTTGGTCAGTTTAATAACAATCTGCTGGTGAAATATTCCTGTAACAGCTGCATTAGCCGCCTTACATGAGACATCACAAACTTTCAGTTCGACACATATTTTGAAGGTGACTCAACCGTCCGCTCTCTCTCCCTATGCATTTCAGAGCAAAGTTTATTTTTTCCTGATCAACTGATCAAAAATACGAATACACATGTACTGCTCTAGAAAAATAAAGGATGTTTTTATGTTGGAATGGTTCAAAAAGCTCTGAGAGGCAGTGCCTTTTTTTGGCTATAAAAAGAATAATAAAAATTGCGAGAGAGAGATGCCATCACGCTAATTAGCCCATTGTTAATAGCTTGATCTGAGATCATTCCAGCACATCAGCCCACCAGCGGCAGTCGCTGAGAACGATTTTTCCTGCTTCAGGAGGAAATCAACCTCCCCCACAGCCCCTGACCTCCTAGAGGTGTAGAGTTGAGTCGATGTCAGCATGAGAGTACATGAGGATAAATCAATGACCTCCTCGGGTAAAACAGGGAAGACCAGACGCGTTATCATGTCGCCTGTGTAACCGGTTCCTGCTTGACCTCGGCTCGCATTATGCCCTCTCGGCGGCGCTCCTCTCTGTCCATCATACACCACTCGCTTTCATCTAATCGCAGAGCCTGGCTGCTATGTGGAGGTCACTCCATTTGAAATGTATGATGGTTTGAAGTGCTGCACTTGTGTGAAGGAAGGCTGTATTATATGGCCATGTTTCCACGGCCCCTTGCTAACCCTGTCAGCCATTCCAGGCGTGACCTTCGTAATTGTAAAGCAATTCAGTGGGTTTAGATCCTGCCTGACTATTTTCTCATGCAGGAGGAGGAGAGGAAAAAGACGGCTATGCATGATGGCTATTCGGCTGCAAGGTCTGGTCGAGAGGAACATCTCACTGTCAGTGCCGATGGTTGTTTTACAACAGTGATCATGGCTGTTGAGACAAATGCTCTATTAATTCTACCGTTAAGAACAGGAGGCAATGCAGTAACCATCTTTCTCAGGGTGGACAGAGTCACCCCCCCACAATCACTCATGATATTAGCCAACATGGTTGTCGGTTATCTTATGAAGCCTTGTTACTGTCAGACTGTAAACACTATACACTGAAGTGACCATTTGTCGTACGTGAACACACGACAGCACACAGTGTGAACAGCACGAAATTCTTCCTCTGTATTTAACCCTTTTAACACATTCACCAAGTGAAGCAGCAGGCAGCCAGGAACACAGCGCCCGGGGAGCAGTGTGTGGGGACGGTACCTTGCTCCAGGGAACCTCAGTGGTGCCACTGGCACTCCTGGTATTCAAACCCATGACTTTCTGAGCAAAGAGTCAACTCCCCAACCACTAGGCCACCAGCTGCCACTGTAGATTCATATTGGATTTAAATCACTAGATAATTATTACTGTTAGACTGTAAAAACTACACACATTACAGATTCGTACTGGATTAAGACCACTGATCTCTCCATGGTAAAACTAGTCCAGTTCAGAATTTTAGAAAGTGTAGATTATCGTGTCCACACTTGACACTCTCTCTACTGTACAGGAAGTGATGTCTGTGGAGGATGAGTCAACTTCCTGCTACTGCCTCCTGGACTCTAGGAGCTGCCACTTGCTTCTGGACGAGCCGGGCTCCTACGCCCTGGTGGGAGAGCCGCTGAGTGAGAATGCCGGGAAAAGGCTGAGGGTTGCCGTGTTTGGCAGCTTGGAGGCCGCCTCCGCGAACTACAGCCTGCGAGTGTACTGCGTAGACGACACGCCTCATGCCTTTCAGGTCAGCATGTTTTAAAAATCAGTGTTTTCAGCTGAGAAGTGTATAAGTGGCTTAATTTTGTTCACAAATCTGTTCCACGGGCCTCTCACAGATCCATAGCTTTTAAAGGGCAGTTCCAGTGAACTTTCAAAATTTCACCACAGTTTAGTAGTTGAGATGTAAACAAGAGTGGGTTTGGTGTGAAACGTTTCATTGTGACCCAGATTTCTTTTCAGTGGAGGTAAACAGTGTTTATATGGAATAGGTTTCGGGAACTATTTCAACTCATGACGCCCTGCATGTGCCCATCCATGATGAATGAGTTTAGTTCTAGGACAAAAAGCTCCTCAAAATTCTGTTAAACAGCGTCTCGAGCATCAGGCAGTGCATTCCTCTACAATAGCTTTGTGTGAGGGAGCTTTTACTGGTGGACGTCCGGTTCTTTTACTTTCATTGGTTCTTTTATGGGGGTTTTTCCACTGACTGGTACCAGCTCGGTTCGGTTCAACTCTACTCGCTTTTTTTGCTTTTCCATAACTGAACTCTGGTACCTGGTGCCCAGTACCATTCTTGGTACCACCTTGGCCAAGGTTCCAAGCGTGCTGAACCGATACTAAATGATGACGTGTACATTTTGGAGGTTACTGATTGGTGGTCGCTATTGATTGTTACGTCAGTGTTGTTGACTGAACCCAGACAAGCCGCACGGCATTTTTAAAGTACCTCAGGATACTACTTTCTCTGCCTCGGCACTCTGACAGGAGTGTTAGCCAGAGATGGGGACTCGAGTCTGAGACTTGGACTCAAGTCGCACTTAAGTCACGCAAACAAAGACTTGTGACTTAACTTGGACTTGGTAAAAATGACTTGTGAACATCTCTGGTGTTAGCATCAGGAAATGTATTAATGATGGCAGAACGGAAGGCTGTGATTGGTCGAAGCGGAGCCGGATGGGTGTTTACCTCAGCAGCGCTCCGCTCGGCATAGAATGCTATGTTTGGTCGCTATAGCAACCAGTTACATGAAGGCAATACTTTAATTGCAGTGGAAACTGCAGGTCCGAAACAGAGTAGAACCGAACTGAACCGAACTGAGCTGGTACCAGTCAGTGGAAAATCCCCATTAGTTTCAACAAAGTAGCAATGAATATCCAAATTATTAGCACCTACTGGCTTTACAGGCTTAATAAGGGCACAATAATGGACAGCACCTACTTTATGCAAAACATAAACAAAAGCGCACTGAAAAATGCAATGTTCATTATTACTGTTGCTTACGAGGATAATAATGAGCAACCAGAGCTGAAATACTGGCTTAATATTATTTAATACAAAGGCTATATGATGCCCCTCCCTACTGAAGTAATACCCAAATTATTACTCTAAATCTGATCCAGTAGAGCATTTGAAAGATAATATTACCTTGAATACAGTTGGTGTAGTTGTTTAAAATGTATACGGATACTTGAGACTGCATAATACAGTAACACATTTAATTCATGAAAGCCTCATTTGGAGGGCTTGAAAGAATAGCAAATCAACAAAAAAAGGCTAAATTTGGATGGCAAACATGACCAAGTCCATCTGGGGCCAGTGGAAGAGTGGTTCATTTGAACAATTCCTTCAAGTGTTTCTCTTTATTTCCTCTTCTAATAAAGAACCTGATTCAACAGAATTCTGTCTCAAGATGTCTGATCACCAGACTTGGTGTAGATCTACCATTCTTCCCCAAAGATCATGTGCAAACAAAGCACAAAGGTCCATACCTAGGTCACTTTCAGTCACACTCAACCCAGTGAACCTGTAAAAGATGCAGCCCACCAGACTGCTGTCTTTGGAAGACTGAATCATGGTCATGTTGCCATTGTTGTTGAGACAGATGACCATCCAATGCTTTGGCTGAGCTTCACTGCCCATCATCAGTCGATTTAGTAGATTTACTGATGGTCGAGCATCCCATATGTGGCAGTGACACTGTTTCCGAGGCAAACCTCTTACTTCTTGAGGGGTTCAGAAGACTCAGGTGTCAGAAAAAGAGCAGCCACTGACGTGAAGGGAACATTTGAAGTAGATGCACTGGTCAGCAAGGGATCTGGTAAAAAAAAAATTCTCACTCATGTTTTGTGTGAAGTGCTATATGGTATCTTCTAAGATAAGATAACCCTTTTCATGGGTGGGAAATTCACTTTGTTACAGCAGCAAAGTGGACAGAACAAGAGAAGGTAGAAGCAGCATAACCTATAGAAATACAAACAATATAATATAAAAAGAACTGTACACTTTACAAAAAATGATACACATAAATAAGTTGTTTTACTCACCTGTGAAGAAAACAACAGATGAGAACAGAGTTAAGAGGGATAACAGAGTTAATAGAGCTGCACAGGTAAACAGAAGATGAGCAGAAATAAATCAGCACACACATCTTTTTCTAAGACATGACCTTTGCACAGATATAAGCTTGGAGTGTGTTTGCATCCCTGGTCCTGACCCAACTTTCATACGTCACTCTAGAATTTAGGTCCTGCAGGGCTTAATTAGCTCATGTATATTTTCTTTATTATTTTGGACGATGATGTTTATTTATTTGTGATTTGCTGCAGTCTGAATCTGCCACTAGAAACCCACTAATGGCTAAACTTTTGACACACTAGAAATAAATAATAGCAAGAGTGATGTGTGTATTTTTAGCTGTTCAGCTTTAGTTACAGGCCTTCCTAACAGTGACTTGTGTACATTCATGACAGCAGTGAACACCAATGAACTGCTCGGCCTGCCAACCAGTCAGCACTCAGTAGTTACCAGCTAATCAACACTCAGTAGCCAAAGTGCCAGCTAGTCAGTACTTAGTTGCCATAAATACAACCAATAAGCTCTCAGTAGCCAGAATGCCAACCAATCAGCTCTCAGTAGACAGGATGCTAAGCAATTAGTACTCAGAAGGCAGAATACTGGCAACCTACTGCCCAGAACCTATTAGAAAAACAGAAAAAAATGCTTTTCATTTATTTTGTATGTATTTTCTTCTACCTTTCAAAAAGAGAGAGGTCCCCAGAGGGAAGGGTGTGAAATGATTTAAATTTATATCCATTTAGCCCAGTTTATACCCATTCATTTAGGATTTGCTCACAGACACCCTCCAGCTGTTTTCTGGTGTAATGAGAAGAATCGCAAGTGGCCCCTCTCTTTATAAACTCAGATAATGCTAGTTAGCAACTGAACTGTCTTGACATTTTGATATACTGACCACACTGGTTCACAGTAAGATTGAAATTAGATTGTTTCTTGTCCTGTTACATCAATGAGCTGGTAGGAAATGTAGACACTAGGCAAGGTTTCCATGTATGCATGAATTTATGTAAATTATGGAGAATTACCTTGACTCTGTAACACGTCTCCCCCTTTGTCCGTATCCTCCACTGTTAAGATATTAAAACGGTATGAACAGAGAGGCCACGGAGTGCATTTAACCCTGAACAAAAAACAACAACCAGTTCTCACTACTGATCCAAACGCTAGTTTCGAGATTGTGGTGCGCTAAGTTGCAGTACCTCTCTGGGTCCACCACTTTGACACACAGTTGTAGTTTTCAGTTTTGACCACAGACTGTGGCATCACCTGAGGTTGCTGGCTGTGAGAGGGGGCATCACAAAGTGTGTGCGAGGAAGAGGGCAGGGCTCCATGCTAGGCTAAAAGCTAATGCTAGCCACTCTGCTATCCTGGCCATCCTGCTTACCAATGTCTGCTCCCTGGAAAATAAAATGGACAACATCCAACTCCAGCAAACTACCCAGTATTTTTACAGAGACATGGCCCAGTGACAGCGTTCTGGAGATGGCTACCCAGATTAGCAAGATGCTAACATTATGCTCAGACAGTTTCGCACTAACTGGAAAAAAAAACTTGTGGTTTAGGCTTGTTTGTTTATGTCAAACCTGACTGGTGTGTGTACGTTGTGCTGGTCTCTAGTTACTGCTCAGCGCTGCTGGAGTTTGTGACACTGGTAGTTGTAGATGTAGGAATTCACCACTGTGCTCATGGTGATGGTATACATCCCACATTCCACTAAGGCTAACAACGCGGTGGCCGAACTTTAGGGAGCCATCAGCAAGCTCCAAAACTCATACTCAGACAATTTTTTTTTCTTGAGATTCTAAGAATGCAAATCTCAAGCCGGTTCTCCCTAATTTCCATCAGCATGTGTGCTTTGTGATGAGAGGGGTGAACGTACTGGACTGTGTTTACACAAACATCATTGGCATCACTAGCTGAGCCCCACACCCACCTCAGCAACTCAGAACACATGCTTGTCAGGCTGATCTCAGCATCAACAGCACTTGTCAGAACAAAAATCTAATAGTGAACTAACAAGGCAAAAATGTATTATCTATGTTATTTTCCAAATATTATGGAGTTCAACATAATCCAGCCTCTTGAAGCTCCAACAGAGATGGGGGAACTTAATAACATTTTCTAAACTGTGCCAAAATTATTGTTTTAAGAAATTAATCAACTGGCTGCTGTCACATGTTAAGTTAACAAAACTTAGAATAGTTTGTTAACAGAATGTTTACATCCAGTTAACTTATTTGAAGATCAATAAGCTCCGCGATTCGAGGCAGCTTTTTATCTTTTTTAAGAATACATAATAATCTTTTGTGGAGTTTGGGCACTTTTGCATGGTATTATTTATAGATTAATGCGCAGCCAGAAACAACTCCATGGCTAAATTGAATTTTCAGTTCTGTTCACAGAGAAGCTGAGAATTGTTTCTAAATGAGAAGTTGATTCTCGCTAATTAGTGTCGCTTTTGAAATGAAGCGATCTAATTAGTAAACATAGATGTGGTTGATTAGCGGCTTACAGCTGAGAATGTTCACACTTCAGAAAGGTGTCATCTTGGACAATCTTCTTGAATCTTATTACTGTTTTTCTTTAAGCAACGTTTTTGCCCAGCACATTTCTTTTAGAGCCGGTGAGCAGTGAAGTTCCCAGATGTTCTTCTATCGCTCTAATGGAGTATCTGAGCTGCTGACAGTCCAGTGAAGGTTGAAGGAGCTGCTTGTGCAGAAGACATGATTGTGCACTGCTTTAGTTCTCCAGAAGCCTGCACAGACATTTTCTGATCATGCAAATGAAGTTCCGTAAGCCGTGATTTCCAGTGAATAAGCCGAGGTTGTTGAGTTTTTACAATCTTATTCCCCATCTGTACAATCTTATTCCCCATCCTCCATTACAGGAAAGAAACAAAGGTGAGGTGCATCAAAATGGAGAATGGTGTTGCAGGATCAGCTAGAAAGTGCTGACAGCCTGGGAATGAGATTGTTAAATCATGGGAACAACTTAGTAAGGCAAGGAATTAGTGGGTAATGGTAATGGCCGTAACTTAGTGAGGCATGGGAAGGAGCTCAATAGCACAGTTTAGTAATTCATGGAAAAAAGATAGTTAAGTCATGAACACAGCTTAGTAATGTATGGGAACAAGACAATGTAGTCATGGCTACAACTTAGTAAGGTGAGAAATTAGATTGTTAAGTCATGGCCACAACTTAGTAAAGTGAGAAGCGAGAGTTAAATAATGGGCACATTTTAGTAATTCATGGGAATTAGATAGTTAAGTCATGACCACAGCTTAGTAGTCAATCAGAACAGTATGGTTAAATCATGGCCCAAATTTACTAAGGCAAGGAATGAGATAGTTAAGTCACGACTACAACTTATTAAGGTGAGAAAAGAGATTTATCAGAGTTTAATCATGGGCACAACTTAATAATTCAAGGGAATAAGACAGTGAAGTCATGATAACAACTTAGTAAGGCAAGGAACAAGAACAAGTCAGAGACACAACTTAGTGAGGTGAGAAATTAAGGATACGAAAGTTAAATCATGGCCACAGCTTAGTAATTCATGGAAATGAGATAGATAAGTCTTGACCACAGCTTAGTAATTAATGGGTATAAGACAGTTGATTCATGACAACAGCTTAGTTAGGTGAGAAACAGGATAGTTAAGTCATGACCCAAACTTACTAAGACAAGGAACATTATAGTCATGGTCACAGCTTAGTAAGACAAGGCATTGGAATGGGGATCGTGACTTTATCACAGTTGTATTGTATAATTATAAAATTCTCAAGCCTAACAAGATCATTGTAGCCACCATCTCATTCTTACAACTTAGAAGTAATGGCATCCACAAGGCTTATCTCATCCACAAGGCTTAGTACATTTTTGGGTAAGTCTCTGCTTGCATGGGAACGCAGCTGGAAGCTAATTAGGCAGCTATTTCAAAGTGCTAATCTGAACATATTTACTACCATTCTTTTTACTGTTGTTTCTTGTTGGTGTCACATATTTTAGTGTGAAAATGGTCCTCCAAATGTTGTGCTTGAAAACAAAAGAGTAAAAAAAAACCAAACAAACAAAACAAAAACAAAATGACTGAGCTGGTGTAGCATGGTGTGACTTTTCCATTTCTATCTTCAAAAAGCTGTGAATCTTGCATTTCTCCATCTTAAACTCTGTCTTTCTCCTGCTCTTTCCTCCCTCTGTATCTCCCACACACACACACACACACACACACACACTAGTCACAATCAATCAGTATAGTTCTGCCTGAATGCTCCGCCTGCTGTCTGTGAGCAGTGTGAGATTGAGAAGGCTGAGAACTGACACACACACACACACACACACACACACACACACACACACTCCACACACCCCACATATCTGAACAGCCCACTGAAACACAAAGCAATTATGACAGACGAACAGCGGCACATCTAAAATCAAAGCAGCCCTTAATCAATTTGAATTCAATTTTCTTTTCGGGGCTTGAAGGCAACTCTGTTTTGTTTGAACCCCCACCCCCCTTTTTCTTCTGCACTGGCATTCTTTATACCAGATGTGAACAGCACTCAGCTCATCCAAGACAAGTTCTTATCTCTTACTTTATCTCCCTCAGAATAATCGGCTAAAATCTTAATGACTAATGCAGTTCTATTAAATTCAGCTGAAATAAAACAACCTGATTAGGTTACCAAGTGTGAATATGTAAATGTAACCCTCCTCAAACTGCAGGTTTATTTATTTTATTCAGATATATTATGCAATATCTATTATAAATTACTCAATAACTACAACAAATTACTCAGAAAATACTGTAAATTACTCAGTAAATACAATAAACCATGCAATAACTACTATAAGTAACTCAGCAATTACTGTAAAATACGCAATAACTACTATAAATCACCCATCCACTACTATAGATTATTCATTACTACAGTTCGTTGAGTAACTACCACAAAGTACCCAGAAACAGCTATAAGTTATTAATAACTACTATATATATTACTCAGTAACCACTATACATTATCCAGTAACTTCTGTCAACTATTCAGTAACTAATATACATGACTTTGTATCTACTATACATTATCAGTGACTACTGCATATTATTCAAAATTCACTTTAAATTGTTGAGTGTCTACCATAAATTACTCAGTGTTTGCTATAAATGATTAATAACCACTAAATATTGTTCAACATCTACTATAAATTATTTAGTGTCTATTGTCAATTACTCAGTTACTGCTAAAAAACTATAAGTTACTATGAGCTATTCAGAAACAAAAATAAGTAACTACTACAAATTACTCTGTAAGTGCTATAAAATACTGAGTATCCACTGAATAATTACTATAAATGATTTAGTATTTTCTACAGTTATTCAGAAACTACCATACATTCCTCAGTAACTGCCATAAGTCATTACTTACTACTTTAAATTACTCTGTGAAGTACTCAGTAACTACTATAAATCACTTGGTAACTGCTAAAAAGTATTCAGTTACTGCTATGAATTACTTAGTAACTGCAATAAATTACTCAGTAACTTATAAATTATTCAGTAACTACAGTAATTTTTTAGTAAATGTATTGGGAAGAAGGTAAATGTCAGAAGTATTCCAGTATAAAAGTGAACACTGGTAGGACATTATTCTAAGATTTCTCAATATTGTGGATACTACAATGAGCTTAACAGCAATAACAACAACAACAACAACAACAACAACAACAATAATAATAATAATAATCATAATCATAATCATAATAATAATGAAGAAGATGAAGAAGAAGAAGAAGAAGAAGAAGAATGTGCCTAATAGTTAATATTAATAATAATACTGATCACATCCATCTAGTTGCTGTGGGAACATATTTTAACACCACCTGTGTTCTGCCTCGTCATTCTACGCACTCGTCATTTCTGCATCCTTATCTACTGCTGCTAACAACAGATAAGTAATGAAAGAAATGACATTTAACCAAACCTGATTAAATCTGTCCATATAATGTAAAAGTGATTTCCCCTGTGATTTAGCTACTGCAATGAGCCAAATGGAAAACGGTCCGTGGGGTTAAGTTAAGTAAGGTAAAGTGGCCCTTATCATGCACGAACACACCACAGCGCAGTATCACAGTACCAGACGGTACCTTACTCAAGGGTACCTCAGTACTGCCATTGGCATTCCTAGGTTTCGAACCCGTGGCATTCCAATTGTAGGGGCAACTCCCTAATTCCCTAACCAACAGGCCACCAGCCCTCCAAAAAGAGGTTAAAAGATGGGCTCAGCTGGGTCTGTTAGGATGAGAAGTCCATGCAGCAGTGGTCAGATTGAAGGTGGGGATCTGGAGCCCTTAGATGCTAAATCAGCACCAGGAAAGGTGAAGTGGCATTATCCAGAGTCACTTACAACCATTAGTTAATGGGGTGGTGGGGACCTAGTGGGTAGTACATTTGCCTCTGGACAAAGAGGTCATGGGTTTGAATCCTACCTTCAGTACACCACCACCAGTACCCTGAGCAAGACCCTTAACGCCAAGTTGCTCCAGAGAGACTGTCCTCTGTAGTTAGGGAATGGAAGTCGCTTTGGATAAAAGTGTCTGCTAAATAATGTAAATGTGGTTACAGGGACAGCCCCCCCTGGAGAGGGTCAAGGACATAATGGTACAAAGGGTTTGAACCTGCAACTTTGGGTTCATCGGTAGTAGCCTAGTTTTACCCACTAGGCTTCTACCACTCCGGTGTTTTGAGGCTGTTTCTGAGGAAGTTCACGTCGGCTTCCTTCTGAACTCACCCACCCTGAGTCATCTTTTATCCTCCTG
This sequence comes from Hydrocynus forskahlii, assembly GCA_037974365.1. NCBI lineage: Eukaryota > Metazoa > Chordata > Actinopteri > Characiformes > Alestidae > Hydrocynus > Hydrocynus forskahlii. Next base: position 2,313,787 of record JBBPCX010000040.1, on the reverse strand, counting down.
TCTCCAGGGAGTGGTGTCTGCAGAGACCAGCAGAGGAGGTCTGCTCCTGGAGGAACCCAAGACTCTGCTGTTTAAAGGGAACACCTACAGTCTACAAGTCTCCATCCAGGACCTGCCCCAGTTCCAGTGGAGCATCAAACCCTTTACCACCTGCCAGGTGAGTGAGCAGAGCTTTCTTTGCCTCTCCATTGCAGGAGTCCTCCACAAGGCCGAACCAAAGTGATATAGTGAATTTACGTGGTTCAGATGTACACAACATTCAAATGTGCTTATTTTTTGTCAGTAGTTTCCTAAATTTGACTCTCTTGTATTGTGTTTTAACCCCAGACAAAAAGTTACATTTTCTTCAGAATCTGCTGTATGTTATTCAGAAGCTAACATTAATTATTCAGTGGCTCATATGAATTACCTAGTAACTACTATAAATTATTAACCACTATGTATTATTTATAAACGAATGAATTAATAAATGACTAAAATACTGCTACTCAGTATCTATAATGAAGTGTTCAGTTACTACTTTAAAATAATAATTACCACTATATATTGTTCAGAGAGTGCCATAAATTAGCAAGTAATTACAATAAATTACTAATTAACTGCTAAAACATACTTACTCACTGTGAATTCTTTTGTAACTGCAATGGAACCAGTTAACCTGCTGCAGGCAACCTCCCTTCTTTACAGGTGCAAAGAATATAGAGTATCGAATCCAGTAAACAAGAGAAATACCCTGTTATTTATTTTACATTTCATTATTTTTTTACTTTTATAAAGTTTCTTAGTTTATTTCAGTCGAGTTTTTAATTTAAAAGAGCATAAACCGTTTTTGGTTCATTTTTTATTTGTTTGTGGATGAGTTTTAGTTTAGTTTTTATTTAGTGTGTGCACTTTTTTTAAACCTCAGACACATTCAAGGTCCATCTGATATTGTCATTACACAAACCTTGTATGCTTTACAACTTACGCATTTTAGAACACAGTCTATAAATGCATATAAAATCACGAAAAGCCTCGTATAGGGGCAGCAGTAACCTAAAGGGGAAAATACTTGCCTTTGTTCACCTGGTCCTTTCCTGCCCTGAAGCTACCAGGCTAATGTATCTAAAAGCATAGTAGCATGCTGACTGCTAGCCAAAATCAATGCACACTCTTTTCGAACCGCATAATGGCCTCACTTATAAGGTTTCTGGATTATCACAGAATTGCACATTTAAACCCCACTTACTACCATTGTGTTCCTGAGCAAGACACCTAACCCCCAAATGCTCCAGGAGGACTGAAACTGAAACTAATGACTGTCACTTAAACTAAAGTCGCTCTGGATGAGGGCATCTGCCAAACGCCGTAAATGATATAAAAACTATACTCCATACAAAGCAGTTTTGCTGTTGGTCACAGAAGAATCAAATCCATTTTCAGACCCGTAGCCAGGGGGGGGTTCGGGTGGTTCAAACGACCCCCCCACCCCCCCAGGGCAAAGGTCCCAAATTTGTTCGTTTTTTTTTTTGTTTTTTTTGGTAATAAAGTATTCTTTTAAAAATGATGCGTAATGGTACGCGACATATAACAACCCACTGCGCAGCAACTGACATTTTTTTTTTTTGTGTGAGACGGCATCTTACATCCACATAATGTGGGGCGAAAAAAGCAGGAGAGACGGAAGAGAAAGCAGGCAGCAGCGTCATTATCGCAGAATATCGAACATATGTTCAAGAAGACTGCCAAACAGAGTAAGGCTGTTATACCTCAAGATCTGACAGCTAGCGTTAGCTACTGGTAATAATCGTCACCCCA
>JBBPCX010000040.1:2300686-2311890 GCA_037974365.1 Hydrocynus forskahlii | reverse complement strand
AAAGTCACCAAAATGCAGTATTTAAATCTCATAATGAAATACAAAATAAGTATGAAAATACAAAAGGTCCACTTTAAAAAAAAAAAAGAACCCCCCCTTGCACTCGGCTGGCTACGGGCCTGATTTTACCCCTAAATGTGGTTGGGATAGGGTGGATTAGGAGTGCTTCTGTAGCTTACCTACAATGCTAATGTGACTAGTGACAGGTGAACTGAAGTGACCATTTTTGTGATACGTGAACACACCACAGCACTCAGTGTGAAATTCTTCCTCTGTATTTAACCCATTCAACCAGGTGAAGCAGCGGACAGTCAGGAACACAGCACCCGGGGAGCAGTGTGAGCGGACGGTACCTTGCTCAAGGGTACCTCAGTGGTGCCACTAGCATTGTTGTGCCAGTTCACACTGGAAAACAAACTAGTTAAAAGTTCAGTTCATTCAAATAAAAACGAACTAGTTCATGTTCATGTTTTTTTATTTTTTTTGAACCAAGTTCACAGCTCAAAAAATGAACTAGTTCACGTTCGTCTATTAGTTTTTTAGGGTTTTTTTTATATCACATTCGTTCGTTAGTTTTTTGGGGTTTTTTTTCCTTTTTTTATTCAATGTCCTTCTATCTGAACCTCCTTCAATCTTCTCCTTATATCTGTCATACCACTGAACAATCACAAACACAAGATACATTACAAACCCATTTTGAGGTTGAGAATAGATGTTACCACTTAAGCAATGCATCATGTTATGCTGAAAGTGAAAAAAAAACGAGGTGCAGCTATCCAGTATCTGGAAATTTTATTCAGACAATATTAACACAAAATGTAAACAAAATGTAAAAATGTGTCTGCCTAAAATGCAACATTCAGACAAAATCTTTCAAAGTGCTCAGAAAAGAACAGAACTGTAAACAAAATGTGTGATTTTCCCTCTAAATCCACACCGATTTCTTCAAAAAACGGACTCAAATATTTAAACAAACTGCCTCCTGCAGAGGCGTCTGAACCAACCATGCTAGCCTGTAATCAGCAAACGTAAAATATGAGCTCGCGAGAGTGAACGTCACTCACGTTCACAATTCGTAAACTGATTCGTCGAAAAATAGGAGCGTGTTCAATGAACGGCGTTCATTGAATGCATTCGTGCACAACACTGGCCACTAGCACTCCTGGGACTCAAACCCACAGCCTTCTAACCACTAGGCCACCAGTTGCCAGCAAGAGAACTACACACAGTGCCAGAAACAGCATAAGTGAGGCCATTAAGCGGTTTGAGGAAAGTGTGATTTGGCTCGCAGTTACCATGCTAATAAGCTTTTAGATACATTAGCCTGGTAGCTCCAGGGCAGGGACGGGCCGGGTGAACACGGGGCACCGGAGGTCAAGGACGCTCACTGCCTTTTGTGGCTCTTCTCTGAAATGAATTTCACATCAAAGGCAGTCGCTCTCCAGCGTGTTTAGCGCTTAGCCTCCAAGTGACCCACACCACTGGAATTAAGAGAGATTTGGTTTCGTGTCTCTTTTGACCCAAAGATTTTCCGAGGTGGCGCTTTCAATGCAAAGAAGAGCTTAAACCACGCTCAGCAGCCAGCTTGGATTCAGCTGACTCAGCAGCATGCACACACACGCTCTCACACACACACACACACACACACACACACACACAGCCTCATCAGATCACTAGTATGTAGAGAGAAGATCCTTCTCACATTAAAGACTCGCTCTCTCTCTCTCTCTCTCCCTCCTTCTCTCTCACCTCTTACATGGTTCTCTCTCTCTTTCTCCGTATCTGTGTTCTTCTCTTTTTCTGTCTTTCTCTACTTCTCCTTTCTCTCTGTCTGATGCTCTCTTCCTTTCTGTTTCTCTCTCTTCCCTGTATCTCTCTCTCTCTCTCCCTATCTCTCTCTCTTCCCATCTCCCACTCTTTCTTTCACTCTCTCCATATATATTTCTGTACGTCTCTCATTCATGTCATTCTCTACTTCTCCTTTCTCTCTTTTCGCCTCTCTCTCCTATTCTCTATATCTTTCTCTTCCCCTCTCTCTCTCCCTCTCTCTCTGTCTGTCTCTCTTTCTCTCTTTTTCTCTCCCTCTTTCTCGCTCTCCCTTCTCACCCCCCTCTCTCTGTCTCTCTCTCTCTCTCTCTCTCTCTCTCTCTCTCTCTTTCTCTCTCTCTGTCTCCCTGCAGGAGTTTTCTTTCTGCCAGGTGTGGAGCAGTAACCAGCAGCCTTTGCACTGTGCCTTTTCTCTGGAGAGGTTCACCACTGCCGCCACACAGCTCTCCTGCAAGATCAGCGTGCGCCAGGTCAAAGGTCATGAGCAGATCCTGCAGGTCTACACCTCGGTGGCAGAGGTCAGGCGTTTTCTCCGCCTCGCTGCGTTCTTGATCAAACAGCCATGAAACCGTAAACACAGTGACCTTGGAGGCAGAGTCATCTCTCCTTTAAAACTTTTTCTCACAGCTTCTCTGTGATCCGCGTGGAGAGACACTCGGATTAATACTTCAGACCCTATTTCGTATTCTATCAAAGTGACTTGTTATTGTGACTTGTTGAGTTGTTATTATTTGTTAGATGTATATTAATGTATAGTTGTATAGTAGAAGCCAGACTGAGTTAAAATACTGTAGAGACAGACACGACACAGTGTGTATCATTTATCATTTTATATATATATATATATATATATATATATATAAATATACACACATTTATACATTTTATATATATATAAATATACACACATTTATACATTATATATATATATACATATAAATATACACACATTTATACATTATATATATATATACATATAAATATACACACATTTGACACACACAAAAAACACAACATTTTCAGCTGTATTTACGCATCACATCTTAGTGAAAAATATGATAGCAACTCTTCAGAAAAATAAAAGAAATAAAACAACAGAATAAAGTATATAGCCAAATGCTATAATGTATATAGCCAAAGACAAAAAAATACTAAAAATACTGGGAATCTCCATTGCACACCAAGCTAATTGGCTTCCACTTGTGTTCAACTGTAATTGTTTTGATTGGTTCATTGTAAAAATGGCTTTTCCTGAAGTATTCCACTGCTTGGTAGTGTCACCGAAACCACACAACTAACTACGGGTGTAAATGACGGTAGGGTTAAGCACATTTTAAGTACACTGTATTTTGTAGTGAATCAAGTGTCACCATGCCCGTTGGCTAGAGGGGTATAAAGCCCCCAACCATTAGAGTGTGGAGTCATGGAGCTCCATCCAATAGGTTTGGAAAGAATGGAGTCAAGGCACTGTTAGATGTCAGAGATACAGTTGTGGACAGGCACAACTCAGGACAGGGATCCAAAAATAAATCAAAGGCTTTATTAGTCCATAGGAGCAACGTAAAGTCTATAATTAAGTAGAAAATGTAAATTCCTTTGACTTGAGAGGAAATGCTGAAGGAGCAGGTGTAAAAACTAGATGCTAGAACATTGCTACGAGGATTTGATTGTATTCAGCCACTAAAGCATTAGTGAGGTCAGGTACTGATGCTGGATCACAAACTCCATTCCTTCCAAACCTACTGGATGGAGGCCCATGGCTCCACACTCTAGTGGTTGGGGGCGTTATACCCCTCTAGCCGACGGGCATGGTGACACTCGATTCACTACAAAATACAATGTACTTAAACTGTGCTTAATCCTACCTTCATTTACCCTGAAAATACACCAAACCCCTTCATTTGAATTAAGTGCCCGTACATTTGTGAAACCAACCCCTTCATTTTCCCTTAATATTACATTTAAGTGTGAAACCACTTCATCTTGTATGTAAGGCGTTGATTCAGGAGGTTCTATTACTTAGGTTTAAGCCCTTCATCAGCCTTAATCTGTGCACTTTTTTCCTTAATGTCCCTTCATTTCCTGTATGGTAAATTAAGGTCAAAATTAAGGTCATTTTAAGGGGTAGAATGAAGGCATTTGGTTTCGTAGTGATTGGTCAGTGCTTTTCTATGTTACATTCTTCTGGCCATGCAGTGTACTTACTCATGGTGGACCTCTGTTGTTCCTCCCATGTCTTCTTTGCCCCGGTGGTCCTTCAGAGGGAGAAGGAGACGCTCCCGTTTCTTATGCAGGCAGATTGCACGGTCACCTCTCAAACGGGCGCCAAAGCCTTCAAAATCCCCCTGTCCATTCGGCAGCGGATCTGCGCCACCTTCGACACTGCCAATGCCAAAGGCAAGGACTGGCAGCTCCTCGCCCAGAAGCTCCACATTCAGAGGTAAGAGCCATGGCAGGGCACAAGCGTTGGGGGACCTTTCTATTTGTTAAACCTGCCACAGCGTCCATGGGGGGCTCGCAAAATTGGGCTGCGTGGTCAGCCCCCTCGCCAGACAGGGTTCATTGCACAGCTTGGGCTGGTCGGCCAGACAACCGGGCACTTTTTAAACATTAAAAGAACCATGAGGAACATGAGGAGCCCCGCTTTGACCTTCGCTTCTCCTCTGACACAATTAGTGTTCTAACATAATGCTAGGACTGGATCCCGTTTTAAATAATCAAGCTTCTGTTATGGCAAGTATACAATACATTATACATCTTCCGCATCTCTGCACACTAAGCGTGTCTTCTCGCACAGGAAAGCGGTTATGATGCAACTCATCAGCGGGCTCTAAGGGAAGTTATTATTAAATGAACGTGTGGGGGGGTTTTGGTGGTTCAGAACTCGGCAAGTAAGTTTTCATGGGTATGTGTGAATTTGTGTTGCAACACTGCCCTCTGCTGCCCACACCCATCACTACAGACTGCAGGCCACACACCCCAGCAGAAACCACACGTGGACTAATCAGGTGATTACCAGTAAATGAATGTGTTGTTTTTGATCTCATTATCCAAACACATTTGCAGTATTGATTAATAATTAAACCGAGTGCTGGTTATTTCCTCTAGATGGTTCAGTGTGATGGTGTTGTCTCTTTACTGTTCTTCTCATTCTTCTTTTCTCATTCACATCTGCACCCGCATATTAGAGCCAGAGCCTGTTTATGGCTTTATCACATGATAGTCTGAATAAATGGTTCACAGTTTTAGTAAGTAAATATGTATTTTTAGCAATTTTTAGTTTTAGTTATATTTAATTAAACTGTGCATCTTTGTCCTAACAATAAAAGAGCAAACTACAGAAAGACAGACAGACAGACAGATAGATACAAACATACATACATACCTGGACAGACAGAGACAGATATGTAGATAGGTAGACAGACAGATCTAAAAGTGCAGTTCTGTGGTTAATGGTTCATCAGCAATTCAATATTTTACACACTGCTTTACTTTCATTATTATTTTTGGTAAAATGCAGTTTTATTACTCCGGCAATGCTGTTTGGCACGTTCAACAAAGATCAACAAAAGTACTTTGTCAAAATATCACAAAAATGATAAAAAATCTGATTGATACTGAAGCTTAATCTCCATATATTGATCATCCAGACTGTGAAGGGAATGGAATGCTTTGTAATTATATAAATTATGTCTTTATATTTAAAAAAATAACATGAAAATAAATGCAGCTTTCCATGAAATGGGCTCTTTAATTGAGGGCACATTTAATAACTATATAGATCAATAACACTGATTCCACACTCTTGCGTTGGTTTTGGTGCTGCTCTAGATTCCCGGCCTCACCCACTGTCCTCCCTCTCCGCAGGAACCTGTCGTATTTCGCCAAGCAGCGCAGCCCATCTGGGGTCATCCTCAGCCTGTGGGAGGCTCGACACCAGGCCGGCGGAGACCTGGACTCGCTGGCTAGTGCTCTGGAGGAAATCAGCAAGATCCACTCCAAAGGCTCAGCCCAGAGCCCCGGTGGGACGGAGCCGGACTTCAACCAGTGACCCCCCAAACCACGCCCCCTCCCCCCAGCCCCCCACCCCCTTTTACGGATGCAAACTCAATCACTGCACCGGTCAGCGGACAACAAGAGAGCTGGACTCCTGCGCACCCGTCTCCAGAAAGAAAGGGATGTGGACACAAACCAGTGACACATGGCAGTAGTGGCTTATATGTATTATTGCTGGAGATCGCGCAGGACTCGAGCTCGCCTTTTCTTTCGGCTTCGTCATCCTTTTCCTGCAAAGCCGTCCGTAAGTGTGTGTCCGATAGCATGGACCTTTAACCGCTTCAGTGTGGCGACGGCTCCTTTGTGGTTCGTTTGCACTAGAAGCATCAGAGCAGGGAGGTCAGTTAAGCAAGGCTGCATCTGAGAACGTCCTCCCTTGTTGGGTGGAGACGTGTCCTCTGCACACTGTGTCCCGCAGCCTCCCATTTACATTCATTTCTGCCGGGTGTTCCCGCAGCGGGGAGCCGGCCAGCCAGCCGTAACGGGGGGAGGGGGGGGCTGACGAATAAAATATGTTATAAAGGGTGTTTTTTTGTTGTTGTTGTTGTTTTTTTGATGTCATTATCTGCAGATGCACAAGCAGAAGGAAGAGAGAACATGCACGGCCTGTGCGAGCACTTACAGTCAACATCCAGGATCAAGGAGGGGCCCGGCTGGCTCAGGAGGGCCGTCGAGACAACAGCGCCAAGGTGTTCCTCTTAGATAACGCCAGCGGTTGACGCGGTTGCATCCAAATGGAGGATGTTGGCCTGTTGAGTCAGTTACAGTGAGCTGCTCAACAGTACAGTACCCCCTCCCTGTCCCTGTAGTGTAGAAAAAAACATGACAAATCCCTCCTTTCCTGAACCGATACACCACCGCTGTGTCAAAATATGTTAAGCCATGCTGCCTCTGCCTGCCAGCCGGAGGTACAAGGTAGCAGCAGTGAAAAAGGGTCGAAAAACAGCTGTTTGAATGACTGGCTCAGCTAATGCCTCCCGTTCGCTCCTGAAATGCTCAAGAAGGAAAAAGCTCCCGGAGGATGCTGGGGAGAGTAAAAGCCTCTTATCCGCTGTGTGACGTGACCGAAACTCAGAGAAACAAGGGCCAGGAAGATGTAATTAAGGTCTGGCGCGGGAGAAGCAGGGAATCCGGGGGAATGCGCCCTTCTTTTCCAAATCATCTCCTTCTTTAATCTGCTCCCTTGACGAGGAAGCCCTCGTTTTGGGTGCATTTCAGCAGCTAAAGAGCAGCCATGCCCTGCCGTAGTAGACGTTGCACCCATCGTGAACAAGTTCAAGCTGCCAATTAATTGTCATAAAAGTAATTGCTTTTTTAATGCTCTTTTTGTTCATTGTCTGCGGCTATTACAGGCTTAAAGGGGCGGTCATGTGGCCTCTTAGTAATGCAACAGGAGCAACTCAAGCTCAAACAAACAAACATATCCAACTGCTGCACCCTAAAGGCCTTGGTGTACTTTTCATCCCTGGACTCGAATAAGCCTGAATTGGACTCGAATAAGCCTGAATACCCTGTGATTGGTTGGTCCAAAAGAGGGCTCATGCTCAACAAACCGCAGATACTGCTTTGTTTAGCTGGAAGTTTGTTTAGCCTAATAGCGCAACATGAAACCTACAAGTTCAACAAAATTAATCTCCACCCACCAGGTCAACCAAACGATACCCTCTCCACCCACAAGATCAAGAAAACGAAACCCTCTCTACCCACCAGGTCAACAAAATTAAGCCCCTCCCCCAATCACCCACGAGGTTGCCAAAATAAAGCCCCATCCACAAACTTAACAAAACCAACCCCTCCCTAACCCCTAATCCCAACCAACCCATTAATCAAAACACCCCACCCCAATCGACTAAACAAACCTTCTCACCCACAAAGTTCACAAACTAACCCAACCACCCAATCAACAAAGCAGCCACCCCTCCACTCACAAGGCTGACAAAACGGCAAAAAATTATCCACCCCAACAAAAAATAGATCCTCCACCACCAACAAAGTTGACAAAGCAATCCCTCCCCAAGTCTCAAGGTTGCTAAAAAAACCCACCCCCATTGACAAAGCGGAGCCTCCCGCACACCTCTTCCACAAAATGAAGCTGTTATTACAGTTTATGTTTTCGTGTCCAAAAAGTACAACTGGAAATGTGGACTAGTTTCACCTCATCCTAAAGGAATGATCGACCCCAAAATCCAGGTGACTGACCACAAGCTAGCATATTAGCACCGGTGCGAGCATATTAGCTAGCATATTAGCATCTTTCGTTTATTTACGAATTACTCTGAACATGTTCCCTTGGTTACAGCTCTCCTCCACTGACTGTATTATTATGATGATTGTCATTTAGTCTTTGTCTTTGCAGTTCACAATGCCAGTCCTGGCAATGGGTTGCGTATCTGAGTCCCAAGGACTGAGATTGAGAAACATTACTCTAGTAGATGCTGCTGCTGCACAGCTGGCATTGCTCTGCAGCCCAAAGAGCTATTTTATATCTTTCACCTTGGAAAGTGTTCAGAGGTATATTTATGACAGAAACTCGAGGAAATGCCTCAGAATAGTTGATATAGCTGATAAATTGTGGAGTATATCGCAGCGGGCCGCAGTGACCTCAGGCTTTTGGCTGTGACCTAGAGCCTGCCATCGGTCACAAGACCACAAGTCTGTAACGTTCTTATTTATTTCAGAGTGTTGCAAAGTGACTGACCACTTCTATGAAACAGAAATGCTGGCTGGGTAAGTGCGGGACGACACAGCTATTTAATCTCCCCCTACAGCCTGGAAAATATATCTAAGTTGTTTGATTTATAGATGACCTGCATAAGAAAAGACTTCATTTTCCTTTTTTTGGTTTCATTTTTGAGAGGTTCTATAAGAGTATTATACTGTGTTGTGTCAGGCTGTGAGTTTGTCAGTATTGATATCATTTATCAAAATATGTCATGACACTTTTGTTTATTACTGTTAAAGGGAAAAATCCTCTGGTTTTCCAAATTCGCTACATCTTTGCGTGGTTAAGAAATGAACAAAGTCTGAACTGTTCACAGTGATGGTGAATGGAACCAGACGCCTGGCTTTAAAAGCTCCCTCACAGAAAGTTATACCATCAAACGGTTGTGTTAGCATATCATGATGCACGAGATATTGTTTTACCAGAGTTTTGAGAAGTTAAAACCAAATCCATTCATGGTGAAGGAATACAGTAAACCCCCTGAAATCCGCGGGGATTATGTTCCAAGACCACCCGCGAATTGTGGAAAAAACGCAAATTTTTGTTGTGGTAAAAAAAAAAAGCCTAAAAATATAGTAAAATTATAGTGTAAACACTAAATATTCCCCCAAATATGCTCAAAACACTTTAATTTCATTTTAAACTTCAGTTCAGCAATTTCAGTTTATTACCCTTAAACAAAAAAATGTAAACTGAGAGCTCCACGCTGAAACTGCAGTTGCCAGAGATGTGTCACAGGGCAACAGCCAATCAGCAGCAAGGAGAAATAAATAATGTTCTCAGATTGGCTACTTTCAAACCTCCCACCGCTGAGTACAGCGGTATTTCACCATCCCAAGATGCGCTTTCTTTGTGTTCTCTGGACAGAACCAAAAAAATTATAGTTATGTTTTATATAGAAATGTAGCTGAATTTATGTTAATATGTTTTAAAAATTGTAAATTATATTTTTCTTAATAATTTAGTGCTAAAAGGCTTGAAAAATTATATATTGCTATGAAAAAAGCAACAAAAATGCGGAGGATATCTGCAGTTTCCATGGATTTGCGGGAGTTCTGCAAACCATTATTAGTTCGGGTTCGAAGAAAAAATATGCGAATGACTGAGGCCACAAACTCTAAACCGTGACTTTGCAGGGGAACACTGTGCATCGGAGGTCCACAACCAAAGGGGCACGGACCCTTGAGTCATTTGGCACCGGGCCATACAGAAGGACAGAGTAAAAATATTAAATGATCAGAGTCTGAAAGAAAAAAAAAATGCTCACCTCGGTCACACGATATTTTACGTCACAAATAGACCACAAGCTAGTAAAAAATGAGTAAAACCCAAACGTTCTTTGTTTTAAGGTCCGTGGCGCATAAAAGGTTGGGGGCCGCCGCTGTACATCATAAATCAAAATAGTGCCTAAAGTGATTTAGTTCAAATTCACTATTTTACCATCATCAGCATTTCACATTAACACTCAGAATACACAAGGAGGTTCACTGGAGGTCGGCAGTAAATAAAACGGCTGTATTTGTGTTGGAGACGTCTGGTTCCATTCACCTCCACTGTAAAGAAATCTGTTTCTCTACAGTGAACCGTTTCACACTGACCCACTCTGAATGACTTTGTTCATATCTCAACTACTGAATTATGGGGGGATTTTCAAAAATCAGTAGAGTTCCCCTTTAACGAATGTGTGCTTGGCTGTGGAAGTGGTCCCAGAGCACCTGCCAAGTTTCCCTATAAATGTGAACAATCATACTAGTGCTGCGTCAACCGTGTAAGCTTTGTTTTCCTTCAGAAAGCTGCTGAATTGACATGTTTGTACGTACCAATCATTCAGCTCAGCGTCAGAGTGCTGATCCAGGACCACATCCCAGTCAGTGAGTGCAGGACCGACCCTAGATCTTCACTCCTGTTCTGAGTCATCAGAACTACAGGCCATTAGTGAACATTCATGAAGCACCCAGATGTACGGTCGGAATTGGGATCCTGGAGCTCCTACTCTGAGGTCCTTCATGAGTCCAGGCGCGTCCCTACATCCCCCTGATCCATATGTTCTCATGCTATGATTCTCGTGCCTTGTATAACTGCTGTAAATGGTGAATGTTGTACAGTTCTGGTGGGGCTGAGTCATCCGAACAAGATTTCAGTTGCGACAGTGCACCCAGGAGTGGGAGGCAGGAGCCTTTTCTAGTCCAGGCCAGCTTTGTGGTAGACTGTATTGAAACTCCTGGACGTTTTGGATGTTTTCTGTACAGTAGACTTGCTGATGTATATGCAGTCTTTTGGAAATAAATGTACAGTTGAACACCAGCCACTCTGCGTGTGTGTGAGCCTGATTTGGCCGCTCTCACTCATTTTTCAGATGTGTGAAGAGTTGATGATGTGAGACGCTCAAAGTCACGCTGAACAGGAGATACAAGGGTTTCAAAGATCAAATGTATTTGAAATGCTGGACAGGGGCCTTAGGGTTAAAAGACAATATTCGGTCACTCTTTTCTGAACTATTGCCGGGTGTGTGTTTAAAAATGAGAAGCGCCTCCATATGTGTTGTGAGTGCAGTAGTGTGTGTAGAGCAGCTTTTCTATGGTCTGTATTCCAGCAGCTT
>JBBPCX010000040.1:2284532-2300586 GCA_037974365.1 Hydrocynus forskahlii | reverse complement strand
TCCACTTTAATTCTGAGTGTGACTCCAAATCCAGACCTCCATGGGTTGATAAATTTGATTTCCATTGATAATTTTTGCATGATTTTGTTGTCAGCACATTCAGCTATGTAAAGAACAAAGTATTTTATAAGAATATTTAATTCATTCAGATCTAGGATGTCTTATTTTTGTGTTCCCGTTATTTTTTTCAGCAGTGCATATTTGTGTGTGTGTATAGAGTTGTTTCACCTACTGCCTTGTTACTATTCCGTTTATGTTTGTTGTCGTTACCGCCCATCAATCACTAGAGGGCGGTACTACATTATTTCACTCCACTTTAGATACGGTTTTGAACTAAAAATAAATGCTTTGAAAAATTTGGATGAATGGTAGTATATCGCTTTTTTATTTTTATTTATTTATTGAACGGTTTAATGACTTGATATAAAATATATTTTTATTTTAATTTGTCCACAGTAACAGCTACCTGGCCCGGCACTGACTGAGCCTTAATTAATTTAACAAATTTACCCTGTAGTCCTTTTCTCAGACTGAACTACATTTCCCATGTCGCACCGCGGCCAGTCCTCGACCGTGCTAACGATGCTAACTCCAGCTTCTCTACGCTGAGGAAAGAGCAAAGGTGCGTTTTTATAAAGCCTGTAGAGTTTTCACCAGCTCTAAAAGCATCAAGAGGTTTTAGTTCCATGGTTTTAAAATTTCTGGCGACCTCTGCTGTGTTCAATAACCAAAACTCCTTCAACGTAAACAAAACTGGTTAGGACGGCAGGTGAACCTGCTTCAGCCTCCATTTCCATGCCTTAAAAGCCCTTATACGTTGCTTAACTTTTAACATATATCTGTTGTAGTAAAACACACTATCCCGAGCTACAAACACCCTCTAACAGGAGTAAAAGACTAATTTCTGGTTAGCTTGCCAGTACTAGCGGGTCCACCTTAAATGTTACTATGGTTTCAATGGAAGCGTTTAGAAGCGGTTCCAATGGGACAGCTGCATATTTAAGGTGGAATCGAAAGCTAGAATTAAAAAAAAGGCTCCGGCCTCTTATTTTGAACAAGTTGGGCATAAAAATAGACAGGACTTGCTGTCAGGTGTTCAATGATGTGAGAAAAGTTGCAGTATTTGAGGAAAGGAGAAGTGAAATCACTGTGGAGGGGATTTTCCTCAAACTACCGCAGAGGGGCAGTTAGGTGCGTGACGTCACCAGAAAAAGGGGAACCAGCCCCCCCACATGAAAGGGGCAGTGTTCTGTTTTCTTTAGTTTTCTACTCTCATAAAGCATCCAAACTTTTCCTCAGAGCAGCAGAGACACTTATAGCTCTGTTTTGGTCCTGACAGGGAGGTAAGTGGTTCCTTCACTAAAAAACTGATGCCTAAATAATACTGTATAAAACGGAACTGAAAAATTATTTATGTTTTACAGTGGTCTGTATAGTCTTTTCCTTGTAATTGATCTTATTTCTGCTTCCATTTTATAAATGATGGTTGCGAATCATAATGTATGTATAGTATTTATACCCAGCCTATATAGCACAGTGTATTTTCTTATTGAGTTTTTCCTACAGATTTTTATTTAGACTTTATTTTTTTATATTGTTCTGGTCTCTGTGTGTCTGTGCAGTCATTACATATGCGATTTCTTCCGGGATCAATAAAGTTTTCTGATTCTAATTTATATGCACATATTTTTGTTTATGGTAGAAATTATCACTACATAACTATTGTACAATATAACCGTCCGGATGAATTTTTGTTGCTGATATAGTACATTAAATCTTTACATACAGCGATGTCAGTGTTACACTTTTTTCGTTACACTAATGTTCCTCTAATTGTGTTGCACTGTTGTTTATTGTCTGTCTTTTTAATTTTTCTGTTGTCTTATCTGTTATTCTTTCTTGTGGCACTGAGCATGATAATGACACAATAATGTCCCTCAGGATAAATTAAGTTCTTTCATATCTTCTGTTATCTTTTGATGTCCTCATTTTATTTTTGTCTTTGTTTTCCCCCCAAGGGGTTCCACGATGAAGGCCACGGTGGCTTTCTACGCAGCCTACCTGCTGTGCCTGGTGCTGAGCGTGGTGTGTGTTGTTCTGGTGGTCCATTGGAACGCCAGCTACCGCGGGGGCTTCGCGTGGGACCACGGCGCCAAGCAGTTCAACTGGCACCCCGTTCTGATGGTGTTGGGGCTGGTGGTGTTTTACGGGAATGGTGAGGGCTGCTTAAAGGTCCCTGTGGGGTTTACGGGGGTGGGTGGATGCTTCGTATGTGGTTTAGTGTATGGTAAAATATGACAATTGTGGAATATAATCTTTAATAAGTAGTGGATATAATTGCAATTTAGCCAACATTATTCATGTTTCACATCTTCCATAAGTGCCAAATTTCAGTCCAAAAACTGACTTCATTGTATATTATTATTCACTGCAGTCTTTCCTAACTTTCCAAGATTGTCTGAGGTGAATCATCTCCCTCAGATTTTTTTTACAGCCCAGCTAATAAAGTGAGGTAAGTGGGTTTAGTGTGTGTGTGTGTGTGTGTGTGTGAGAGAAAAGATAACTGTACACAACCACAACACACACGGTGGTAGACACAAACCTGTCCTGACATGGCCTGGGTAGGGTGGGGTTCCTACCTTAATTATATATATAGAACTAAATGGCTGGTGATGTCACTGTACATAGTGAAGTGAAGCCAGTGGGCTGCCGTATCTGTGCTCCCTCTGCTCTGTAAAATCTTTCTGTAACAGAATGTAACAGAAATGCTTAGATGTGTAACACTTTCCTGCTACAGCACCCAATGAATGGACTGTGCCGAGACAGTTCATGTGTAAATGTCCATTTTATGGCTAATGAAGTTAAGCTAAGCTAATTAAATTCAGTTAGGCTAAGTTGTCACTGAGTTGTGTGAGAAAGGTTTGTTTTGAGTATCACCTTACCGGCTTGGAAGAGGGCTCAGATTGCAAAAGGGCTCAAGTCAAGTTACTTCAGTTAAAAAAATGGGAACTGAAGTAAATAATGTTCTCATTAAGTACTGTTGTATCTAGCATGGAGAAGCTAAAGTACACCTCAGTTAGCTTGGTGCTAACAAACATGGAGACCAAGAGCAGGTAACACTGTTGTAATGAAAGAAATCGTGTAAAACAGAGACTTTTCAAAAGAAGGCGATGTTCTTATAGCTTCAATAGATCATACCCTATCTGTGTATGAGTGTGTGTGTGTGTGTGTGTGTGTGTGTGTGTGTGTGTGTGTGTGTGTGTGTGTGTGTACACTCCAGCAGCACATACTCCCTGGAAGTAAGCACCCCTTATTTGCTCAATTTGACTCGACACAAAGGATTCCTAGTATCTGCCGTTAACTTTGACCATCTGGAATCAAAACAGGCCGTTATCATCCAGGCACACGGGACCTGAATGTGTATCTGATACAGCCTGTGGGTACAATCATGCTGGTCAAATACGGCAACCTGTTTCTGCCGCTAACCAGCCCCACAGCAGTGCTCTGATACAGTTGACCAACATTTACAGTATTCCCTGCTTGTACCAGGAACTTGCATTCAAAACTATACCAACAAAAAAAAGGAACAATAAAACCAGTATAACCAGAGTACAGCTGAGTGGAAACGAAACACAGTGAGACACTGAGAGCAGCTGTAAAGAGGTGTGGAAGGCAGATGCCATAAAATATTTACTGAGTGCAAATAACACTAATGCCATTTGGCTAGTTTTTCAACATCCAATGCCGTTGTGATAGAGAACTGTCAGTCTGACAACATCCAACACCACTGTGACGGAGCACGATCAATCTGATAATGTCCAACACCATTGTGTTACAGTGCTGTCAATCTGACAACTTCCCAATCTGACAACTACCATTGCTCTACAGTATTGTCAGTCTGACAATGGCCATTGGATCACACTGCTGCCAATCACTGTTGCAAAGCAGAATCACAGTATTTTTTAACTGCAGGAGAGTCACACTAGCAGATTAGTGACTCCCCGGGGTCATTCAGATCTTACCTGTGCAAAAGAACTGTTGTCTTACAGTGGGAGATAATGGGCAGCAACTGAACAAGACTACAGTCATCACGCTCTGTCAGTACAGGTCTGGCCAGCACTGGTGCAACACAGTAAAAAAGTAGTCCCTGTAGTTTTTAATTATGTGTTAATCGGGCAGAGATTAGCGACACTGTTCTGTCTGAGAATTATTGCTATATGTTAAAGTTGTACAATATGGACAAAATATCCCTATTGTGATTTTTCTGCTACATATTGCGATTTTCAAGATATGAAAGGGACCATACCATCGCTTTTCTGGAATTAGAAAGGCTTAAACCAGGGGTCACCAATATGGTGCCCACGGGCACCAGGGTGCCCCCAAAGACCACATGAGTAGCCCTCGGACCAGTTCTAAAAATTGCACAACTCACCAGTGAGCAGCATCTAACATTTAATTTGATCCTGTTGCTATTCTTCTTTAATCACATTTGCATTTATGTAGATTTTAAAAAGACAATATCTAAAGAACAGCATTTAAAACATGTTTATTACACATGAAGTTTAGGTAAACTCTGTTCCAGTGTATCAAACTGATAGCCCTACGGATGACTCGGTACCCGTGAAGTAGCTCTCAGTTTCAAAAAGGTTGGTTACCCCTGGCTTAAAGTATGTCGATATATTTTTTTTAATGGTATGTTTACTTTTCCATACATTGTCAATGTATGGAATATAGCAGTCCATTTTCAAATCATAGCCTAAATAATTGGACTTTTGTAGGATTACATGAAGACCTCGGTTCATCAGAACACCCAGGATCTCACCTGGAGCTGTAATTGGTCACCCTGTCAGAAACACTGTGTTTGGTTAAGAGGCTCATTTGTATATTGCACCCTTCCGCGATATCGGGATTGCTGAGACAGACACCACAGTAACGATTAGCACACGATATATTGTACAGACGTACTATATTTGATGTCAGAATTAATGTCGTAATAGTTTTTACATTGTTACAACTCATTCTGACACTTCAGGTGAGGTAAATGGGGATTAAGATCATGTTTAGGTCCTGTCA
Source organism: Hydrocynus forskahlii (assembly GCA_037974365.1). Classification (NCBI taxonomy): domain Eukaryota; kingdom Metazoa; phylum Chordata; class Actinopteri; order Characiformes; family Alestidae; genus Hydrocynus; species Hydrocynus forskahlii. The sequence continues at coordinate 2,295,513 of JBBPCX010000040.1, read as the reverse complement.
GATAGACCACAAATCACTCCCACCTCTGTCGATCAATAACTCAGTCAGAAACCTCTTTTTCCCCACAGCTGCTGTGGTGTACCGCATCCCACTGACCTGGGGTCAGAATAAGCTGCCATGGAAGCTGCTGCACGCCGGCCTGCTGCTGCTGTCGCTGCTCTTCGCCGTGCTGGGCCTGTGTGCGGTGTTCCAATTCCACAACGCTCACAACACTCCCAACCTCTACTCCTTACACAGCTGGGTGGGAATAGTCACTGTCGCCCTGTTTGCTGCCCAGGTACACCTGTTGATACACTAACAACACTATACTGCGTCTGTAATGGGACGCTGTCAGCGACTGGTCACAGCATACCGTCTGATGTTTTACATGATTAATCAAATTAATTGTGATAAACCACACAAAACAACCAGACTACTTTGTATAATTTACCTGTTCAAATATAAACAATTACTCAGAGTGGGCTTGGTGTAAAATCTTGGTGTGAGCTGAATGGAACCAGATGTCTCCAACACAAATCTAGCCGTTTTATTTACTAACGACCCCACAGTGAAGCTCCACGTGTCTGAGTGTTTATATGGATGCTTATGATGGTAGAATAGTGAATCTGAACTAAATCACTTTTCTTTGGGGACTATTTTGCCTCACAACTGCCTACATGTATCCCTCCACCATGAATGGGTTTAGTTTTAGGACCAAAATCTTCTCAAAACTGGTAAAAAAAAAAAAGGCGTCAGGCAGCGTTTGGCTCCATTCACCACAACAGCAAATAACTCTGACACAGCAAGTTTTTCTACAATGTGTTTCATACCAGTCTCACTCTGAATCACTCTGTTTACATCATAACCACTCAATTATGTAGAACTTCTGTGGAATCTCCCCCTTAAGAGAAGCTGGGATCTTTTCACTCCCTCTTTGACTAATGTTATAAAATGTGTGTGTGTGTGTGTGTGTGTGTGTGTATATATATATATATATATATATGTGTGTGTGTATGTATGTATGTGTGTATATATATGTGTGTGTATGTATGTATGTGTGTGTGTGTATATATATATATATATAATTTTTATTTATTTTTTATATTTTTTATTTATTTATCCATTTAGTCATTCATTCAGGTACTATGTGTCTGTTTTCCCTTGTGTTTAGTGGGCTGCAGGTTTTGGAGCTTTCCTTCTTCCCTGCTCACCAATAGCACTGCGCGTCTTTATCAAGCCCGCCCATGTGTGGATGGGGGCCACTATCTTCGTCCTCAGCGTGGTGTCCTGCATCTCAGGGATCAACGAGAAGCTGTTTTTTGTTCTGTAAGTGAACGCAAACCCAAGCCACATTATTAGACTGCATTATCCCACAACACTGCTTTGTTTTCATGCCATGGTTTGGCAGTCATGCAGCGCTGACTTTCCACCAGTCACATGACAAGTCACGCAGCTTGTACAAGGAAATAGACCTGTTATCAGACCTTGGTCTCTAGCAGAGAATAGGTATTTCCCCAGCTGCATTTCTGCAAAACTGTTTCCCCATATCTGCACCATTACATCTCTATAACTGTTCTAATGTTAGGTATTGATGGGTCTGAATTAGATGCCCTCTGTACCAGTGGTTGTCAAGCTGGTCCTATGGTCCGATTTTTCCTTGTATCCCTATGTGCTGTAACCACTGCTTTTAAAGAATCAAACATCAGATTTACATGACGGTCCCCTGACCCCACGTTTGCCAGGTGCGTATATCTAGAGCTACTAACAGTTGGATCAGTTAGAGTAATAGAAGCTTACACTGTACCAGTTAGCATCGTGCCACCCCTCCTGCCTACATCATCGCAGACTCCCTCAACCGCACAAAAGTATGTCATGCTAAAAATATTACAGCCAATTTTGTCTATACTTTTGTCCATCTTTGTAGACATCAGTGAGTTGTAATTCATGAAGTGAGTGTGTGATGGTTTAAGAATGATACTAATCGGTGCACTTATATCTAGAGCTACTTACAGTTGGATCATGTTGCAGATGTAGGTAAATGTAGTATGAGGTGTCTTATTCAAGGACTCTTACTGATGTAGTTTGGTTGGCTGAGGACTCATACCCCTTGTTTTCTTTGTGGAGGGCAGTTGTGTTACCCACTATACCCCACCAGCCCCAAATGTCATCTAAAGTTTGTTTCAGCAGTGGCATTAGTGCCAATTTTGTCTGTATTTTTGTCCATCTTTGTAGACATCAGTAAGTCGTATGATGTCAGAAACCGCATAAGCAAATATGTTAGAGATCACTGGGCATCTCCAGAGTTGAAGTGAGTGTGTGATGATTTAGGAGCGATGCTAATCGGTGCATTAAAGCTGGCATTGCTTTTCAGCCACATTAGGCTCATAGGTAAAGAAACTAAACTGTCTTGGCTGGTCAGCTACAGTTGAGGAACTGCTGCTCCTCTAAGAAATAACCACCAAAATCCCTATTTGTGACATTTAAAGGGAAATTCCCCTAGTTCGAAATTTCCTCATGTTCACATGTTAAAGATGTAAACAGAGTGACTGAGTGTGTTTGGTGTAAAACACCCTGTTCTAGAGAAATGGTTCTGGTTGCACCACCTGATGCCTGAGATGTTGTTTTACCAGAGTTTTGAGAAGCTTTTGGTCCTAAAACTAAACCCATTCATTGTGGAGGGATACATGCAGGGCATTGTGAGGCAAAATAGTCCCCCCAAAAAAGTGATTTATAGTGAATAAAATGGTCATTGTGACGCACTTCACAGCAAATCGGCTCTGAATTACTTTGTACGTCTCAACCACTGAATTACACCGAAAAATAGAAAAATCAATGAAATTCTGTTTTTAAAAGTACAAGTCAGACGCATGAAGTGTTTTTTGGGCCGTGGCCCAAGGGGCTCTGCTGTGGTTATTGTGGGTAGAAAAAGCTCAGTGGTTTACAGAAATGCTCTTTAAAAGCCAAACACCATCTCACAGGGTCTGGTCTGAGCTTAGCTTACCTAACAGCACAACAGAACAGTTCCGCTGTAGAGGGGGGAAAAAACGAGGAGGAGAAAAGAAACTGAGACAAAAGGGGCATGAAAGCTGCCACTATTTTCCTGTTCACAAGCTGCCGTATGCAAAATTTGTTCTGTGATTGGTCCCTTCCCTTAGAAAGAAGAGCACCAATGGGACGCTGCCTTACGCTGACCTGCCGCCGGAGGCCGTGCTTGCCAATTTTTTGGGAGTCGTCATCGTTGCTTTTGGATTGGTGGTCTTAAAAATCCTGGCCAGTGAGAGGTGGCGACGGCCAGAGCTCAGGAGCGAAGTGACGGACTACAGGGTGGGTGTGAGGGGCTCTATGTACACACATTAAAAAAATGGTTGTGGTGTCTTTGTTTTTCCAGAATCATGTATTAGGTCGCTGCTGCATTGATTATTTATTCTCCAGACAGTTTAAGGCCAATTTAAGACCTGTCTTATTCATGTCCTCTACTGTCAGGAGCAAAACATGCATGGCCTCTGTAAAATGTGGCCACCTTTACACCACAGTGCACTGTAATTGTACTACTGGATCAAATGATGCTTACAATGCCTGTTCTCATTTCCAGCCTCTTCCAGGGAGCGAAAGCTGATGTCTGGAGTTTATGGCGTCTGCACTGTCCATCCAGATCACAGTGGATATTTACATGAAGCTCTGTCCCATTCATCTATTCCTTTTTCACATAGACGCTTCACTGGCATTTCATGTGTCCAGCTATGGGCATTTGCATTGTTTTGTTGCCTTTATAACTGTATGGATTTGTTTTTTTTACTCTAAAAATCAAATAAATGTGATGAACATCTGATATGGTAATTTGCATGTCACCATTTCAGTGTGTGGAGAGAATATGCAACAGCAAACACAGTAAAACACTGGGTTTGTGTGTCAGTACAATAGAATGCTATTGTTTTACATGAATATGGATCTCAGTCAGTTGTAATCTGTATATCATCAGCTCAGCATGACCCAACTTCATGCGTCTTTGTTCCTCTATCCGGTTCAAACCGGTTTGGGAGACACACACTCAGTCTGGTTAAGCAAAGCAGCGTCCAGTATAGGTCGAGGCAGTGGAACGTCTAAACCCAGCGCCAGCCAATAGGTAGGCAGGAGGAAAATTGCACCCAATCAGAATGCCTGAGCCGCAGCTTTACCAAATTTGCATACGTTCTGTATATAAATGCATTTACTCAGTGGAGGACATGGTTTCTTGTTTCCACTGCGGACCAATATAAAGTTTGAGCGATGCCAGAGTCCGCTAAAGCCGCGGCGAAGAAAGGCTCGAAGAAAGCCGTGACCAAAACGGCCGGAAAAGGGGGCAAGAAGCGCAAGAAGTCGCGAAAGGAGAGCTATGCTATTTACGTGTACAAAGTCCTGAAGCAGGTTCACCCGGACACGGGCATCTCCTCCAAAGCCATGAGCATCATGAACTCGTTCGTGAACGACATCTTCGAACGGATCGCGGGGGAGTCGTCCCGCCTGGCCCACTACAACAAGCGCTCCACCATCACATCCAGGGAGATCCAGACCGCCGTGCGCCTCCTGCTGCCTGGGGAACTGGCCAAACACGCCGTGTCCGAGGGCACCAAGGCGGTGACAAAATACACCAGCTCCAAGTGAGCGCCACAGTGACAGGCCAAGCTGTTTCCTTGCTGCTCCTCAAAAGGCTCTTTTCAGAGCCGCCCACCACTCAATAAAAGAGCTCCTTATCCCTTCAGCTTTCAAATACAGTCATCGCGTCTAAAAACGTGCGCACCAGGCTCTCGATTCATTAATCATGATGTGTTAGATTTGTGTGTGAAATTGTAATAAAACAACCAATAAGAGAATAATGTAAGTCCACAAGACATCCAGAAAGCGTCATTTTCTGTCAAGAAGGACCATTTGGCACGGCGCCAAACACGAACAGCCTGGTTTCAACTAGGTCCGCTTCATGAGTATATAACCTGTGTCGTGGCCGCGCGTCGCGTCATTGCTGAATCCGCGCCTAAAGAAGAGAACAGAAGAGAGACCGAGAGGATGTCTGGAAGAGGGAAAGGCGGTAAGGGGCTGGGAAAGGGAGGAGCCAAGCGTCACCGTAAGGTGCTTCGAGACAACATCCAGGGTATCACCAAGCCGGCAATCCGCCGCCTGGCTCGCCGCGGCGGCGTGAAGCGTATCTCTGGCCTGATCTACGAGGAGACCCGCGGCGTGCTTAAGGTATTCCTAGAGAACGTGATCAGGGATGCCGTCACCTACACTGAGCACGCCAAGAGGAAGACCGTCACGGCTATGGACGTGGTGTACGCTCTGAAGCGCCAGGGACGCACGCTCTACGGCTTCGGCGGTTAATTTCCTCCCCGGACCACCACCCGACCACCCCCACCACAACAAAAACACCAAGGCTCTTTTCAGGGCCGCCCACGTGTTACGCAAAAGAGCAAAAAACCCAAAAAATATCCGAACCAATACTGAACAGGGTTCTTTCCGACGGTAGGGGGCGACACTTCACCTCTCGGCCTGCAGCTACTCATGGACTGTTCTTTGATACTTAGGTCATTAGATTTTTTTTGTTCTTTTTTGGTTATTATAAAAAATAATTGTGTACAATCATGGAAGTGAAAACTTTCCTTTTTAATTGTTTCTAATCTTAGCCAAACATTTTACTTTTATTAAAAAACCCCAACTGACCAACTTTACATTGCTTTTTCTTAAATAAACCTAATGGGCCTTTGATTAATGTACTTTAAAAATGTTTATAATTATTTTACTTTAATACATGAGCTGGAGGCTCTTCCTTTTATCTAAATATTTTGCTCATTTAAAATATCAACTTCGCAGTTTTTTTCTTTAAAAAATCACATTAAAATCTTGTGTTATATGTTTATCACTCAGTTCTATTAAATGAGGTTAATTAAAAAAAATGTTTACAAATATAGAAATTACACTTTCCCTACCTTTCCTTGGCTTTCTGTTCCTTTTTAAGCTATGATTCTATTCATTAAAATTTTAAATGATCACCTTTGCATTTGTTTTTTTTAACTTTCTCTAAAAAAGCTTTTATAATGTCTTATTACACGCAAATTCTATTAAATCAGGCTAATTTTTTATTTTATGATGCAGTTAATACAGTTGCAGTTTGCTTTTTTTTAAGTCATAAGCACATTGTTTTTTGCATTTTAGCTTTGCATTTTTAGCTTTGCATTTTTTAAAACAAGAGTTAGTTTAGCATTCATTTTTTTTAGATTTAACTTTAAAAATACTAAAATTAAGTTGTTTTATTTGGTCATTTAAATGCAGTTTCAAAAGGACTACAAAAACCCAAAACTTAGATTTGCTTATTCGCTTACAATTGATTGGATTTCATTACTGTTGTAGTAACTGATCTGATGAGCTGGTCATAAACGTTATGATGGCAAAAAAACTCAAAATAGAATAATAATGCATATTTCACCTAATTCAAATATAAAGTGGAACGGTTTATGTTGCATTGTATTTCAAAGAGCTGTTTAATTTTCAGACAGTATATTGTTCATGACATATATGGTATAATTACATTCACACAACATATATATTTATATCCATCCATCCATTTTCTACCCCTTTGTCCCGCACCCGGAGTTTGGTGTGGTGGTGGAGGGGGCTGGAGCCTATCCCAGCTGCAATATATATATAAATTCTATATATACAAAAATAGAACACAGCGAAGTGGCCCCTCATAATCATACGTGAACACAGCACTGTGAAGCAGCAGGCAGCCAGGAACACAGCGCCCGGGGAGCAGTGTGTGGGGACGATACCTTACATAAGTGTACATCAGTGGTGCCACTAACAGTCCTGGGATTCGAGCTCACAACCTTCTGATCACAGGGGCAACTCCCTAACCACTAGGACCCATATGTCAGTATTAACACTGTTATGCTGTGCAATGGGGTTTTAAAAGTCTACTGTGTGTTTCACCTCGTGCCACCAAATCAGTTCTGACCCATCAAAGCATGGGCTCCACAAGAACCTCTGTGGTTCTGCATCCTGTCAGTTGTGAGGTGGGGCCATGGATCGGACCGGGGAATTCTGAGGCCAAGTCGATCCTTCAAACTCATATTTCCTCAAACAGCTCCTGAACAGTGTCTGCAGTGAGGCAGGGTTTCTTAAAGGATCTGCTGCTAATGTCTTGGTGCAGGAACCGCAGCACACCTTCTGAGGTTCTGTGAAGTCCATGCCGTTTCTGTACAGTGGAGGTGACTCACCAGTGAAGTTACATGTGTCTCTGAGTGTTTATATGGATGTTGATGATAAAATAGTGAATCTGAACTAAATCACTTTTCTTTGGGGACTATTTAGCCTCATGTATCCCTCCACAATGAATGGGTTTAGTTCTTAGGGCCAAAATCTCAAAACTCAGGCATCAGGCAATGCAACCAGAACCATCTGAAGGAATAACTTTCTGTGAGGGAGATTTTAGAGGCAGACATCTGGTTCCATTCACCTCCACTGAGAACAATTCTGATACCAAGCCCACTCTCGATGACTTGGTTTATATCTCATTAACACTTAATGACAAAGATGCTTTGAAAAATGAATGGAATTCTTAATTTAAACAAGCTCCTTTCCTTAAACCTGAATGCATTCGCTTGCCTATAGACATTTATGAGGCTACTTTGCTATTTTTAAATAATCACTAACCTCTGGGCTTGTACTGGGATCATTAAGTTGTTGTAGCCAGGCAGACAAGCTATTCCTTTACAAAACAAAACATGCAGTTATTATTAAACGAATTGTCATTCAATGGCAGTATATAATGCAGCTCCAGTCAAGTATGCTAAAAATGCAGTTCATGAAACTTTGTGTCCACAAAATACAGTTTACTTCAATTTAATGCATTTAAATCCAGATATTAAATACAAATCCAGACTCAGGTATTTGTATGCTGTGTATCGTAATGATGAAGGGAGTGCAGGGGCATTGAAAACCCACCGAACTCAGAACTTCAGGGCTGTTTGGAGTCCAGCAGCCCCAGAAATAAAGAAGAAATACTGTTTTCAAGCAGTTCAAAAGGCAAATAAGTGGATACAAACAAGAAGAACATATTAAAAAGTCTCCAAACTGTGTAACTGTGATGCTGGCTCTTTCAATGAGGCCATTGTTTACATCCACTGAACGGCTATGCTAATCCGAACTAAAGAGTGTTTAAAAACACATTTATCGCAAACCACGGGACTGATTGAGACTTTAGTAGGATGTAATGTTGGTTTAATATGTCTACGTTGTAAAATATACCAATAAATCACAACTATTTCAGTTATTTGTCGTAAACTACCCCGAGCTAAACGCGAGCCCACCAGAACTAGCATAGACTCCACACAGAGACGAGGCTAGAACATAGTTCACAATCTTAACGACAAGGACTCGACACTTTTTTCTTAAAAAAGAGACAATTTTTCTCATTTACTTCTGTTTCCAGTGCAATCCCTGACAGAAAATAAGTCGTGGTTCGCGTTTGGTGCTTGAAGAAAGAATATTTGAGATTAAGCGAGGTTGAAATGGCGACAGCGAGGAGCTGTGCTACCTCGGCCGTAGAAAACGGGTTAAAAATCCTCCTCCGGGCCAAGTCTTGATCTAAAATCGAGACCAACGTGTAGATCAGAGTCTTCTCTACGCGTGCTGACCGCTGTGGCCACCTTCCGTGGCAAAATTTACCATATAATCTTTGAAAGAGTAGAGGAAGTACGATATTTCCCACTCATTTTCCAGGCAGATTTGGCCGCGTTTGGGCGATTTTGCGCCAAACGTGCTCCAGAAAATCTCCGACCGCGGTTCGGTTTCGGAAACCAAGAAGTCAGCTACCGGTCCGTGCCCTCCGCACCGCGATAAAGTGCATGTTAACGCGGAAATTATTACGTTTCTCCGGGTAAGAAAACACATCTGAAGGCGCCTCTCCGCTGCTGGGGAGCAGCCGTGCGGGCGGTTGAGTCTATAAGGTTCTCATCGCCCGTTTAAATCCCGCCCTCGGTCGGGAGGAACGTAAACACTGACTCTTCTCCTGACAGCGCGGCTCTCTGCACTTTCTGTCCTGGACTAACCGACGGTAGCGGCGACTTCCGAGCCCAAGATTTAGAGACCGGACCATGGCTGAGACGGCTCCAGCACCCGCGGCGGCGGCGCCGGCTAAGGCGCCCAAGAAGAAGTCCGCCGCCAAGGCCAAAAAGTCCGGGCCGAGTGTATCGGACTTGATCCTGAAGGCAGTGGCCGCTTCTAGCGAGAGGAAGGGCGTCTCGCTGGCAGCGCTGAAGAAGGCTCTGGCCGGCGGAGGCTACGACGTGGAAAAGAACAACGCCCGCGTCAAGCTGGCCCTCAAGTCCCTGGTGAAGAAAGGTTCCCTTGTGCAGACCAAGGGCACCGGCGCCTCGGGCTCGTTCAAGGTGAGCAAGAAGCCTGCTGCCAAGAAGCCAGTCAAGAAAGTCGTGGCCAAACCTAAGCCCAAGAAACCCGCCGCCAAGAAGGCTCCGGCCAAGGCTGCTAAGCCTAAGAAAGCTGCTGCCACCAAAGCGGCCAAGCCGAAGAAGGCAGCCAAGAGCCCCAAAAAGGTGAAGAAACCGGCTCCTAAGAAAGTGGCCAAGAGTCCCAAGAAGGTGAAGAAACCGGCGGCCAAGAAAGTGGCCAAAAGTCCCAAGAAGGTCAAAGCGGTGAAGCCCAAAGCAGCCAAACCCAAGGCGGCCAAGGCGAAGAAGGCTGCCAAGAAGAAGTAGAGCGAGGACGGACTGGTTATTTTATTATTTTTTTAAACAAGACATATATCAACTTCAATCCGAGACAGAATTGGCTCCTCATGGAAAGTGCAAGCAGTGGAGGACGGTACCATACCGAAGGAAAAGGGGGTGTTTGAGGGGGGGGGCATAGGGGGCACATGGACTTTTGGTTGCGTCCAGACTATCACCAGCGAGGTTCTTCAGAAGGCCTTCCTCGGTCCACCTTGAACGCTTACATTTTTAAGGTGGAACGGGGGAAAAATTCCCCATAAGAAGTTGGGCGAGGAGGAAGCCAAGTTCAGCCTCGTTTTTTTCTGACATTTCTAGGCAGCAGAAAGTGGCGTTGATTTTTATTAGGCATGTTTTTTGTAAAAGAAAATGGTCTTTTTTTGAGATTATGAGAACACAACACACTGTCTCTACCTCTGTAAAACACACACAGATCCGATCGGGCTTTGTGTTTAAAAACAGTTTCAGATCCTTCGGAGCCGGTTAGACCGTAGACAGACGCTGGAGAGAGATCTACACTAAGACTAACTGTACAGACCACATATATGCATAATGTAAATGTCGCACTGTTTATAACTCCGTAGACTGGTTTATTTGAGAGTGGGTGGGTGGGAAGGGGGCTTGTCTGGGGGGGGGACGTCTACGGATCTCACGTTGGTCAGTTTTGTTTTTATTTGTTGTAAATACAGCTGTTGATCGCGACTCCCTGTAAATACTATACTGAACGAGCACGTTATTTATTTATTGCTCTTCCGACGCGGATTATTTTTTGTTCAAACTCACAGAACAGCAGACTCGCCTCTGCCTGTCTCTGTGTTTGTTCTTGTCAAGATTTTCTCATTTTAGTATAAAAAAGTCAAAATAAAATGAAAGTGAAATAAAAAAAATCTTGTGCACGTGTCTCTATTCACACACATACACACAAATATGTATCTATTTTTATAAAATACACACACATATATACATATATATATATACACACACATATATTTATCATTGTTATATTACAGTATGATGGCAAAAAAATATATATAACCTAATATACCAGTATAAAATAATACTGACAATCCTGTCCAGCTTCACAACTTTAAATAATTGCAATCAGTAGAAAGCTGTAACATAATGAAAAAGATAAAGAGTAAAGATGTTTGATAATAGTTGTTATAGTATAATTAAAAAAAAAATATATATATATATATATACACACACACACGTGTGTATATGTAGCCATGGAAAAAAATAAGAAA
>JBBPCX010000040.1:2226986-2238932 GCA_037974365.1 Hydrocynus forskahlii | reverse complement strand
CTAATCAGTCCCTCATAAAGCAGAATGAGGTGCTTGTGTAGGAATTTAACAGACACTGGCATGGAATGGTTGTCATTATAATAGAGATGTAGAGAAGGGTAAATAATGATCTGACAGCTTTCCTGTTCAAACCTCTGTCCCAAATTTGGTTTTGGAAGGTTTGTGTTCAATCACACCAAGCCATTATTCTCAGGGAAGTGCTTTTTGCAGTTGTTGCTCAGTTTTGCAGATGTTTGACCGTTGTTCTGCCTTGCAGCTCCTGAGAAGCATTAAAGATGTCCAGGAGAGTGGTGTGCATTGCTGGAATCACTGTTCTACACAAATGCACTTCACAGAACTGAGACTCCCTGAAAATGCATAGCAGTTTTTCGCAAAAGCCCACAGCTTAGTCTGGCCCCTTTTAAATTCAGCCCCACTCTGTTTTCACCCCTAAATGACATGTAAGGGCATGTTAATTGTGCATACTGTATACATTTAGGGTCAATTTACCCACACTCCACTCTCCCACTCCTTTTGCTGGGTGTGAGGAGCGACACCTCAACTTTTTCTTAAAAGGTGGCATGATGTTATTTCAGCGGCCAGCATCTGTTTGCGACTTCTCAGCTACGGCGGACTCGCCTTTTGTTACCCGAAGGCCTTGTTGTTTCTACCGAAATGTGTTTTTTTTTTTTTTCTTTTTATCTCCGGATTATTTGTTGACTTAAATGTAAAAGAAGTAAAAGTTTCGAACATTTCACAGCTTTCACACAGTCTGTCAGAAGTTTGCAGACACTTTGCCTTCTCTTGGCAGTTTGAAAAGCTACTTCTTGATTAAGCAAGAAAGCATGCAGATTGATGTTAGCACAGAGAAGCCACATGCTGATCCCTCTGGTACATGTTAAATGTTCATTAAAGTGGTGTGAAGAAAAGCTTTTAAATAATGCTTTTCCTTTCCAAACTTAATAGAACATGTTGAAAGTTTCTTGGCCCCAAGCGTGGATGGCTGAAGTGACAAAAATGCTCTTTTCCCAAGGCTACAGATTTATTTACATAGTTAATAAATCTGCCTCCAATATGGTCATTTATGTCAGGGGACCAAGAAAACAAATTTTAAAACATCTTTTTTAGCTACTCTCAAACACTGGGTCCACAGGCCTACTCCCGTGTTTAAAACCCATCGTACACTCAGCAAGAAAAGCAAGTTTTGTGCTTGAGCTTAAAGATGAAGTCATCATACACTCACCTCAAAACACATTGGGTTGATTATGTGGTTTCTGACACTGTTTGACACACTCTTATCTATAAAAAATGCCTGAATTTTTTTTTTCTGTAGTTTTGGGAAAAACAGCTCTTTGTATTTGCTCATCTCGTTCTTTATCTTACATTGAAAAAAATCTACTCAGTTCAGTTTTTACCCTCATACTGAAATTCCACTTGGGTGATGCTGAAACAGTTCCAGCAATTTTTACATTTTAAACCAATTTTTTAGGAACTCCCAAACTTTTGAAGAGACTATGGTTAGAGAGCCTTGACAGATATAATATTGGAGCGCTTGTGTAACAGCTGGTAGCAATTGATTGTGGGGTGTTAGCTGAGGTCCAGCACAACGCTGGGACAGCATCCAGAAAACAAGGCCATTATATACAGATCCACTTTCACTTGTTTTGCAACGGCAGCACCTTGTGGCTGTGATGAACGCCTATAAGAAAAAGACCTGAGGAGGAAAGAAAAGAGGCTTTAAAAGATAGTGGCCAGCCATATTGAGAAGCTTCATTTTTGTTCTGGGGGGGGTCTCAAAGGTCCTTGTGCAGGCCTCCCTGCTGGGCCGCTGGGGGGGGCTCTATTAGCATCGCTTTTCATAGGCTAATGGAGAAGAACGGGGGGTCGTGGAATAGCTGCTTTTTGTTCAGCTGGTGGCATCTTAGGAGAAAAACCCGCAGTCCTAAACAGCGCCTACTCCGTCTTTATCCTCCTTTCTCTTGCTGACCACTTACGCTCCATGCTGAGTCAGGGTCTCGACTCTTTTTTTCATGACGGATTTCTCACAAGTCGTATTTTATCCAGCATGGAAACATTGGATGAGGGAAAGTACGACCGGTTGATGCAAGCGGCTCGTAAATCAGGTGGGAATTTCCGCGCAATCAGCGTAAATAACTAGGCACTTGAAAGGAGGGACGTTCTGAGGCAGCAAAGTGGAACAAAAGCAGACATTTATTGAAAATAAAGGGTCCTAAATGGGCCCTGGCTTCTGTTATAGAACTTTCATGTTATGGGGAGACTCCTTAGGCTTTAGAAAGGTTCTTCGCACTCATTTACAGAAAATGAGATCCATTCTGAGGTTCTTTAGGGAGCCGAAAGTTGTTCTTCAACAATTTCTCCCCAGAGAACCCTTTCTGGGACAGCATAAGGAGATTCAGTCTTTATAACACATTGCTTCTTTTAAAGAAAACTTTTTTTGAAGTACCCATATTAAATAGAAGGTCAAGTGAAATAGTGAATAGCTGGTCCCTTTCTGGGACCTTTGGGACACATTGTTCTACTGAGCTCAGTCATTCTTGGTGCTACCAGTGCTTAAATTCACCTGAAGCATTGGGTCCACAGGCCTGCCCCCATGCTGAAAACCCATCGTACACTCAGCAGAAAAAGCTAATTTTGAGCTTGAGCTTAAAGCTGAAGTCATCACACACTTACCTCAAACTACACTGGGTTGCTTGTGTGGTTTCTGACTCTGTATGACACACTCTTACCTATAAAAATGTCTAAAAAAATATATAACTTAACTAAAACAGCAGCAGCCCTCATTCTGATCTATCACTTGTAACTTGATGCTGTAGAAGAACAAATTCTGGTTCCCGGCAAAACCTTCCAGTGGATTTTGTCAATAAAAGTTCCACCTGATGTAAGGGTCCTAGAACTCTAGAACTGGTTCAGAACCTCTACATTAAGTGAAGTTTCTCAAAATCTTTCCAAGGTTCTTTGCACCCTCAAACAAAAAGTGGTTTTCCAGAGATCCCTTTCAGGAACTTAAAAAAGACCTTAATCCTATTCAGAGTCAATTGAATTTGTTCACAGTTTGAGATGGAACTGACCATACAGTTCTGACCTTGTCAAATGAAATGTTCTAATTTTTTTATATATAACTCGGCACCTACACGCACTCAAAAGCCATTTCAGACATATTCCCACTGAAGCCATCTTGTATAGAGTAAAATATTGTCAGCCCTGAGCACCTCGGTGCACCTCTGGAGGGTAGTGGAGGAAGCTCATGCTCCTGGAAAAGAAAGGGAACCAGCCATTTGTTCCCTGTTTTTTCTGACGATGCCTCTCAAACAGGGTCTGCAAGGGAGTTCCAGAGCCAAGATTCCAAGATCGCAGCAGCTCAGAACAGCCAGCGCGATCGCTGATGCACATTTTGTTCAGATTTTGGTGGATCCAAAAGGTCTAGGCGCTTTAAAAAGAGTCCCTTGCTGCAAATTCACCCACAAATCACCCAGGGTCTTGCGAAGGACAGGTTAGAAGAGGGTGATAATTCCAGTTAAAAGGGAAACATGAGCTGGAAAATGTAATTGGCAGCTTTCAAAAGCACTTTTCACCTCTGTGCCGCTTTCACGAGGATCCGCCAAATTGCTGCGACTGATACGGCAACTGGCTACAGGCAAAGACTGTAGAGATGAAGACTTGGATGCTTTTGCCATTAGATCCACACCATCAGAAACCACATAAGCGAGTCTATTAGAGATTACTGAACGACTCGGCACTCTGGATGATTGGCAGTTAGAAGAGCTCGGCCAAACAAAACACACAAACAAACAAACAAGCAAGCAAAAAGCATCCATATAGTCTCCATAGTGCAGTCCACTGTCCAGAGTTAATGAAGAAGGATGGCAGTAATCTCATATTGCTGTGGTCATGCTCAGTTTGAGGTCCCAGTTTCCATGACTACGGGGGGCCTCCCTTGCCATAATGCCTTTTAATGCTCTCTGCCCTGCCCAGGGTCCTAGGGGTCTTGTCCCGAATCTGCTGCTCCTTTCACAGGGAGTTGGGTAACAGTTGTTGACATACATGTGTAAATGATGCAGTTTGGGTTTGTTTACCACAAATTACCATGACAGTGAGAGAATGATGGGGGTGGGGGGGCTTGTTTCTCTGAAAGGGAGAGATTTTGCTGCGAAAACACTCAGCCACATCATTTTTCATTTCTCCTAACAAATGTTGTATGGTGAGTATATTAGCGGCGGAAATGCAGAGACTGTCAACAGATTGGACGCTCCTTTTTTAAATTTGAAAGTAACGTGATATATAGTGTATAGGTGGTATAATAGCATGTTACGTCTTCCACGGTTCATAAAATGTGGAAAATAGTAAAAATGAAGGCTTCATAAACCTACAGAAGCAGCTTAAAGTGTCATAAAGCCTCAGAAAGTGTTAAGACAACTGACAATGCTTTAGAATAAGCCCTTATGAATGTTTATGTAGCCTCATGTCATGAATGGTTTAATTAATGGTTTGTGATATGAATGAGTCCAACAGGTGGAATGTTGGGGAAGTTTCCATCCCTTGAGATTTCAGGCCGCTCAGTTTGTCGCTATTTGCAGCCATAAACAAACTTTCCAAAGACAGAAAGTGGAAGGGGAGGGTTAATCAGGCCTGGGCTGCGTAAGGAAACAAAGGCAAAGACATTTGGTCTGTATTACTGCGGGCAGGGATACTGATGGGGTGCTGCTCTGTGGTGTTATTGTCCCTGACATTATGCCTCGCTTTCTGTCTTAGATTTCTCTCCGGTTTGCCCTCCATGCGACCATGCAGTGGGTACGGATGCTATCCTGGAGCACATTTGTGCCAGCGAGTTTGGTAAGGACATCAAAACTACCTCTTTTCTTTTACTCTCTCTTTGTGGACACACACACATACAAACTGTGGTGGAAACTGAGCTGTCACAGCCAAAGCCCATTCACATAAGAATACTCCACCAAAACCACCCAGGCCTCAGGCCAAACGCTACGCTAATGGTGCCTTCACGTCCTATGGGAATTATGGTAAATACCATAAACCGACTTGAAAACTGCACATGAACACCCCCTCACGTCGAAATGAGATCAACTTTGAACCTTTCAAAGAAAAATCGTGAATGGTTAAGCGTTGCACCCTTATAATTTTATTTTATTTTTTTGCTATTGTTAGCGAGTAGTTTGCAGCCTATACAGTTTGTATCCTCTTGTTGTTGTAGCAGATTATTTAGTAAGTCTAAAACTGTTTTGCCCAAGTAACAGCTCAAGACAAACCGAGGGCCCGCCATGTTTTTCTTCACTACGACAACAAAAGCACTTGAACACTTGAAGGCAGCATAATACACGTTCCAAGCATGGCACCCCCTAGTGGAGGCCAAGCCAAGACATGCTTGGTGTGTATGGACTGAAAAGAGAAGACAAAAGTATGCCCTGTAGACCAGCAGCTGCTGGCCTAAAATTTGCATTAATAATACAATGCTCAGTGGCACAGTACCCATAAACCTCGTCAGTTTAACAGGATTTACTATTTCAAATTGTTTTCATGTTTTTCACCATCAGGACTGATGGACACCACGGTGATTTTCAGTGGAACTTAAACAACCATTGAGAATTCCTGTGGTGTCCGCCAATTGCTAGCCTACCCACTCACATACAGGCTAGTGAATACAAGCGAGCTAGCACTAGTTAACTTTTTACCAAATAAAATCACGGGGAAAGCACAAAAGTTATGCCACAGAAAGTTATTTTGCCCTTTCAACAAGAGAAAAGAAGCCAGGCTAGCATTAGCGTTTAGCCTGTCTACCTCATCTGAACCATTTCTGTCATTAATGAGGATCTGAAAGCAGCTGGTAGTGCAGTAACATTGTTGGCCTGCTAACAGTAACATTAGTCACTTCATGTGCATTCGCTTTGGCCTACAAAAACACTATATTCAATAGTTCCCACCACCTTCAGGATCATCAGCAGGGGGTTTTATTCGTCTTTAAACTAGAAAAGCTGATTCTGTAGGTGCAGACACGTTCAAATGTGAAGCGGTTTGAGGCAAGGGTGTGGGATGACTCGATGCTAATTGCTCTAAAGAAGCCCCCTTTACTTCTGAGCTTGTAGACCTCGCAGCAATACAAAGCTAAAGGAGCAAACTTCAGACATGTCTTGGCTGCAACAAGATCCCTGGCCATCCCTTTGCCAAGTGAATTGAGGCATCAGCGTCAGAATAAAGAAAAGCTAGCTGAGTTGGATTCCCTTTACTGGATGACACAAGCCTTCCCGGACCTCCACAGTTTAGCAGCTGAGGTTTAGTTTGCAGCCATGCAGAAAGCAAGAGAATGGGACATGCTTCCTGAATTACAGTGGAGGGTAGGTTGGGGTCGGTGGGGTGGGCGTGTAGCACATTAGAGCAAAGTCACGCTCACGGCAGAGGCCAAATGACCAGAACAGAAACGGAAGGCGGAGAAGTAGTTCGCTAACAGTTAGCAGTTAACACTACATTTGACTTGCTATTTACTATTACATATGCTCGTATTATATAATATTAGAAAATGTGTAATATATGATGTCTTAATACATACCGGATTATTTAAATAGTTTCTAATTTAATCTATTTTTGATACACACAATACTGTAAACAAATATATATATATATATGTAAATATATGAATATATACATATACAGCTCTAGAAAAAAATTAAGCGAGCACAGGAAAAATGTTCCGTTTCTCAGGTTTTATATTGTATACCTGCAGGTATTGAACTGAACAGCATTTTCTTTAAAGAACAAAAAAAATATTGTTCTTTAAAGCATATTTTAAAAGGAAATGATAAAACATCAAAATAAGAGAAATGATGCAGAGTTTACAGAACTTGAATAATTCAAAGAAAACAAATCTCTTGTTATCTCTTAAACTAAATGGTAATAATTACCTTTGACGAACTTCTAGTAGTGTTTTATTGAAAACGGACCAAGAAAATGTTCATTGTGAAGCATGACTGTTGACTGGCTGGGAATATATAAGTTGTATTTTATACGTAAATTTTAGAGGATATGGAGTCCAGGAGCACCAGTCTACCAAGGCTTACCAGTCTAATATTTTCTTTTTGACCAGCTTTTAAAATAACCACATATACAAAAAGCAAACCGTGTTTATCTGAAGCCCTTTTTAAAGGTAACTTTTATTTTACAGATTTTTTCTTTCCCAGCATGTTGCTGTCCAAGGTTTTATTTTATGATGTCCCCAGTGCTTAGAATAACAGCTGCAGGTCCTTTTCAGCCCTTGTAAATCCATGTCATGGTTTGGATGACCCTTTTAGAGGCCACTACTCTGTAACTAATGAATTGAGGTAATTCACCCGGGTCCTAAAGCCTTTATTTGGCCGTCGCTCAGAGCTGTAAATTGGGATGTTTGTTTTCCTGTCTGGCCCGATGGACGTGACAACAGCAGCGACGCTGACCTCTGCGCAGGGGTCAGCTCAGTCCCCACTGACTTAGGGAGACTCTGGTTTACTATTAACATCCACAAAAAGGGTTTATTTGGCGATTTTTAAAGGAACCATCCATTGAGGTTCCTTAAATGACACTTTGGGCTCTTTTAAAGGACATGTCAGTGAATGGTTCCTTAAGAAAATCAATTCAGTAAATCAGATGTGTTCTTCTAGAACTATATTTCCAACTCAAAAAACATTTAGAATCCTTTGTTTTCCTTTTTTATGTATTACATAAATGTTCCAACTTCTGAATATGTAAGGTACAGTTCAGTGCATTTCAGCAACAATTCAAATTTATCAAAACATTTTAAGCATTTTTGGTGAAAAATCTCTCATTTTGTCAATAATAAGATTATTATCTGATTATTAAACCTATTTCTAGACACTTGAACTTGCTTTAGGTAAATTCTTGTAAATACGTATGCAAAAGTTTAGGCATGTTTTGTTAAAATTAACTTATACATCCTTTATAAAGGTCAAAAGTCTAAATGGAATTTGTCTGCAAAACAATTTTGTGCCCAATTTCTATTGTTTGAGTTGGACATACTGGGTGGGAAAAAAGCATAAAATTGAAAATGTGCCATAACTTTTGCATAGGTTTATTTTCTTTTAAAAATGTAAACATTTGACCATGTAGTGCCCAAATCTTTATGTATCCATAACTGCATCTCTACTTTTATCTACAACAAGCAAAATGATCTCCACTGTCAAATTTTAGAAATAGGTTGATTTGTTTATTTTACTCATAACGAGACATAGTAAAAAAGTTGGCAGCATTTAAGACATCTTCATTTGCCGAAATACTTTAGTCATCCCTTATATTACTGCCAAGGTTTTTCCAGCTAGCATGTGTGAGTGCTTAGCCATCCAGAACTTGTGCATTAGCACTCATTCCAGCCCTTCTGGTTCCTTGGGAAAGCAGAAAAAAAGCAAAAATGAAAATAAGTTAAACAAGCCGTGTCTCGCTGCTAAAACCAGTCAATCAATCACCGGCGGCACATTCCATTCTGGTCTACCTGGTCCTGGTGTACCATGCGAACGATGGCACATTAACAGCCCCGGTTTTTCCTCCATAATTAAGATGGATGGTGTTTTGCTTTCATGTCTCAATAGCCGTTTTTTGGCTCGATGTGGGAGTTGATCCAGACGGTGGGAGTGAAGGTTACTGACGATGGCTGTTAAACAAGCCCATAACAGAAGCCATTAGGGCCTGTCCCAGCGGGAGCTACACCGACAAAAGGAGTGCGCTGCACCAGCCGCTTCCTGCTGTCCTACCAGGAGGAAAACAAATGCTGGTTTTGGTTAGACTCACACAAAAAACCACATAAAGCCTCATTCAGCCAGGGGTTCCAGCGGGCCAAAACTGGAAATCTTTTGGTGATATCTCTGGACAGCTTTGTTTAGGCCTGGCCTCCAAAAAGCCCCTTGGTGACCCCCAGCTTCAGCCCTAAAGAAGGCTAGTAGAGGCAAGCGAATAGGGGAGAAAGTGAGAGTAGAGCGTGGGGTTAACATTTACATTTACAGCATTTAGCAGACACTTTTATCCAAAGTGACTTCCATTCCCTAACTACAGGGGGCAGTCTCCCTTGTGCTGGCACTGCCCAGTAGTGTGAAGAGGAAGAGCATTCTTCAGTTAAGTGTAAAGTGACCGTTCTGTCATACGTGAACACACCACAGCACACAGTGTGAACAGCACGAAATTCTTCCTCTGCATTTAACCCATTCAGTGCCCGGGAGCAGTGTGTGGAGATGGTACCTTGCTCAAGGGTACCTCAGTGGTGCCACTAGCACACCTGGGATTCGAACCCACAGCTTTTTGATTGCAGGGCACACTCCCTAACCTCTAGGCCCCCAACTGATCCACTGCAGAAGGTTTGGTTGGTTTTACTGATTAGCTTAGGCATCCATTATCTGGTTTGAGAGCCGTGATGTTGGCTAAAAGTAAAAGTAAAGCCCTTATAGTCATGCGTGAACACACCACAGCACACAGTGTAAAATTATTCTCTGCATTTAACCTATTCACCAAGTGAAGCAGTGTGTGGGGATGGTACTTTACTCAAGGGTACCTCTGTGGTGCCATTGGCAGTCCTAGGATTCAAACCCACAACCTTCTGATCATGAGGGCAACTCTCTAACCACCGGACCACCAGCTGCCCCCAAAGAATGTTTTGTGTTAAAGAAAAATCTACTTCAAGTTGTATTAGAACGCACAAGCCCCTCACAGCACAGTTCCTTATTTTAAATAAATAGTAATGGGTAAAACAAATAAAAAATTGTGACTGTAGCTGTTTTGCTAGCTAGCGAAAAAGCTAATTGGCTTCTCAATAAAAAAAAGTTGAGATTTTAGATATTACTCCATCCTTGCTGTGTAACATGGACGTAGGTCATGATAGCTTATGTGCAGTAATATTCCAATGTTGTTACTATTACCATTAATTCCCATGACGTGTCATAATGTTCAGTGCATCATTAGTCATGACAATAACCAATAACGGCAACAAATACACTGTAACAAATAATTATAACAAAACCTGACAGCCTGAGCAGCCGGTGATGTTTTTTGTAGAACTATATTCCCAACTCAACAACAATTTAGAACCCTTTATTTTTTTCCCTCCATATTATGTAAATGTTCCATGTTCTGAATGTGCAATTCCAGTGCATTGCAGTTTAGAAATGTACAAAAAATCAAAATGATCTAAAAATATTAGTCAGTGTTAGTGAGCGATCCTATTCCCACTTTTATAAGAACGTTAATATTATTATTTTTTTAATTCTAGACATTTGATTTGCTCTAGGTACATTTTTGTGCAGATATATGCAACATTTTCAGCGAGTTTTGTTGATTTCTAAATGTAAAATCAACTCACACACTCTCTACAAAGCTCAAACTTATAAGTGGAATTTGTCTGCCATTATGTGCCATAGTTTTTGCGAAGGTCAGATTTTAGGTCTATTTTCTTTAAAAATATAAAAATGTGAAATGTGGTACCCAAACCTTTGCATGCGACTGTATATCAGTAATTTTCTATTTTTATCTACAACAACAAAAGGACAGATTAGGACATTTACCATGACATGTTCATGGAACGATTATGTCAGTGCTGCACACAGAAAAAGGACAGTTAGAGGGGAAAATACACTCGAGTGCAATAACAGGAGGTTTGGCTTGTTGAACGTGGGCTGCAGATGTAACGGTCTTTGACAATGGCAAATTTGTTCCGTTTGTGTTTGGCCGTATGAGCAATCTTGCGAGCGCACTTCAGGCATTTGCGCGCCGCGATGCTAATCCGTTTCGTCTGGGAAGGTTGCAGATTCCTCAGAAACGCCACTGATGTCGTCCGTTGCGCAGTTCCGATTTCACAAACATCTTAATGAGTGCCTCGGGTGACCCCGTGGTTAAGCCCAGTCATAACTCCTTGCTGCCAGTGACGCGAGCAAGACATGACTAGCGGATATTTCACATACCACGGCAGACGGCGAGAGTTCGCCCGCCTTTTGATCTCAACGCGTTGACCAAACTCACTCGTTGACCCTTTTATGGGAAACCTGGACTTTTATGGGAAATGCCGTTCATGTCCAGGCTTCCCTTTTTCTGCCCTTCTCCCTGACCTGATCGCCCGTCCAGTAGAACACTTCTCCTCACACTTTACTTGGCAGGCCCTCCTGTAGTCAATGATGCGTAAATGATCGTCCTGGGGCAGTAAAAGTGTACGGCTCTCCCTGTGGAACTGTGGTTTCTGCATGTGTTTAGTCATCGTCATCGCAGGCTGCGAAGGAAGCTGTGCTTGGAAATGTTGTCATCCTTCGAGCACCCCCCTCCCCCAAGCTGGGTTTATGGCACCATTAGAAACATCTGCAAGTCTGCCTCTTGCCCCGTGATGGTACAAGTGGGCAGGGGGGTTAAAAGCTAGCCATCTGCAGGTCTTTACAGGCTCAGCACATGGTTGACCGGCCACGGTCCCCAACACTTACCTCCCCAAGGCCTAGAAGCAAAGTACACATCAATATTATCATGCACGCTTTGGTATTTTTTGCTCGTGCCACAATACAACTACCCTTACATAGAATGTTTATAAAGCTTTTTCAAGTCACTAACTTGAAAAATTATCCCTATTGGATCTTTAGTAACTTTTTCTTGCTGTTAACTAGGTTACAAACATGTCAAATATCATTTATAAGCAGTTACCAAAATCAGAAGAATCAGAAAAAAAAACCAAAATCTAAATCAATCCAATAAAATCTCCAATATTGCTAATAATCTCTAATAATCAGTAATATTGCTACAAGTAGTGATATTTCACATAGTAAGACTACTGCACGTAATAATAGGGAGACTCAGAGACTGTAATCAAACTCTGATTTCAGTAAATATAATCAGTGTAAAGCAGTCTAGAACCGGGGTTTACCCTCAGAACTCAGAGTGTATCAGTAAACTCTGATTTCAGTAAATATAAACGGTGTAAAACAGTCTAGA
>JBBPCX010000040.1:2215842-2226886 GCA_037974365.1 Hydrocynus forskahlii | reverse complement strand
GTGTATCAGTAAACTCTGATTTCAGTAAATATAGCCGGTGTAAAACAGTCTAGAACCGGTGTTTACCCTCAGAACTCGCTTACTACTCTTTCTGTCTTGGTGTGCCGCCACTCGGCTGCTCTCCGGAGCCCCTCCCTCTGCAGGTCCCCCCCCCCCACACACACACACACACATACACTTGTGGGCAGAAACTATTCTGAAAGTTCTCCTGGCTTCGAAGGTCTTGAGTTTTTTCTGTTTGTTTTAAGGACCTAAAATAAAATAAATTTGTTCATTTTTGTTTTTTATGTTCATTCACGTGTGGCACCATTTTTAAAACCTCAATAGTGGTTTTTATTATTATTATTATTACATGTTTTAAATTACAGTAACTTTGGTTCTGTGCGACACAGGAACACGAAAAAAAAAAAAGCTCAGCATGATGTCTGACACCTTGAGTACTGACACAAACCGGGGGAACTTCCATACAAGGACCTGTTTTGCCATATTGTGCTTTTGGCGCTGATCCATGCAGCTCGTGTTCAAACAGTTAAAAAAATAAAACATGTCAGTTGAACATGTCAAACAAGGGATGCTGACCTTGGATCATCCATTTTCGTGGACAATGTTAAGCAGACCAGCCCCTGGCCTGAGCTGTCGGGTTCCTCTCCTCCTTGGTTACTCCTTTAATGAAGTGCCAGGAGAACAGAGGTCATCGGCTGCCGAACTGAAAGCTGACCGCGCAAATATTTACCAGAGCTGTCCAGGATGATGTACTCATTCAGGGAGAGGAAGCGCAGAGCTTGCTTTTCTCCCGCAAAAGCCACAAAGTATCATCTAACCAAAGCAAAAATGTTTTCTGAGTTTTTCATGAAGATTAATGAACGTGACTTGTATAACACTGCACAGTTTGACTAACCAACACTGGTGTCGCTCATCAGCTACTGCTGTGCAGGAGCCAGGGCACAACATTAAAAGGGAGCTTCTATTCATGAAAAGGACCGCATAATTAATTAATTAGGTCCAAGTCATTCAGGCTGGTTTGGTGTGAAATGCTCTCTTATAGACCAAATTACTGAGTCAGAAATGTGGTGGAAAGTGGTTCTGAATGGAAGCGTTAAAAGGATCCATATCCGGTATTATCCCCCTGTTTTTATTGTTTGGTTTATATCATATACTATTATAGTTTTTTTTTTAACTAGCAATTTCATATTTTATCTTTGTCTGACCCCTCTTTTTCCTTAGAATGAATCATACCATGTGTGATATATGTAAATATGCTCTGTTCTGATAGGCTGCCCTGAATTATGCCACATTAAAAAGAAAACAACAAACAAACAATCAAAAAAACCAGTCTGGGCTTAAATACCCCTCATTATTTCATTGTGAATGGGCGGGGCTTATCTGCCATAGGCTGAATGAAGCAGATATATGCAAATGTGTTGGGTTTTTGTGACATCACAAAAACAGTGAAATCCCCTAGAGTGGTCCCTTTCAGTTGATGGACAGGATAGAGGGGGTCTGTTGCATTAACTGTTCAGTTGGGCTATGGTCTGTAATTGTACCCCACAAAGTGCCTTTATATGGTAAGTGTTTCCAGTAACATGGCCATGAAGGCCAACAAGCTAGAAATTTCTCATAGCACTTGTGTAGTTCGACCGTAGCCAGGGACTCCAGACTGACCATGTTGTCTTTGTGCTGGGGCCTCTGGTCAGCAACAGTTGGGTATTAAGGGTATTAGCCGCAGAGCCTCCGCTGAAATACAGCACCGACTTTGCTAAGCGCCCTGCGACTGTACGGATTATGGCTGAAAGGTGCACCGAGAGTTCAGGTGGAATTTAAACCTTGACAAAGTGCTTTCTTGTGGGTGGGCCTGGATTTGTCTCTGCGCCCCCACACCCTCCCCCTTCCCGCGGCGAAAAAAACTACGAAGTCTGATCGTTTTGTTAAATTCCATTAAACGTTAAGCCCTCTTAAAGAAGCAGTTCATAGAGCAGAGACTCCGGATCAAGCGCGTAATCCCTTCCATGTGCGCTGTTAATTCCTGGAAAAGTGTACCGTAGTCCTCTGCAGTGCTAATTAGTTGTGAGTAGGTGTGAGAGGTGTGAGAGGGTGGTGGAGTTCTCGCTGAATCGCTGCCTGGAAGGCTCACGGAAATGCTAACATGCCTTCTGGTCGCCTAGTCACCCCCACAACCCCCTCAAATCTGAAAAGTAATGTTGAAATGCTACGATGCATCTGCTGGGTGTCGCTACCTCATCCCAACTTATTAAGGTCTCTAAATGAGAGCTAAAGCCAAAAGCATAACTTTCTCTGGCAACAGTCGTCCACCACTGTGGACACGTGAGCCAGGCCCCAACGCTGCACAGGAAGGATTTGGTTTCACTGCGGTCTACGCACTGACAGCCGATGGAGAGCGATCAGACCATTAAAGGGCAATTAGCAGTAAATCTCTGTTCAAATGCTTTTCCCCACAGAGCCCTTTTCCACAGGTCTTTGGGAGCAAGGTGACTATTTGGGGAGAATTCCTTAAAGGGCGCAAGAGGGGCCGAGGCTGACACTGGACGTAAAATTTTGCACGTTTCCCCACGCTCCTCGGTCCTTGCTTCAGACTGAAATCGACTCACCTGAGAGGTGGTCACAGATCTGAGCGGGACCACCGGGTAGTTGACCTGCACGCAACCCAGGCATCAGGAGGTGAAGGAAGCCACACGATTAAAGAGGTTAAAAGAGAGTTTAGTGAAAGATCAGGCAGATTACATCAAATCCAAAGAGGTGGGCTGAGATTATGGAGGGAAGGAAACCAAAGGACAGGAAAAGGTCATGGTTGACTTTCCACAAAGCACTGCTTCACCCAGAAAAGCAACAGCGTCACACCAGCCAGGAAGGGGCCACGTATACTTCTTAACCGATTCAGTCCATGTGGACTTTAGCGACTAACTGTGGATTCAGCTTAACCCTCAGAACTCAGAGTGCATCAGTAAACTCTGATTTCAGTAAATATAAATTGTGTAAAACAGTCTAGAACCGGTGTTTACTCTCAGAACTCAGAGTGTATCAGTAAACTCTGATTTCAGTAAATATAAACAGTGTAAAACAGTCTAGAACCGGTGTTTACCCTCAGAACTCAGTGTATCAGTAAACTCTGATTTGAGTAAATATAACCGGTGTAAAACAGTCTAGAACAGGTGCTTGTTCTCCTACATGCTCGCCGTTTGCTGCTCTTTCTCTCGGCATGCCGCCACTTGTCCGCTCACCAGAGCCCCTCCCTCTGCAGGTTTTCCCCACCCACTTGCGTGCGGAGACTATCCTGAAAGTTCTCCCGGGTACATAAGTCTCTTGTTTTTCCTAAAATAAAAGAAATTTGTTCATATTTGTTTTTTTTTATGGGCATTTGCGTGTGGTTACTATTATTATTACTATATGTTTTTAAAATTACAATACTTTTGGTTCTACGTGACATAGTTACACCAAACAAAGCAAGCACCAACACAAACTAGACAACAATATAAGCGGTTGTTTGGCCATATGATGACAAAATACGCTTTTCTGTGACTACTTGGGGATAGCTGGTAGCCTGGTGGTTAGAGCATTCACCCTGTGATCAGGAAGTCGTGGGTTTGAATCCCAAGACTGCTAAGCACCTCTGAGGTTCCCTTGAGTAAGGTACCGTGCCCACACACTGCTCCCTGGGCGTGGTGGGCCTGGCTGCCCACTGCTTCACTTGGTGAATGGGTTAAATGCAGAGGAAGAATTTTGTGGAACACTGTGTGCTGTGGTACGTTCATGTATGACAGAATGGTCACTTTCACTTTTTCTCTCTAATGCCATTTTACGGGCTTCCAACATGGTGTTTCTGAACAAGCACTCAAATACTCCTCATAATCACC
Source organism: Hydrocynus forskahlii (assembly GCA_037974365.1). Taxonomy (NCBI): domain Eukaryota; kingdom Metazoa; phylum Chordata; class Actinopteri; order Characiformes; family Alestidae; genus Hydrocynus; species Hydrocynus forskahlii. The sequence continues at coordinate 2,223,017 of JBBPCX010000040.1, read as the reverse complement.
CCTTAAATATTTGAGAGAAGATTTAGGGCTGAATTTCAGAAAGGTTCAGATGACTGACTAGTTCTAAAGAAACAAAATTTGAGCTACAAACATGCCTTGTGTGATCGACTACATCTGGGATCAGTGGAAAATTGGCTTTTATGCCAAATTCTTCAAGTAAGGTCGCCAAGAATTATATTAGGGAATGCAACTGATAAAAATAAAGGTGCCAAGCAGGGTTGGAGCAATGCCACTGCGGAACCACTTTTGGTTTTAAACAGCCTTGAATTTTAAAGAACCTCCACAAAATGGAAAGTTGCCACCTGAAGGTTTTTCCTAGAATCATAGATCCAGGCCTTCACTTTTAAGAGTATAGTTTAGTCAACTAACACCTTTGGCACATCCAGTAATGTCACTTTTCCACCTTATAGTAGCTGTTTGACTCAACTTTACTAACTTATACAATATTAGTACCTGGTACCTCATTGTTCTATGCCATAGTTTGTGCCCCCTTGATATAGCTGGTGCTGTTGCAAGAAACCGTACTGACATTTTCCAGTATTTTAGTTACTTGGAACGGCAACAGTCTAGGTGCGAAGAATAGAACAAAAGCCAGGTACTAGGTGCTACATTTGCCTGAGGGAAACGCAAAAAAAAGGCAAGCAGTTGAGGTAAGCCACTGCATCTTTGCATAGCATTTGTTCACGGCTTGCCTTTTTTCATTTTCCGTTACACAGATGTAGCACCTACTACCTGGTACGAAAAGTTGAGTCAAGCCAGAAATATACGGTGGAAAAAACGACATTAGATACCAAAGGAGCAGTGGTCCTCGCCTAATTAAAATAAGCTTATAATGCTGGTCTTCCGTCGAAACGAGATGGGAAGGTTCGGTTACGTCTGGAGGGGCACAGGGCAGACAGGCTGCAATTTGTGACAGTTCTTTCCCCTCGGGAGCAGAGAGGGCAGCGGGGACAGATTGGTTTACATGGCCATGGCATTATCTTGATGAAGGCCCTTAAACTTGAGTCTGTGACAAAGATACCTGGGTCATTATGAAGCGCCCCGGGACCCTGAGGAGAGGACAGAAGCTTGATATTGATTACAGCTCCCCTTCTGACCCTCTCTCTCCCTCTCTTTTTAGTCTAATCTCTCTTTTGTGGTTTTGATTTCCCTTGCAACCCAACCTCTGCATTCTGTTCAGCCTCGTCGGGGCCAGCTTATGTCTTAATTAATAGGACTTTTTGCCCTGTCTAACAGGTTGAGCATTCACAGTAAAATGAAACACCTTCCTTAATGCTTTTCCCTTTTACAGCGGTGGTGAATTGAACCAGATGTTTCCAACACAAATACAGCCATTTTATTTATTATCGACTGCCAGTGAACCTACTCATGTCTTCTGAGTGTTTATGTGGAATGCTGATGATGCTAAAATAGTGGCTGATCTGGGAACTATTTTGTATCACAATGTATTCCTCCACCAGGAATAGATTTTAAGAAATGTATACAGGGTCAAAGCTTCTCTAAACTGTGAGTATTGTTTTATAGTAGTATGGTATTCATAACCATTTTATGGAAAACCTTCTGTGAAGGAGCTTTAAGAGGCAGACATGTAGTTCCTTTCGTCATCACTGTGAACAACTCTTATTTGGCAAGTTGCTCTCGGATAGAACATTTCACACGAAACTCATTATGAACCGTGACTGCTTTGTTACACTGACGAATTGGTAGCAGATTCAGTACAGCTTTAAAAACACCAAACCTTCTGAACCTACATTCAGAAGGTTTGGTGTTGACACTCAAGGGAACATTTATCAAAAAAAGGTCCCACTCTTGGGGGGCATGCGTGTGGATTGAGACATACTATGAAGGCTTTAGGACTTTCCTCATCTTTTAGGCACAAAGAATTCCCCCGAAAATAAAAGCCACCAAGGTGAGTGAGTCTGGAAGGAGCCCAGGCCTCTGAAAGCGAAGAACCCCATTCTTTCCCAGCCTGTCAGTATTGTCGTGGTTCTGTTACACCCATTTGTTGGTTATGCCGCGTCCATTTTTACGGATACATTGAGCACCACGTTCAAGCTTCAAGATTATTTTATTGTCACAAGCAGCGGGGCACAGTGCTGAGATGTTTCTCCACAGACCAACATGTAGCAACAGTCAACAAGTTACGACAGAAGCAGCATTGAGCAAAGCGCAAAGGATGACAGAAACAATACATTAACAGTAACATGCAAGTAACAGTAGTGTGAATATGCTCAACTGAATGCTGTTATGCCAGTTCATTCTAAAACATCGTCAATAACTTTACACGCATTACCAGATTACTAACGAAATTAAATGGCTGAACAGTTGCTGGCAACGACATACTGTGAAGGCTTTAGGATGTTGCTCATCTTTTAGGCACAAAGAATTCCCCGAAAAATAAAAGCCGCCGAGGTGAGCGAGTCTGGAAGGAGCCCAGGCTTTCAGGCCATGGTTCAGCCTCTGAAAGCAAAGAGCCCATTCTTTCCTAGCCTGTCAGTTAAGCACAGTTTTGCTGGAGGCTCTCACTCTCTCACTCGTGTATGATTTCATCAAGCCTGACCCGACCTTTGCTTTTGTTCCCCTCTCTCCTCAGCCATCAAGACCAAGATCAAGGAGGTGAAACGGGAAAACACAGACCGCAAGGTGATCCTCCAGAAGAAGAGGAAAGCCCTGAAGCTGGGCACGCTGAAGAAGAAGGACCTGAAGAAGCTGGTCCTCTACCTGAAGAACGGCGCCGACTGCCCGTGCTCTCAGCTGGACAACCTGAGCAGCACCTACCTCATCTTGGGCCGCAAAGTGGACAAGCAGCACCTCATCACCGGCATCCACAAGTGGGACAAATCCAGCAAGGAGTTCAAAAAGACCATGAAGAAGCTGCGAAGCCACAAGTGCCCTGTCTTCGAGAACGTCTTCAAATAATCTGCCCCGGCGTTCCCGTCCCCGCTTCAACGAACTTGCACATCCCGGCGAACCCAAATGAGCCCCTCACCCACTTTGTTTTATATTCAGTATATGTTATATTTCAATGTTTATGTTTCAGAGCAACTCCTGGCAAACCCTGTGCTGTTTAAGATAGAGGACTCTAAATTGGAGTGATTCACAAATGGTACAGCTGATACACTATCATGCAAAAAAAAAAAAAAAAAAAAAGATTGCTACTGTATATATCCATATTTCTTCAGAATGAGTTGTAAAATGACCAGAATTCTTCTTGAATGTTTCTGTTGTTTCCCTTCTATCTATGAACAACATTGCAATATTTAGGAACACATTTCTGGCGTTAGCTGAAGCTTTTTGGGATTATTTGAATTATTTCTGTATTTTACACTGTGAAACCGGCACATGAGATTTTTCTTGAGCCTTAAATTTTCTCTTCCGTTGCCAGAACTCCAACTTGTTTCTCTTCCATAATCAGTTAAATGGCTTTTACCTTTGATATGCTGTTGATTCCAACAGAAGCTGATTCAATGTTTTGCCTTTTTTCCCAAATGCTATACAATGTTATAGAGCTTCAGTACAATTTTTTTGCTACTAGAAATAAGGTGTGGCTGAAAATGTGCCTTATGTTAAAATGTTAACGTCTCCAAGCACTACTAGTGCTAGGAGTGACTAGAGGGCTTTTCGATTACGACTCGTCAACTAGTCATAATCGTACCAAAAAAGAAGAAATGAGTCCTCTAGACGTATTATAGTGTTAGCATAGCTTGCTAATAGTGGTCTGTGTCTAACAGCAGGTCACTGATGCAAGATGTGCAAGAGTTTTTGTTGTATCTCAGTAAGTTTCTTCTCCAGACGCTCTGAAGAACACAGGCATAAACTGCATCACCACAGCTTTCAGAATCTCAGCACAAAGTCCCTGAGATCTTGGCTTTGGCAATTCATGTTTCCATCCAGTCTGTCTATCAAGATAAATGCTAGTAGCAAGCAATTGCATCTCAACACACCAGTAAACCTTTCACAGCGAATTACATTCATGTTTTTAGAAGTTATCGGTGAATTTGGTCTGGAGCCATTTGGAGTGAAATATCCTTATGCATTTGGCAACTGGTACTTTATCTAGCTCATCACAATACCGTTATACAAGTTAAAACAAATTTACAATAAAAAAGCAATATAGCAAATATTAGTCCACAGGCTTTTTCCCATTGCCAGTTTGGCTCTCATTCTGGGCTTCGTGAACGTTAAGCTGACATTGCATTTGACCAAAGGTTTTTTTTCTTTACTTTCTGAAATGCAATAATGCAATCCCTGCACCCTTCTGACCATCAATCCACCGTAGGTAATGTCCGAATACACCGCAATTTAAAAATGCACAACGCAGCTACGGTATCGATTGTCTTTTTCTCCTTTCTTCCTCAGTGTTAGCACTATTAGCCTGATTTCATTTGTGTGCCCTTTGTAAAATGTCGCTAATCATGTTTGTACATAAAATTTTATCACAAATATAGAATAAAACCATGACACAAACACAAAGCCTGACATCATTGCTCATCTGCCTGACATGCTGAAACAGCAACAACGTATTGGACAAAAAGGAGCCTCAGTCCAGGAACTTTTAAAAATTGGTCCCGGGTCAACAGGCTGGGTCACTTCCTGAAGCCTCAGCCATTGTAGGAATTTGTTGGGGGAAAAAAACTAAAGGTTATGTCAACATCGATGATTTACAGCAACATTGATCAGTGTCTTAGAAACAGAGTGTTCATTACGGCCATAAAACTCTGTGGCGCAAAAGCTCTTCATTGTCTTTTTTTTCTCCTTGGTTACACCCCTATCCTCTTAATCCTCTGTCTAGAATGTGGCAACCATCTTAGATCAACAACAAGAACCACTTCGCAGCTAAACTGCCATTTGCCTGCCATGTTGCACATGATTTATGACTTGTTCCAACTCTGTGAAAGCAAGTAGAGCTCTGGAAACGATTGCATGAATGAACACAAAGCCATGTCAGAGATAATTACAGCTTATTTGACTGCAGGCGTCTCCAAACACAGCTGATTGTTTTTATTTATTTTTTTTCTTTTTTATGGCCTAGTGTTACCTCCACTAGCGTTCTGAAACAACTACCCATGCACATGTGATCCGGTGTGGGCGCTATGTGTATTTGACTGGATTTCGTTGCTCTTAGGGATTCCACAACAGGGCATAGGGAGCATGTGTGGGCGACAACACCCTCTCGATACCACCAGTGAAAACTAAAACAATGGGGTGACACACATTGTCGTGGTTCTGCTACACCCATTTGTTGGTTATTCTACATCCATTTTCATGGATACATTGAGCACCAAGTTCAAGGTTTAAGATTATTTCATTGTCACAAGCAGTTGTGCACAGTCTGCTGAGATGTTTCTCCACAGACCAACATTTAGCAACATTCAACAAGTTATGACAGAAACAATACAAACAATACAATAAATAGACATTGCAACAAGGTACAGTAATATAACGCAACAGCACAGTGTGAACAGGATGTAAGCCTTTCAGACTAGTGTTGCATGATAAGTATGATAACTGCATAGGTAGTTCGCAGCATTGAGCAAAGTGCAAAAGATGACAGAAACAATACAGTAACAGTAACATCAATGTAACAGTAGTGTGAATGTGCACAACTGAATGCTGTTATGGCAGTTCAGTTTATTCCAAAGCCGCATCAAAAACTTCACATGCATTACCAGATTGCTACAAAATGACTTGACATTTACCCCTGAAAATACACCAGCCCCCTTTCTTTTGAATGAAGTGGGTATTAATTTGTGAAACTGACCCCTTAATTTTACCCTAAAACAAGGGTATGTGTTAATGTGTATGTGGGTATGTGGTAATGTGTTCCTCAGATCTGATACAAGACTTTCCTTCAGCCCAGTACCATATACCATCCATGCTAATGGTACCGTGCTAGCTTGACTTATATTAAATTCAAAAACCCAAAAAGATCTGCATTTTTTTATGTCACTGAACATTTTTGGCTAGCTGATGGAGGCCAAATGTCTCTTTATAAAGACATCATTTGCAGTGACGCATGCTTTCAGGCGCCAACTGGAAATCAGCTCTCAAACCAGCTAACAAGTCTCAATTAAAGCCAGCCTTTCAAGTGGGCGACTGCATAACCCTGGGGTGATGTCATAGTGTGAAGCAGCACTTATTAAATCGCCCCAACCCAAGAAGTCCTTGTTAACACGGCGGAGACAATGAATAACAAATCAGGATGCTTTGGTTCTTAGAGGGATGGCGCATGAGAGTCAAAAATATTGAAACGTTAAAAAGCCAAAGTCCATTTCGCGAGACATATGGTTCTAGTAACAGCCCGAGTATGGCCAAATTTACTTCAGATGTGGGTTCGTCCATGTGATAGCAACCGAAGCTGTCTCAAAAAAATCCTTCCTGAGAAGAAGAAAGGCATGATCCAGCTTTGTTTTATTAGTTAATTATCTGTGATCCAAAAATTGCCCGTGTTTCCAACGGAGAAGCCCCAGACGGCGCATTTCTGAACGAGAACTACAGGCAGAACGAAAGGAGGACGGGTGGAATTACAAGCATCGCAACAAACTAAAGTGTATTTAAGGTGGAAAGCCACCTTAATGACACCTGTCTGTGTGTTTTAATGCACAATTATTATGTATTCTATGAACGTTTTGGGGAAAAAAAGAATTAAACTTCAGTGAGTTCTCAGTAAGACCCCCTTTGGCTGGAATCACGTCTTCCAGATGTTTCTTGTATCCGGCTTACAGTCTCTTTTCCTGATTTTTGGAATGCACTGCATGTTTAAGATCTAAGATTTTCAGTACAATTTCAAAACCCTAATCTTTCACTTCTTGAGCTAGTCCAGGGCTTTGGATCGATGGTCTTTTTGGAATGCCCACCATATTTTTTTCTTTAGTTTCTTGACTGTGGAACATTAGATAAGATTGTGTTGACTTTCCTCCCTCCATCCCTATGCTTCTTGTGCTCCACAACTCCAAAGCAGTCCTACCAATTATTAGTTACAGGGACAGCCTTATAGTCATTAGTTACAGGGACAGCCTTATAGTCATTAGTTACAGGGACAGTCTTACAGTCATTAGTTACAGGGACAGCCTTATAGTCATTAGTTACAGGGACAGCCTTATAGTCATTAGTTACAGGGACAGTCTTACAGTCATTAGTTACAGGGACAGTCTTACAGTCATTAGTTACAGGGA
>JBBPCX010000040.1:2190277-2209180 GCA_037974365.1 Hydrocynus forskahlii | reverse complement strand
TTCTATGGTCTGTATTCCAGCAGCTTCACTCCTGATTCAGTTTCTGATGGAGGAAACAGAGTCACACACACACACACACACACACACACACACTCCTCTTGACATCACTGGTTTAACTGTTGCAGTTGTAAAATAATGTAAGAGTGTTGTGTAGTTTAACATTTCCAAGTTAGAATAAATTGGTATTTATATTATTTAAAAATTTTCTCTGCACAATTTACACAGACACACCCCAACAAATTACAAAAGCAATAACCAGAAAAATGATGCGGCCTCTTATTTTTTTCCATGGCTGTAGTTGCCTCTGAAGTGTTCAGTGTTCATCCAATAGAAAACCCATTTCCAGTGTTACCTAATGGAGAATGGGCCCTTGTGGTTCCTCTCAGTGGTTCTTCCCCATGCTCTTAGTGAGGTTCTCCTTCTGAATCCAGATTATTCTTCACAGTTCTTCCTGTTGCTCTCCTGTTAGACTTCTTTAGAACAATGTCCAGTGTAAAAGCACTTCACCAGTCGTCCAAAGGAACTCTCACGAGAGCCTCATCTTGCTTTTCAGGATCAGCCTCAAGAAGACCATGACCTTCTGTATGTAGATCACTCAAGGAGAAGCGGAAGGAGAAAAATACCCACCCACTTCATTTTTCAGTGATGAAAACAGACCAAAGCACTTTGATAATGAGACAAATGCAGGGATAAGACAGTGTGGTTCGGAAAATGTGGCCCTCTTAATCAGTTCAAACCCTCTGCTGCCATTGTGAGGGACCGTCACTGAGGCACTTGAATATTCTGACTGCCTTAGTATTCAAGGTCAAGTAGATTTATCGTCATTTCACCCATACAAACACAGTACACAGTGAAATGAAACAATGTGTCTTCAGGGCAGTTACTGCAGTCCTATAGTTATATGAGCTATAAGACTGTTACTAAACCTGAGCCTGAATCACATAAATGTCCAATTTTGATCATGAATGTCCCATTAGACCAGCAATTTCTGCAGTCACATGTATATGTCATATATGAGGTATATATCATATATATCACATATACAGTCATTTAGTGAGTATATCGTATACATTTTCCCATTTTGCATCTAGTTTTGTACCAAAGCAACAAAACTAAATGCAAAACATTTGGAAGCACAAGGTGGTGTTTCTAATAAAGTGGCCAGTGACTGAATGTACAGGGTGGGTGTTTCTAATAATGTGGCCAGTGAGTAGAAGCACAAGGTGGGTGTTTCTAACAAAGCAGCCAGTGATTGAATGTACAAGGTGGGTGTTTCTGATAATGTGGCCAGTGAGTGGAAGCACAAGGTGGGTGTTTCTAATTATGTGGCCTGTGAGTGGAAGTGTGGTGGCCCAGGGTAACAGACCCCCACCGTCCTTACTTATTTTCTTTCATGGCTTCTACTTTAAGCCTACACTTTTAGGACCGCCTGGAGCACAAGCAATAAATGAGTCTCACTCCCGTATGTTTTTCTGAGCAAACAGTTTATTTCTTAATTGCAGGAAAAGTAGACAGCGTCATAATAGACCCTCGTGCAGTTCTCCCTCCCCTGTACACCACCCAGCTCACAGCAATTCTAGGGGAAAGATACAGATTTCTCACGTTATCACACTCAAAAGTAGGTCTTCCCGTTAGCACCACATTCACAGCACTGCACTCTAAGTGGACCCAACCTTTTCCTCACACTCACACCCACACACAAGAGATTGGACACAACAAAGGCATACACATCACACCACCCACACTGCAAACCCCAGAAATAAATCCACACTGAAGACACACAATGGACAAAACAAAACACAAAAAAAAAATATTCAAACTTCATCAAAAAAAAAAAAAATCCTGGGCCTCCACGCTCCCACCCTCTAACTCAAGAGAAACAAAAAAATTTTTACAAAAACCCCAAACCTCAGACCATACCCTGTCCACTGTACTCGCCCTAACCATGTCTCTGTCAAGTGAAACTCAACTCCTTTGCACCACACGCTCTTGCCACACTGCAATGTCCCACACCGGCTCCCATGCACCACCAGCCGGCAGTGAACTCACCTCACTCTCCAGCCCTTGTGGCAACGCGTCATTTCCACTTCGCTTCCAGCTGATCAGCACATGCGCTCCGTCGCCATCCATCGCCCCTCTCACACTGCTCCGTGTCTATCGGCAAAACAGATTGCACACCTCAGACCCTCTTTCCCAACTCGACCCCCAAAGGGCTAGCCACAAGCACCCAAATAACAGAAGCTACTTCCCTTTGAACCGGCTAGAGTACGCAGGGGTCTGAGTGCTGCTCGCTCATCTCTCTGCCCGCCACCGCCTCTCTCCGTCTCTCCACGCTCGGTCCTCACGTCCTTCACGACCACCGACCAGCACCTGAAACAAAGAAAGCACCCACAACCACAGCAACAGAGGACGAATAGCCACTGCCTCTCCCCCTCCCAGCATCCTCGCTGCAGAGACTTGGAAATCAGCACTCAAAATCCACTCACGTGAAGTCCCTGCCCAAGGTAAGACCAGGAGGACAGCAGCTCCCTGAAAAGTCCCTCGATACAGTTTCTTTTACACTAAAAACAGCGCTTCTTCACTGCTTCACCACCACCCACAGCCTAGCCTGCCAGAAAGGAGACACCTTACCTCCAGCCTGCCGGCAGAGGTTCCGCAGCAAGACCCGCTCCCCGGTGCCAGCACACACTTCCGAGCGCCCGACTCTTGATACCACCTGTCCCTTCGCAGGCGCTGCTGCTTCCCCGACCACCTCTCGGGCTCTCCAGAGCCACCCATGGTGCTCCTGCACCCAGTCCGCCTTGGTCCAGTGAGGGGTCAGCTCATTCACTCCCCACTGTTGATCCACCGGGAGGCGCGGCTGGCATTCAAAATGGACCCAAAAAGGGGACAGACCGGAGCTGCTCCAGGGGGTGTAATTGTACGCCTGCACCAACTCAGGCAGGTGCGTCCTCCATTGCCCCTGCTCTCCAACGGGCAGCGTATTCAGCAGCTTCAGTATGGTCTGATTCCACCTCTCACAGGCTCCATTTCCCTGTGGACAATAAGGGGTCATAGACTCTCTCCTGCAGGGCCCACGCCATCTATCGGTCTCGTGTGTGCCCCAAAGCCTTATGATACTCTCTCCATACCTTATGTATTTTGCCAACAGGTCCCACCACCCTCCATCGCTCTTCTCCACTCTAGGAGCAATGCTGCAGCACCCCCAGACAACCTTTAGGTCATCCCACTCCTCCAGCAAGCACCAGCCAGCCCCCGATACATTTTTTCTTCCCTCCGGGGTGGGCCTTACCCCGGATTGCACCCACTCACGTACTTGGGCCATGTCGGGGTCCTGGCTCTGTTGCTCCACCCACTCCTCGTTGGTCCCTACCCAGCCCACTGCGGACCCCCCCCCCCCAAGTCATCAGGACACAGCATCAGCATTCTGGTGCTCCCAACCTGGCTTGTGGCACAACTCAAAGTCAAATGAGGCGAGCTGTCTGGCCCAGCGCTGCTCTACTGCCCCCAGCTTGGCCGTCTTCAGATGTAGGAGTGGGCGATGATCAATATATATTTTGAATTTAGCACCCCACAGGCAGTCTTTAACCTTTTCTACTACTGCCCACTTCAGTTCTAATAACTCTAGCTTAAAGGCACTATAAGTCTGGTCATTCTTCTCGGAGTCATGCAAACTCTGACTAGCATAAGCAATAAACTGCTCTTGCCCTGTTTGCACCTGGGTCAGCATGGGCCCTAAACCCTGGAAGCTTGCGTCAGTGTAAAGGCGGTATGGCAAAGCATAGTAAGCATAGGCCAGCACCGGGGCCTCCACCAGGGCCATCTTCAGGGCCCAAGAAGGAGTGCACCTCCCTCACTGTCATTGGCTGGGGCCAGTTCCGCACTGCTTTTGTCTTCTCGGGGTTGGTGGTCACCCCTTCGCGGCTGACGACGTGACCCAAGTAGCGGACCACCTGCTGGAACAGCCGACACTTCTCAGGGTGCAGCTTCAGCCCATGGGCCTCTAGCCACTGGAACATGTCCTCCAGATGTCAAACGAGACCTGAAATCAGGAGACTACACGATTACATCATCTAGATAAATCAATAAATAGTCATCAACTTGCTCACTCAAACAGCGTTGCATCAATCTTTGGAAAGTTGTAGGGGCATTACACAAGCCAAACGGCATATGTTCAAACTGGTAGAGGCCCATGGACATTGCAAAGGCGGTCTTTTCCTTATCTTCAGGTTGCACATCCACCTGCCAGTAACCACTGGCCAAGACCAAGGTGGAATACCAAGCCGCCTTCTTCAGCCCAGTCAGCAACTCCTCAATCCTTGGCAGCGGGTATTCATCTTTGTGGGTCACTGCATTCAACTTACGGTAGTCGACGCAAAATCTGCAAGACCCATCCTTCCTTTGGACTGGCACTACGGGGGTGGCCCAAGGGCTATAACTCTCCTTCACCACCCCTTCTTCCAGCATAGCTTTGAGGAGCTCATGCAGTTCAGGATACAAACTGGGCTGCACTGGCGGCCACCCCGGTTGGGATGTAATGATAGACTGCGTCGGTCCACCCATAATCCTCATCCCGGGAGAACACCCCCTGCCAATGGTCCAGTAATTCTTGTACTTGCTGGCTTTCATTAGCCGTCAACCCCTCCCCCTGCTCGGCCAGCCTGCTCAGCTATTCCGGGAGGGCCCCAACCACAGGCCATACTTCCACTTCCACTACCTCTCCCCGCGGGGGGCGGAGCACCAGTTCCTTGTGGGGTTGCACACTTCCAGGTCCAATCCTTTCTACTCTAGCCAGGGGTCGACAAGAGGGAAGCTCTCAGGGTACGTGTGGAGGTTGCACACCCAGAGAGGCATCTTTCCCCCCCTGGTTGCATGCCACAGCCCAGCCCACACACCCCTTCCCCTCAATAATCCTCCCCCAGCACTTGTTCTCCCTCTTTGAGCTGGCCTTGGGGCACATCCGCCCATATGCTCACATGGTGCCTGCTCCCCCACTGCCTCGAGGCGTCGGCACACCGCAAAAGCCTGGTCCCACGCCCGCCGGTCTGCTCCTGGGAGTGCTGTATGGAACAAAGTTACATGTGAGCCCCCTTTGGCATTAAGCACTTCCCAATAATGCCTAATTACGTTCATACCAAGGATCCCATATGGGGCTGGCAGGTGTTGGTCCTCCATGATCACTACAACCCGCTGGGGAATCTCTACCCCAGCGAGCGTGAAGTCCAACACCGCATAGTCCACCGCTTTCAGAGTCAACCATGGCACCTCTTCAACACCCTTAACTCTGGTGCCCCCAACACAGCGCATGAACAGACTGTGACTAAACAGACAGACTGAGTCGGTGTCCAGGATACATGGGACTGGCCTCCCGGCTGCCAACTCCTCCAGGACGGGACTCTCCACAGCCGGCGCTACTCGCACCTCGGGCCACACCCCTCCTACTATTTACAGGCTCATTATCTCAACTGGGGCAAGCCCTCATCAGACTCACCACATCGCAGGCGAACGGGCCGCCCTTGTTCATCCCATTGAGCAGCCCTTGCACCTGCTCACGGAGCTCCTGATGCACCTCCTCATGCAACGTCCTCTGAAGGGCTTCTAAATCTAAGGGAGGCCCAGTGGCAGGCCCTGGGGCGGCCTCTGGTGGAGGCATGAAAGTACGGTGAGCCCCCACTCTCTCCAGCTCCTCACCCTTACTATCTTCCTGCTCCATCTCTTTGAACTCTTTGCAGGCCTCTTTGAAAGTGAGTCAGCTGGCTCGTCGAATCAACCGCTGCAGTTCTTTCTTCCCAGGGCCACTCTTCAGGCCCACCACCAGTTGGCTGCACAGAGTGGTATCATCATCGTCCCCTTCTTTGCTAGGCTCTTTCTGGCGCCACCTAGAATGAGACTCTCAGAGACGAAGGATGAACAACCCCACCCTCTCCCCAGGCTGCTGCTGACAAGTAAAAAGTCCAGCCCTCGGCTTAGCCAGCCCGGTATCCTCCTTGTAAACCCCAGCAAGGAACCCCAAGATTTTTTCTGCTGTGTCCTGTTGCCCTTCCGCTAGGAGCTTTTTAAGGAGCTTTTAGGACCTCCTGGAGCACAAGCAATGACTGAGTCTCACTCCCGTATGTTTTTCTGAGAAAACTGTTTATTTCTTAATTGCAGGAAATGTAGACAGTGTCACCATAGCCCCTTGTGCAGTTCCCCCTCCCCTGTACACCACCCAGCTCACAGCAATTCTAGGAGAAAATACAGATTTCTCATGTTATCACACTCAAAAGTAGGTCTTTCTGTCAGCATCACTCTCACAGCACTGGACCCACACTTTTCCTCGCACTCACACCCACACACACAAGGGATTGGATACACTAAGGGCATACACATCACACCACCCACACTGCAAACCCCAGAAATAAACCCACACTGAAGACACACAATGGACAAAACACACAAAGCAAATCAAACTTATAAAGTCCTGGGCCTCCACGCTCCCACCACAAGGCCCTCTAACTCAAAAGAAACAAAAGAAAATAAACAAAAACCCCAAACCTCAGACCATGCCCAGTCCACTGTACTCGCCCTAACCGTGTCTTTGCTAAAAATTGCTCTTCTTCGTCCCCCCAAGCGAGCACACCAAACACTGGTGGCCGCCATCTTTAAAAGCCCCAGGCTCCACCCTCCCAGCTCGTTACCCAGGAGCTGGCCAATCACTGTCCAGGGCGGAGCCAACCAAACCTTCTCTCTCCCAGGACACAGTCTGCCAAAAATAAATCTAACACAAAACAGGAAACAATACAAACACACAAAACCCTTAAAGAAAAAGAAAAGACAAAGAAAATACTCTCGTCGAGCCAGGACACGACAGAAGCAGAAGGTTGGTGTTTCTAATAAAGTGTCCAGTGAGTGGGAGTACAAGGTGGGTGTTTCTAATTAAGTGAAAGGTCAGTGCAGTCCACCTTATTCTGCCATCCATGATCCACCAGTGGAACAGAAGACATGTTTGTTGTCCTGGTTCCCTCATTCACCAATAATTGCAGACACAGGTTGGGTCACTTATTGATCGAGAAGCAAGATGACGCCCGTCGGTGCGTCCTGAGTGGCTACCTCCCGCAGCCTCCTAGAGACCCGTTTCTGATGGCTGCCTAACAATGGCTGTGAGATCTGCTGTTACTGTGTTTGTTCAGCTTTCCTTCATCTGGTTGCGTGTTCAGTCACGAGCTGCCGGGATTTCAATTTGCATCACAAGCCCCGGCCTGTGAGAGGAAGCCATAAACAGCGCTCTGTCGGGCGGGCACGATTTGCATATGCTGCTAGTTTTTCCACTCACTTACCAGAAATTGGAATTCATTCATCGTTCCAGCTGCCTTCATTGCAGCCCCCTCCCTCCCCCTGTATTGTTATAAAGCAGTTTTTGGATTGGAGCTGTTGTTGCAATTTGGGGCTGATTTGAGGGAAGTAATTGCACATGACCTAGTTAAGGGCGCTTCATTCTCTCATTTGTCGAGAAGTGGCGCATCTCAGTGTGTGTCGACCATGCGTAAATCTATCAGAGCTCGAACAGGTTGAAGCACCAACTGGCCGATTGCTTTCTGGAAAATCATTCCAGGAGTAAGTTCACTTGGAAGAACGCTGATCACTTTGTGGCTCCCAGATAGGAGAGCAGAAAAGTAGAACTTTGAAATATCCACTCCTTTGATTTTGTTTTTCACATATAAATAAAGCAAACACTACACAACTAACTCACAATTACAAAAGCATGAAGGCCAAGTATGTCTGGCTGAAAGCCAATTAGCAGGATGTGCTGGCTATTAAACAGTGAAATGGACATTATGCCATTTTAAAGAACCAGGGATGATCAGTGCTATACAGTGGAACATCTTATGTTTGGGCGGGGAGGATTTTTCCCCCTATGGGTGCCTTCCACTGATGTTGATAGATTGTTTTTTCAGTCCTGGATAGTCTGTTACTCCTTTAGGAAAAAGAAACAGTTGTGTTCCTTAAAGTAAAGAAGCTTAAAGGTTGACTACATTGTCTTTTATTATTCTTGAGGGTTTCCTGTTGCTAAGCAATAGTATCATAACAGTAAAAAATGCTTGTTAGGTCTTGCTTCAATATCCATAGGCAAACTGTTTACTTGCCCTTTTATCAAGCTACCTTTCGTTTACTGTCGAGTTCAAACGTTTGCATAACCCTGGTAAAATCATGTTGCATTGGACACAATCTATAGCACTGTTTTTGTGAATGGAAAGTTCTCTACAGAGTTTGCACATGCTGCTAACGAATGACACTAGCAGCAAGCGGAAAAAGACTTGCACAGTATGTGGCCACAACAAAAGTGAACTATTCTGTGTATGAATTGGCTCATAAATTTGCAAATGCTGAAAATTGACAACTGTTGTGTGTGTGTGTGTGTGTGTGTGTGAGAGAGAGAGAGAGAGACAGCACACATGGACAATCTGAGGCTTCGCAGTGGGCATCTCGCAGGTCATCTAGCGGTAGCCCGAGCCCGTTAAACGCCACATGAATACTTTAGGGACTCCTCCATAATGTAAAACAGTGTGAAGCCTGGCCCCCGAGCCAACCTCATTAACTCTGAGATCATTTAAGCACAGTGTGTGCCCTGATAATGAGCCAGCAACAGCAACTTAAATGCCACAATCATGGGGTCGATGCAGCAACAACAGGGACAATATTCTCTGCAAGCTGCAATAAGAATGAGCTCTTGGCAATCAGACGCTGGGACAATGTGCCGTCCTACAAAGAGGCGCCAGTGCTGCGTTGGAGCAGTTAGATAAAAGAATAAACAAGTAATGAGGCTTCTTGCTTGCAGAGCTTGTTGCAGAAGTTGAAGGCAAACTTTCTGGACTTTTTTGTCAGCTTAGACTGCAGGGGTCATAGACTTTATAACAATGCTGGAAAATTAAGGAACATTTTGAGGAATCTGAGCCTGCTAAGACTGCTGAAAAGTCAATTTGATATTGGATTGCTCATCCATGGACAGATCTTCAATAAGAAGTGTTTCTCAACCATAGTCATGAAGCCACCCTGATCTGCACATTTCAGTCTTTTCCTTGCCTTAACATACCACCTTCAGCTGAGTGAAGGGTTGGTAATGAGCTGATTAGTTGGATCAGGTGGGTTGGAAGCAGTTAAATCATTCCAGGTGGCCTGGAAAGGAGAAATCTATCTAGAGTGACCAAAAGTATTGGGACGAGTGCCATTAAAGTGCCAGGGAGGTAGAAATCTCTCTCTCACGCACACACACACACACACACACACACACACACACACACACACACACACACACACAAAGTATCACACACACAGCATTTTGATAAGCAGCCTTTCCCATATCCATGCAAAAAAGCTGATCCTGATTTGGCTGTGTAGACTATATTTGTTCAGGAATAAAAAAATATTCAGGTAAGTTCAGGCCAACACACTGAAGATGAAGACTTTTACCAGTTTTACAAATGTGGGCTTTAAGGTTATTGACACACACATTTTCATTTTATTTACACTTTTTAGTGATGTGATGTTATTTTATTTATTTTATTTAAATTTATGTGTATTACTTTCAAGTTCTAACATGTTTGGTTGGCAAAAGTAAATTCAAATCAGAGTGTCTGGAATGGATGGACAGTATTCTTGAGTCTATAAGGTAACAATAATAAAATAATAAGATAACCTTATTTGAATGGTGAAATAGTCATGGATAATTCTGACTAAAATAAGACTAAAATACTCAGACTTTTAGAAACTTGACTAGACTAAAAAGAGTGTGGATGTGACTAAGACTAATAAAAACTCAAATGACAGCTTGACGCAAAGACAAGACTAAAACTAAAATTAAGAGAGGCCGCCAAAAACAACACTAATAGCTAAGAGCAAGAATCCTTAATCTGGGGACCGTGACAAAGACCTCATCAAACACATCATTTTGATGAGTGTTTGCCTGAATAGCTCCACCTATAAGTCATGAAAGATAGGCTTTTTTTTTCGGTGCAGATCTAAAGCTGAACAATGGATTGTATGGTTTTCCCTCTAATATTCTATGCCAGTAGAAGAACCAGTTACTTCTCCTGTACAAAACCTATAGGAGCTAAGAGGCCAACAGACTATCTTCCACCGCTATTGACCTCAAGGAATTTCAGGCTTCTTTTAAAAGATCAACTTGGATTTGTGAGATGTTTTTCATACTATCCACTAAGGAAAAGTGTTTTTATAATTTGTAGACCAAACATCAGAGACTGGAGATATAGCATTAAAGCCACTATCAAAAGATGCATCGCAAACCATATAGCAAGAGACATAGACAAGCAAAAATATCATTGCTAAGGTATTGTTAACCTCAAAAAGGGGTCCTGGGCTGAGAGAATGCATTTTAGTTCACAGTGCACCTTTAACACTTACCACAGATTAATGAAATATCATAAAAGATTCAAATATTAGTACTCACATGTACTGTAAGCTGGCTCCAATACATTTCCCTCAGCATGACCCATTATGCATTATGAGTTGTAGACTCCAGCAATTTAGCTGTGACAGCACATCTCCCTTTCCATACATCCTACCGCCGTTTTCTCGCGGAGTTCACCTTCATGCTGATGTAGGATTCCACAGGCTTTGAGGAAATGTGCCAGTGGACCGTAACAGGCACGTCGCTCCATAAATGGGAGGATAATTTAGTGGCGGTATGGCTCGTTTAAGAAAAGTTAGTTTAAGAAAACCCTGGGGGGATTTTTGGGTCATTTAAGAATACAAATGCACTCTTGGATGGAATATAGTTTAGATTCTTCTTGCAGCCCTTACTTATGCAGTACAGTTCAATTTAAGTCACAAAGCATTTTAAACCGTAACGTGTGTAAAATCCCTCTTCAGCCCTCTTCAGCTCTAGGCCTGCTCCGACTTCGTTCTGGACGTCCATCACACTAAGCTGAATGTCAAAAAACATGTTCTAAGATAATAGGACAGCATGTAGGTCACTCTAGAAACTGTTAAACAGGCTAATAGGGTATTTGTTGTAAGTGGTGTTCTGTAGTGCAGCCGTTTTGCATTTTTACACTACATTACCCAGCGTGCATTGGAAGCAACCAATGGTTGTGATAATAGCTCTCTTCATTCTGCATCAGCCAGCCAGTAGAAAATAAACATTCATTTCACCCTCATAGCTTCCTCCCACCTTCAAGAGTTGCCTTTAGAAGGGGATTGCTAGTCTTTGTGCTAGAAAATCTCAGGACTATTGTGTCACCACTGTAAGATATAGCAGGCATATTTACATCAGTTGTTGATATGGTAACATTTTTCGTCTTGCCTAGAGTGCCCCTTTAAATCTCTGTAGAGATGATATACATTAGCCCCACTGGGACGTCCCGAGCCCCTGCGGCCTCTCTGAGAAAAATCCATTTTTGCTGACTCCTTCCTACATCAAGGACCCTGTTTTTCGTGAATCAACCTGGGAGCAGCCGTCACATTTTGGCATGTCATTTCCCGTTTGCTTGGGAAAGGGAAAAGTGCCTTCCATCAGTATGAAATCCCACCTCTGAATTTACAGTCCAGGCTGCCTCCGCTCTCTTGTACTGCGGGAAATTCTCATTCTTCCAGCGCTATTCATTATTCATGCTGGGCTCCTCACTGACACTTTGATCATGGCAAAAGCTGTAAATATACATGTTGGTAACAGCAATAATTTATCATGTGTTCAGAGCTGGGGAGGAAGGGAGGGAGGGCGGTGGGCATGAGCATACATTCCAAATTGACAGGAACAGCACTTTATTATGTATAATGCAAAGGCAGCAAACTCCGGCCACTTAGCATATGGATCCAAATTAATAAGCATGTCATGCGATTTTATAATGTGCATTCATGCGCCGATGCCCCTAAATGGGAACCGGATATTACAGCACACCATGCTAGCTCTGGCCAAGAGCGCTTTGAGCATGCATACATCGAGAATGAAAAAAAAAAAAACCTTCAGACTATACCAAGTGAATATAAAAAAAGTCTACACACTATAATTGAAATGGTGTAAAGCCAGAAATCATCATAATATCCCTCTTTAATATGACCACCAACTCCATTCAAGCAAAATAAGCAAATAGATCATTGTTCTGAAAAGCAATTGAAAATGAAGTATCTACAATAGCCTGATTATAATGTGATAATGGGGGCCGTAGTGTTCACAGTTGAGAAATCTGTCTTAAGATGCGAAGCATGCACCTACCATCAGTGAAAGCTATTCTATTTAACTCCAAACAAAACAAAGCTACTCCTGTAGCCATTCCTGACATTTTCAGGTCTGTCTGGGACAGTCCTTGAGGTGCTGACAAAGCAACAACAGAATCCCACTGTGAAAATGTACCTGTGAGGAGAATGGTATAAAAGAACATCAAAGGCATCTGAGGACGGACTCTCATCAATAGGTGGAACAAAATGTGGCACCACAGGAGCAAGAAACCACAGAGGCAAGCCTGTCTAAAGCTGGGATAATTGGACCACCCTAATCCATCCGATTAGACAAGTTTTTAAGTTTTAGAAAGAGCTAGGAAAGATGTTCTTGGCACAACGGCAACACAGCTCATAAACTACAGAGCAGCAGACTTGTTGTGAAGCATGGCAGTGGAAGTGTCATGTTTTGTGACTGCGCCTTGTCATCAGGTTCTGGTTAATGATGTGTGGGATAATGACAAAGGGCTTTGTCAGAAAGCTGAACGTGAAGAAAAATGATAAAGACATATTTCAAATGTTTAGTATGGATAAAGATCCAAACCCCACATACAAGTTAGGCAAGAAATGGTTTCAAAAAGGAGTAAGTGTTTTAGAATGGCCCAGTCAGAGCCCAGATCTCAATACCACAGAAAACCAGTGAAATCAGGACATGCATGGGGCATCATGGAGCAAGTAGAAGATCTAGTCACAAAAAGTTTACCGAAAATGTATATAAATGCAAAAAAGGAGCTTCAAATGGACCTGTGAACACTTTTGCAACTGGGGGACCCAAGTTTGCCATAACTGTATCCGGGCTAGCCCAAGTTCCTGATTAGTGTTTAAAGGTGATTACTTTGGCTTGTTCATGGCTGCCAACAGAGGGATGGGAATCTGCCAAATCCCACTGGCTGATGACTAAATGGGGTCTTTATCTGCCGTTAGCAATAGAAGGCGAAGGGGCACGGGCCATTAAGAGATCACTTTCAAGCCCAAGCTAGGAAGCACAGAAAAGTGATGTATGACGGTGTAGAGGCGTGCAGTTAAAGTCCAGAAAGGATTGGAAGTGGGCCCGTTGTCCTCTTTTACAGCCTGTGGCATGCGCTGGACTTCATGCCAACCATGGAGTTCAGAGACAATCGATGTGAAAGGATATGTGTCTCAATTTAGCTGTTTTTATGGCCCATCTCACACCAGGGCCCTCGAAGGAGATTCTCTCTCTCAATAATTCTACTGAACCATTACAAGAGAGGAGATTATTATCTTCCCTGCCCATCCGCCATGGGCTCCTGCAGGACAGGCTGAAAATCCCTTATCTGTCAGGATCTGACAGACCATCGGACAGATTTGATGCAAGGTGCGAGAGCTTCTTTAAAGTTGCCGTCACAATGGCGGGGGATGGGGGGGGCTGTAGATATGCCACTGACAAAGTCTGATTGTATCGGGCTGGCTATCAGTACAGTGACCTTTGCAGGCTTCCAGACTTGTGAAATAACAGTTCTGGCTCCACTTTCAGAGAAGGTGCAGAAGAGGATTCCCATAGGTCCAAGTCTGGAAGGCGTTCTTTCAGTACGATCACCGCTGAGATGTTCATCCATTTAAGAAGCTGACTGCTGCAGCAAACACACTCTATATCTGGTGTAACAAACCTCAAACTGATAGCGTGAAGCTGTAAACAGAATATTTGGGGAAGGAAACATACCACGTTTACGTTTACGCCCTTTAGCAAACGCCCTTATCCAGAGCGACGTATATCAGGCGACGTACCACCAGAGACACCAGTGACTTACCAGTGACTCAGAAACACCAGATGACTTACTGTCCCCCACACACACATACAGTCGACCGTACAGTCTTTAGCTGTCTGGTTCTCCTCTTCAAGTTTCAGGCTGCTATTTCCACTTTTCACTCGTCTCATACCATTTTATACTCTTACGCTGTTTATACTGGCTACACTGGTCACACTTTTTGCACATTTCTTCGACCATTGCACATTTTATTTTACTTATATTTATATATAATGCACAGAGAGCTGTCCAAGCCCTCAGGACAGGTTAAATCTCACCCCATACCTTATTTTAGATAGACCCTAGAATGCACTTTCACCAATGCCCTTTTGCTCAGACGGGTCAGTGTAAAGTAAAGTAAAGTGGCCCTTACAGTCACGAGTGAACACACCACAGCACACAATGTGAACAATGAGAAAATGTTCTCTGCATTTAACCAAAAGTGAAGCAGTGGGCAGCCAGCAACACAGCACCTGGGAAGCAGTGTGTGGGGACCGGTACCTTGCTCAAGGGTACCTCAGTGGTGCCACTGGTAGATCTGGGGCTGGAATCCACAACTTTCCATACAGAGGGGTTACTCCCTAACCACCAGGCCACCAGCTGCCCCATTTGTATAATAATTCAACGTTTTGTGCCTCTGCCATTGTTCTGAACTCATTACACCAGGCAAGGCCCGGGCTTGCCTCAGTCTGACCTCAGAAATAAAGCTAGACAGTTGGTTTGGGCTTCAGATAAGTTAATTCTTGGGTGCCCTCGCTGGTGCTATGCATTCAGGCCAGAATCCCTGCCCTCAAAAGTGTCTGCACATGGACTTGAAACTGTAAGAGGCTGCTCGACCCGCCGACAAAACCTGCAAGCCTTCATACCACCTTAGAACCTCTGGCCTGACTCCAAAAGCAGAACAAGCGATAACGTGGACATAGTGGGTACAAATTGAGCTGTCAAGCACCCTGAAGGGTTTGTCTTACCCCTAATCCCTCCTTATAATTTGCTCATCCTAATTAGAAATCTAAACAGTCTAATTCTCCACATTTACTCCAGAGCCCTCCCAAAAGCTGGCCCATACAAATGCAGCTTTCACCACGAGTTCACAAAGGCTGCATTCGCTTTAAGGCTGTTCACTGCTTCCCTATCAGTTCGCTTGTGTTCTCAGTAACAGGGATCACAGCCTCGTGACGGTCGCAACACCAAAGGGAGCGACGCTGGCCGCGCTCTGCTGCCCTCCCTGTGGCAAGGTGAAAGCAGCGTGTTAGCTGATTAGGTGGCCGGGCCCTGGCTAGCCGATACGAGCTATCAGGTGCTCTTTGAATACGAGAGCAGACAAGACAGAAGAGCTGGCCCGCTTTAACCCCCTGCTGGCTCGGACCCAGGCGCACACACTGCCCGCTCCACCTCATGCTGATGCCGCAGCGTCCTGTTACGGTTCAAGCTGAACGGCAGACGATTTTTTTCCCCTTTGTTATTCGCCACTCTGTCTATCAGGTTTCAGCAAGGATCTCATATCAGATTATGCTTATCCTCCAGATGGTGGTGACAGATGACGGAGCAACACAAATAAATGGAGGGGCGTGGAGTGAAAGTGATTACATAAAAGGGATATTGTTCACGACCAGCTACAAAACGACTTTTAGACCATCCGCCAACTCTGGGATTCGAACCCACAACCTTCTGATCACAAGGACAACTCCCTAACCACCAGGCCTCCAGGTGCTCAATCTATTCAGTGTTGGATCTGAACCTGCAACCTTGCTTCTTGTAGCGTGGAGCGTAAACCAGTAGACCAGACAGGAGGGGCTATTTTGGGCAGATTGAGCAAGTTGTGTCGGTGGTTGACGGTCTCACACCATGAGGTGCATTTTTGTTGGACACCAGAGAAAGTTTTATCCCTGGGGGTGGGCATTTCAACCATTTTTGCTGAACTATTTTTTTAATGTTAATAGTCTTGGCTTTATAAGGCTTATTATGTATTATCCAGGGATTGTTTAATAAAGTAGTAATGAGCAATCCATTAACACGCAGTTATCAGCTCTGAATGATCTTTCTTTGAATTATTCAAGTTCTGTAAACGCTGCATCATTTCTCTTATTTTGATGTTTTGTCATTTCCTTTAAAATGATGCTTTAAAGAAAAATACTTTTATTTGGAAATTAGGAGAAATATTGTCAACAGCTCTTAAAAACTAAGGCAAAGCTGCTCAGTTCAATACTTGCACCTATAAAAGATAAAACCTGAGAAACTGAACTTTTTTTCTGTGGTCTCTTATTTTTTTCCAGAGCTGTATAGTGAAGTGTTAAGGCGCCAGTGCTGATGTATCACCAGTCTAGTCACTTTGATGGTTCAGAAACTGGCGTACTTGCTTCCCCACCTCCCCGCCGCCACCAGACCGCCTGTAATAATTTTCTTCGGACACATTTCAGAGGTGGAAATAGCCATCAGCTCTGAGAGTCCTGTGGCGCCTGTGTGACGAGCAGCCGGACTGCAATGATTTAATTTCCGCTCGTAATCGTGGCTCCGCCGCAGCGCTGGCGAGGCTTTATAAAACACTTGATCTCTCTGCTGGGAAATCGATGAATGAGTGTTCCGTGTCTACACCAGGTAGCGATCCCGCTGTTCTGTTCGCCGCTTGCTTCTGGCGTTCTCTCAAAAAAAGAGAAAAATAATGGCCCCACTGCTCCTGCCGTTAATTCAGGAGCGATATTGATTTCCCAGAATGTGTTTCGGGGTGATCTGGAATGTGCCCGGTGAATTTATTTGAACAAATGCTGGCCCTTCATTGGGCCTGGAACCATCTTTGGGACATATGTTGGTGCTGGAGGGGTGTTGAAGGGAGGTGGGAGGGGCATACACCATGCAGAAAATTCAGTTTTCTGCAAGGCTGGTAGAAGCAGAAGGTGATAATTTTGTGGGGAAAAGAAGGATGAATGAGCACAGGGCTGGACATTAAGCCAAGTTTTGGCCGATATGGATTTTTCCACAGCAAATCCCATTAGCGGACCCCCACCTGGACCAGTGTCGGGCCAAATCTGCAGCCAATCACTTCGGGCCACTGGCCTTCTCAAACATGACGAATACAGTCATGTGCAAAAGTCTGAACACCCCCTCATATACATTTAGTTGTAAAGTTTAAAGGGCTAATTTGAGTTTAAAGGGCCCATTTCTTATATAAAGGACTGCTAGAGGCACCTCTGAGGTTCCCTTGAATAAGGTACTGTCCCCACACACTGCTCTTCAGGCGCCATGTTCCTGGCTGTCCCTCTTCACTTGGTGAACGGGTTAAATATGTTAAATGTGTTAAACGTGTTAAATGAGTTAAATAAGTTAAATGTGTTAAATGAGTTAAATGGGTTAAATGGGTTAAATGGGTTAAATGTGTTGAATGTGTTAAATGTGTTGGGTCAATTGTGTCGAATGAGAAATGTGTTAAATGAGTTAAATGGGTTAAATGATTTAAATTAGTTAAATGAGTTAAATGTGTTAAATGGGTTAAATGAATTAAATGAGTTAAATGGGTTAAATGGGTTAAATCGGTTAAATGATTTAAATGAGTTAAATGTGTTAAATGATTTAAATGAGTTAAATGTGTTAAATGAGTTAAATGATTTAAATGAGTTAAATGTGTTAAATGAGTTAAATGGGTTAAATGGGTTAAATGAGTTAAATGGGTTAAATGTGTTAAATGAGTTAAATGATTTAAATGAGTTAAATGAGTTAAATGGGTTAAATGGGTTAAATGGGTTAAATGAGTTAAATGGGTTAAATGGGTTAAATGATTTAAATGAGTTAAATGGGTTAAATGGGTTAAATGATTTAAATGAGTTAAATGAGTTAAATGGGTTAAATGGGTTAAATGATTTAAATGAGTTAAATGATTTAAATGGGTTAAATGATTTAAATGAGTTAAATGATTTAAATGAGTTAAATGGGTTAAATGATTTAAATGAGTTAAATGAGTTAAATGTGTTAAATGGGTTAAATGATTTAAATGAGTTAAATGAGTTAAATGAGTTAAATGGGTTAAATGGGTTAAATGATTTAAATGAGTTAAATGGGTTAAATGGGTTAAATGATTTAAATGAGTTAAATGAGTTAAATGGGTTAAATGGGTTAAATGCAGAGGAAGAATTCTGTGCTGTTCACACTGTGTGCTTTGATGTGTTCGCATATGACAGAATGGTCACTTTACATACTTTAAATGCAATTTTGTAACTGCAAAAACAATTTTTGAATTCACAAAAAACACATTTACAAATTTGCGCCAGTTCCACCGACGGCAGTTCAGCTTCGTCTGAGCCCACCAAAGTTAGCCAATCAGAACGGAGGTGGTTTACATGCATCCTTCTTGAGGGCACAGTAAAAACTAGATTGCATTTCCATGAGAAAATGCATAGTGCGCTTGTGTGGTCGCTATAGAACCAGTGTTTGGAGACACCAAAAAAATTAATCTCAAAATGGATGGAGCAAACTGGTCTCACCCAAACATGGGTGGGAAAGGCACATGTAGCTGCATTTACAGGCTGATTAGCGTTAATTAATCCACAATAACCAGTGACACATATCTCTTCTAATAACTGACCTGAGCTTTGGTGTCTTGAAGTCTATTTATGAGTCTGCTTCATAAGACTGGATCATTTATCTGCTTTACTGTCGCTTTCCAGCTGCCATAGCCAGGACGTCACAGACTGTGACTCCAACAAACATTTTCAAAGCGACTCGACCCTCTGTTCTCTCTCCCCATACATTACAGAGGTGACTCCACTGCAAAAACTGAATTTATAAACGATCAATGCGGACATTTGCCGTTGGAATCATGCCAATATTTCAAAATGAGTTATGAGTTAAATAACTCATTTTGACCCACGACTGTACAGCAATGCACAGCTCGAACCACATCATCAAGTTCGCTGATGACACAACTGTGGTGGGTTTG
>JBBPCX010000040.1:2154495-2166588 GCA_037974365.1 Hydrocynus forskahlii | reverse complement strand
TTCTATATATCATTGAGAACCAATCCACCATCCAGCGAAAACATTCAAATGGAATTGCCTTTCCTGAAGAACTGCTTGCATATGGTTCTATATAGTAACAAAAGGTGTGACAATTCAAACAGAATAAAAAACGACAGATTCCATTACTGAGAACCAATCCACTATCCAGGGAAATACTCAAATTAAGTTGCATTTTCTACAGAACTGGCTGCATAAGGTTCTATATAGTACCAAAATGTGTGTTCAGTCATTTAGAACCATAAACAACCGATTCCATCACTGATAACCAACCCACTATCCAGAGAAAGACTCAAGTGGAGTTGCCTTTTATAGAGAACCGGTTGCATTTGGTTCCACAGAGTACAAAAAGGTGTGACAACTCATACAGAGCCATAAACACTAGGTTCCATCACTGAGAATCAACCCACCATCCAGAGAAAGACTCAAATGAAGTTGCCTTTTCTATAGAACCGGTTGTATATGGCTCTATATAGTTCCAAAACGTGTGACTGTTCAGACAGATCCAGAAACAGCCCACTGTCCAGAGAGAAGACTCAAACAGAGTTACATTTTCTAAAGAACTAGTTGTATATGGTTCTACACAGCACCAGAAGGTGTTGCGGAATATGATACAAAACCCTAAACAAAAAGTTTCTATCACTGAGAACCAATCCCCCACCCAGAGAATGACTCGAGTGAAGTTGCATTTTCTAAAGAACCAGTTGTATGTGGTTCTACATAAAACAAAAAGGTGTGACAACTCATATAGAACCATAAACAACTGATTCCATCACTGAGAATCAATCCACCGTCCACAAAAAAGACTCAAACGGAGCTGCCTTTTCTAAGGAACCCTTGGAGAAGGTGAAGGCCTTGAGCCAGGGTCGAGAAGAGCTCCTGAGGAGAACTTACTTTTAATGATGCGCTCAGTGGTGGACTGTTTTTCTTTGGGCTCTTTGGCCGACATCTTCGCCGTGAAATGTTAAGTTTTTGTCAGAGAGAGAGACAGAACGAGAAAAAGGGAAAAGAGTCAGAAATTGAGAGAAGAGGGGGAGAAAACCGGGCTAATTAATCTCCGTGTTGAGATTTAGTCCAAGTCCATAAATCGAAAGGTCTGTCAGAGCCGGAGTAGGAGTGTAGGGGTCAGGAAAACGTCCCCGAGTCGTGCCGAAACCCCCTGTAGGTCGTGAAATCTCTCCGGAAAACGAGGGGATAACGGGCTAATTCTGTCCACGGAGCATCTTTAGAAACGGACGAGGATAATTAGCAAGCGAACGACGACTAGCCTCACTGGGCTAGTTCGTCGCTAGTAAATCTGAGGTGCAAAAACAAACACCCGAAACCAAAAACACAGAGGAAAATGCAGCGGTGAGAAGAGGAGGACAAGAAGACCCAGAGTCCCCCGGGCGAGTGTTCAGCCGGCCAGCCTCCCTCAGCCCTGAGAGGACGGAGAGGCGACGGGGGGATGACTAGGCTCCGGCTACGCAGCCCTCCTCCTCCACATTAATCCCACTTTCCCACTCTCTCAGTCAGGCCGTCAAACTCTCTGACGCCAGCCAGAGAAATGACCATTTCCTTGTCGCCGGCTCGCGTTTGTCCGACATATGTGCCGCGTCTGGGAGAGATTTCAGCGCTTCTGGAACCATATGGCCTCCCCTCCCTCTCCCCCCTCAGATTAAACTAATCTCACGGGGGGGAGTCCCAATACGCTCCCCCAGTGTACCCTACCTAGGGTGTTAACAACCTACAAGGCTGTACCACCCAGGACTTTAAAAATTTTTTTATATTTTACATTCTCTGTATATTGAACCCCGAGGAAATAACTTTAACTCATTCACCAAGTGAAGCAGTGTGCTGCCGACAATGGGCCCAGACAGTGCCGCCAGTGCATGGGGGCGTACATCGCTCAAGGGTACCTCAGCAGTGCCACTGGCAATCCTGGGTTTCAAACCCACGCCTTTCTGATTGTAGGGCCAACTCCTTAACCGCCATGCCTGGGGCACTAAGGTTATAGCACAATCGTGGACTCAGTATTACTATTATTATTTGTACATATTATATTGGTGTTGGAGGAAATGACTCAGCTTCTCTGCATTAACCCACTTAGACAAGTAAATAATACTGTCACTATACGGAGTTCATTCAGACTTATACGGTAGCGATTGTCGACTGCACTAAATGTCCGGTTGTTTTGTTGGTCTTGTGTTTTTCTTGCACTCTCTTTTCTGGTACTGGAGGAACGTTGTTTCGTATGACTGCGTGCTGCTGTAAATGGCTTAAATGAAAATAAAACCCACTTGACTTAAACAGTGGCAGCCAGCGATGCACCACCTGGAGAGTACCTCAGCTGTGTCACTGGCAGTCCTGGGATTTGAACCTATGACCACCTGATTGCAGGGCCGAAATGCAATGACCACCCGCTGACAAACCAGCACTTGTTTGTCCTCTCTCATGTATCCAGACTTTCATTTTGTTTGGATATCAATGCTCGGTGTTCTGACCCACCAACATGAAGCAGCTGGCTACTTTTGAATCATGCGGACAGTCGGATCGCCTCCGTTTTTCAAATACTACCTAGGGCGCATGTGCTAGTGTATTGGTGTGTTGAGACGTACCCGGAGCCACGTACAGGTTCCCTAGCCTAAGGCAGCTCTTAGCGTAATGACGTATCGATGACGCGACACGCGAGGACCACGTGCTTGTATATTGGTAATTTTTCTATATTGCAGTATGTGCATATATGCATATATGTTTATACACGTATGTAAACACACTACATGGAAAAAAGTATAGTGACACCTGACCATTACACCAACAGGGACTTTGATGACACTTCGTTCAAATCCATAGATTGTATACGGAGTTGGTCCCTCTCTGCAGCTATAACAGCTTGCACTCTTCTTGGAAGACTTTCCACAAGATTTTTGAGTTTCTGTGGGAATTTGTGTCCCTTCATTCTATAGAGCATTTATGAGGTCAGACCCTGATGTTGGAAGAGAAGGCCTGGCTTGAAATCTACGTTCCGTTCTTTCACTGGAAGTAAGGGGCCACATGAATTCAACACACTTAAAAGGTATGTTTGTTTGTTTGTTTTTTTCTTTCTCTCTCTCTAAGTTTCTAAAACTTGACACCCAAATTGCATGATTGCAAAAACACCAGAACTTTGAGTTTAACATATAAACTGTTATATTACAGACTATATTTTCCATTTATAATTGTTACTGATTGTGCTACTTATCTTTTTTTGTGCTATTCATCTTTCCCATTTTAGCATTCAGACCCCATTCTTAAAACTTAAACCCTGTATGAACTAATCTGTCCACTAGAGGGAGCCAGATTCATTGGAAATAGTACAGGTCGTTTCCTACATGGACAAAATCTGAGCTGAGGTCAGCAGTAATGCAATGCTTCTTTGATGTGTAGCATAAATAAATGAATAAATAAATAAAACAGGCTTGTTCAAAACCTCTGATTTTCTTTATTACCTTTAAAATAGACATGCGTCAGTTTCACCACCTCTCCCGTTTTGCCACAAACATGAACTACCATGATACGATGGACCGTGTATTTTAGGAGTGCATTGGACCATCAGCCGCGTTGAACCTGAACGCTCAGCCGACAGGGGAGGTCGAGATAAACAAACAAAAAAAAAAAAAAACAAGGACACAAACAAACGTGGGAGTGCAGAAGTCAGTGGATCCTGGAGACTGCTAACAGGCTTTCGGGTAGCGTAGTTAAGATAAATATTGCATTGTGGCATTCTTCAGTCATGCTGTGTTGTCAAAACATGATGGGATTGTTTATTTATTAGTTTACAGTGGTAGTCTGGACAAATATCAAATTTCACATCTCAAACTCATTCAATCAGCCATGGCATGTCTGGTGTGTCCACCAAAGTTCATGTCCGACCTACAGCCTCCTCAAACAGTGTTGCCTAATCCTAATAGACTTGTTTATTTACAGTAACGCACTGCTATCAAGCAAAACAAACTCTTTAGCATGTCTATCATGTTACGTTACATAATTTAGAAATTAACATCTCGTAAGTCTAAGTGTCTAACAACATGTCAGTTATGAAATAGAACACTATCTTGTAATGAGATCATGTTCTCTCAGTAATGTGATCTTTATGATCTACTTTTTTGGGCTCATTGTTTAAAGACCATTTTCCTGGTATATAATCATCTTTTCTGTATTGTGCCCTTTCAAAAAAACAATCCGGGTGGTTGACAGACTTCAAAATGAATGGGCGGGGCTATACTGCAGTAGGTCCGAACAGGTAAACCTAATGGTTTGGTGATATGACAATCAATCAATTCAAAATGGGCCTTTTTAGAGGTTTCCAAACACGGACATGGACTGGACAAAATTTATGTAACAAACTGATTTCAAATTAAAATATTCCATGATATTGGCCCTCGATGCGGTTTGAGGAGTGTGCGTGTGATGATTCAGGCATGCTAAAGGGTCCTTTTACTTGTTAGTTCCAAGAAGAAAACTTCAGACACCAAACATGTCCTGACTGACTGGATTTTGGGGTGAGAGGAAAATGCTATTGGCAAAAAGCCCTGGGTCAGGAGGTACTTCAATGTGGATGTAGTGGCCTTGTTCAGAGCTCTACCACACATGGATGCGAAGACCAAACCATGATCCTGGAGCATCATGCAAGTTCTAACGTTTGAAGAATGTTCACATTAGAGCAGCTCAACATAGACTGGGTTCTACAGAGACACAGTGCGTGATTTAAAGGGAAGGTAACCAATAATACAACGGAAAACTTACGACTCATCTCCACTGTTGGTGTAGTATGTAAGGACACTTGGCGTATAAGATCACATCAAGAACATCTGCATAATAAAAGGAGCCCTCACAGCCATAATTCAGAGACCTCCAGCAGTTCCAGCGTGGTATTTTTCTTCTGCAGCTGGACTGTGAAGACTGTACTTAGAAAACACAAGAAAACTCCACATCCCTCATGACAGAAGCCAATGGGCAGTTGCTGAAAATTTGGAAAACAGTTCATGAGACAGACTCAGAGCGTCTTACCAAAGCGGTTTCTTTCAAGACATTTCATCTAACCTTCCAACACTGGAGCAACACAGTAATAAACGCAGCTCCAGTTACTTTCACTTTTACTGATCCAACACACTGTCCACACCACCACACCGCTAATGAACCACCCTCGATTCTTCCCTCTGGAAAACGTCTCCCATAACTGATGGAATAAATTTGAGATTTACAGCTTGATTTACACATTTGACTAAGGAATAAATGCTTAAACATACCAAAAAACTTTAGTCACCCCTGCCCTATGCATTTAAGTGGTTTCCCTACTCTTACACACTCTTTTCAACCAGGAAAAGGGCTTGATAATTAGTTGGATCGTGTGTGCTGGGAGTAGCAAACACTAATCAAGAGTAGGGGAAACACTGATCTACAGAATTCAGAAGCTCCCCATTGGCTTGTATTGTAGGTGTGTTTGGAGTCCACAGGTTATGTTCTCCTTCAAGTACAGAAAAACGATAACAGCACGCCACAGATGCAGCTGACAGATGTGGTGGGGAAACGCTGGAGTACTGTTTTGAGTGTAAGGAGGTACAGGTATGACGTGGCCGTGGCGAACACAGCGATCATACCTGCAGGCACTGGGTGGCTCACAGTTCACAGCTCTGACATGAACCCAAAACAACAGTTCCGGCTTTGGCCACGAGGCTTCTGCTGCGCATTCAGTTTCTTCTCTGGGTAAAAACAAAAAGAAGGAAAGAAACCAGGTCAAGAATAGGTTCGAAATAATGGCTTGAGAAATCACCGTAATCAGAACAAGGCATGGAGAGACAGCACCTTCATCACGAGCGCCTTATTAGTAAACTGGTACATGGAGAATCGGATGTGAATGGTCCATGTTAGGAAAAAAAAAAAAGACTTAAATATATTAGAAGAGAAACAGTTCCACTGAAATCCAAAGCTACAGTTCCTTTCCTTTTCTCACCAATCTTAGGAAACAATGCTATTATGGCTGTATAAGAGATTAGAAAGCTTTCATTTTAATATTAATATTCCTAAATGTTATTCATATTTAATTTCGTCACAGAAAGCTCCTCACTACTGCACCCTCTTTGTACCACAAGTAAAAAATCTTCACTACCAGTAATTAAACTGTAAATCCCCAAACAGGCCTGACTGTTCGGGTTTCAGTGTTAGTCACAATAATGAGACAGAAAGTGCAAGCAAACACAAAACAAGCACATCTCACAAGGAGTGATCGGTGGAGTGATGGGTTCGAAACGTTCCTCTCATGTTCTACTCGCTCGGCGTCATTCGTCTGCTGTGACTGGAGCCTGGTTGAGCTCGCAAATCATGGAACCCCACCGTCAGCAAGATCATGACCAGCCAGGTTCCATTTGATGTTAGACAACAAGATTAGAATATTCCAAACCAAACCATTTTACAACTTTCACCCAAACTGGGACTAACAGACACTGGTCAAAATCTGACACTTCCCAGACAAAGATTAAGCGTTAAAAGCTTCAAATTAAGAATCGCCATCGAGCACCATGCAAAACCCTAGCATTAGTACTGATGCCTCCCTCTCCCACCCACAGCCACATTTCTAAACTAGCTACAGGCTTTTGTCTGGCTCCTATCCAGTCAATTCCAAAACGTCTTTGGCTGTCGGTTTTAGCTTGAGATGGAAAAAAAGAAAAAAGAAAAACTGTTTTCTTTTAGTCATGCGACACAGTTCGGTCTCTGTTTGCATAGGCTTCTTCATCATCACCACATCACTATCAGTGACGAAGCAGCTTTTTTTTTCAAATCTGAAATGTGTGAAGATTCAAACTTGATATTTCGTTTGGCGCGACCAAACGGTTGCAAATCAGTCTTCCTGGTCTAAGGTGGCATTGGAGTATTGGAGCTGTTTTACTGGTAAAAACCTCACAGCCCTATTTTTCACATATTTATGATTTACAACAAAGAAACAAGCAAAAAAAAAAAACGGGCTGAAAGGAGGACTGATTCGATGTAACAACCAAATGACTCCAATGACAGAAGCACAAAGTTTAAAGTGCAAGTTTAGGAAAAGGTCCTGTTGCAGATGTTCCTGTTTGTAGTTGCAGAAATGACTAGACTTCCAGCACTGCAATGCACAAGTTTTGTCCCAGTGCAGGCTGGAGGACCTCCAGGAAGGCTCAGGTGTTTGTCCAGTGCTTATTTTGCTCCTTCCAGGTGGAGACTAGCACCACTAGGTCACTGTACGATGAAGCCTGGCTGAGGGGCCAAACGAGGCGCTGGTCTCTGGGGGACTGGAGGGGGGTACTGGGGCATGTAGACGGGAGGGTAGCCCTGACTGAGATTGGGTGCGGTCTGCCCCACCCTGGGTGGGATCGGAGGGTATGGGGCAGCCGGGTAGGGGAACGCAGTTGCAGGCTGAGGCGCCGGGGCTACTGGGGGGCTTTTGATTGGTGGCAGTGGAGGGGCCCGCCTAGGCTGGGGGACAGGGGCCGGGGAGCCGTTGACCTCCCTCTGGGGTGGGGCGGGTTTGGGGGAAGGTTCTGCTGCAAACTGGGGGGCAACCTGGCGAAGATGAGGGGATTTCAGCACCATCTCCTGAAGCTTCTCAATCTTCACCCGGCGCAGGTGGGCCAGCTTCCGCTTGCTCTGGTACTCATCGATGAAGCCGTCGAGGCTCAGGTCGCCGTTCAGCAGGGAGTCAGCCATGTTCTGTTTGGAAAAGAGAAAGAAAGAAAGAAAGAAAGAAAGAAAAAGAAAGAGACAGAAGAGAACAAAAAAAGCACAAAAGAGAGAAAAAGAAGGAACAAAAAGAAAGAAAAGCAGAGAGAAAAAGACAGAACAAAAGAAAGAACAAAAGAGAGAACAAAAGAAAGAACAAAAGGGAGAACAAAAGAAAGAAAGCAAGAAAGAAAGAAAAAGAGAACAAAAGAGAGAGGAAAAACAGCGAAAGAAAAAGAAAGACCAAAAGAGAGCAGAGAGACAGAAAGAAAGAAAAGAAAGAAAAGCAGAAAAAGAAAGAAAAAGTGAACAAAAGAAAGTTAGAAAGAAAGAGAGAGCAAAAGAAAACCAAAGGAAGAGAAAGAAAGAAAACAGACACCAGTTACTGCAGTTCTTTTTTAAAGTGCTTACATCACTTCTTTTTTCCTCAAGTTTTAAAATAAGACTGTTTCTCATAATAGGTAAAAACTAGAGCTGCACAAAATGGACAGAATATCAGTACTGCGATTTTACTGCTGTATTCTGCAACATATAAAAAGGTCCCATATCATCAAATGTAAATGTAAAAACTGTTTTTAAAAAGTTTCCTTCCCGATCTGTTCAGTCCATTTGTTGGAAACTAAGCTTCAAAAATAGCTCATTCAAATCATTTCACAAAACAAACACATTTACATACATTTGCTTATTCAGCCTACAGCAGTTTAGCCACGCCCACTCATGCTCGAGGTCTAAAAAGAGATTCAGTCCCTGTGTTGCTGCAATACTTGGCAGCCAATCAGAAATAAGATCATGTAAATGTCAGAATCTTTAAGGATTAAAGATTGGCCAAACAATAATTAGACTTTTGTTGGATTACATGAATACCTCGATCAATTAGATCAGAGGTCCCTAACTAGCGGGCCGCGGACCGGTAGCGGTCCGTGAGTCATTTGGTACCAGCCGCACAGAAAGACAGAATAAAAATATTTTATTGAATATCAGAGTCTGACAGATCTTTTATTTTGGAAAAAAAAACAAACAAAAAAAAAATGCACGCCTGTCTTGGTCACGTGATACGGTGCATCAAAAAATTAGCCCACAAGCTACAAACATGAGTACAAAACAAACGCACTTTGTTTTTAGTTTTATCAGTACCGGTCCAGCTGCAAAATCAAGCTGCAAGAACAGCCACTTTTCAAACCACTGTTTTCATCATATCATTAAAACCAGTACATTTACATACAGCTCAGGAAAAAAAATAAGAGACCACTGCAATTTATTTTTAAATCAGCGTCTCTATGAGTATAAAACCACTCCATGCCAGTGTCTGTTAAATTTCTACACATTCTGCTTTATGAGGGACTGATTAGTGATCACCTGAATCAAATCTTATTTAATGAGGAAAAGTATAAAAACACTGCTGTAATCGACACTCCCCTCTCACAATGAGACCAGTTGGATGGTAAAACACTACTAGAAGTTCGTCAAAGGTAATTATCATTATTTTGTTTAAGAGTGAATGAGAGATTTGTTTTCTTAATGAATTACTCAAGTTCTGTAAACGCAGCATCATTTCTCTTATTTTGATGTTTTGTCATTTCCTTTAAAATGATGCCCAAAAGAACAATATTTTTATTTGGAAATGAGGAGAAATTGTCAGCAGTTATTAAAAACTAAGGCAAAGCTGTTCAGTTCGATACTTGCAGCTATGAAAGATAAAACCTGAGAAACTGAACAGTTTTGATATGCTCTCAGAGCTGTATATCATCACACTTTGCAGCCTGGCCTCACCCATTCATTTCTGAACAAGGCTACAACAAAGCAGATGTATTTACTGCTATTAAAAGTGCAATAAAATCCCAGCCTATTTAAATCTAATGGATACAGAGGTTGGAAATGTCCATGTAAAAATAAAATGCCTTCTTTTGGAAACCAGATTGTTTTGCGGATATAAATTACAAGTTCAGACTAAAACAGAACTGCGTGACAATGAGAAATTTGATTTTTACACTGAGATAAATAGACATAAAACAAAAGCAAGTTTAGACAAAAACAGAACTGCATAACAAAATATTTCCTAGGAAAGACTTTGGGTGAGATTGACAAGTAGCAACATTTCTTGCATGACACACAGTGTAATCTAATGAAGCCCATCACAAGGATCACATCATGGGTAGAGACTTCTGGCTGGCATTCATGTGTGATAAAATAAGATCCACTCAGAGCGTCTTAAAGAAACAGCGAGCTGATTTCCAGGACGGTCTCTCGGCAGTTATTGATTTAACCGTTGAACAATGATTAAGCTCAGAAGCAACAGTGTTTTCGAAACTCCGCCAGGCTCTTGTGGTGAACGCAGTATGACTGTGGTTACCTCAGTTTCCTCCTCGATTTTGGCCCCTTCGGCTTGCAGCAGCGCAAGAAGAGTCTCCAAGGAACTGCTACCAGACTTGTGGTCTATAAGTAAAAGACAGAGAGAGAGACAGAGAGATAAGAGGTCGAACATTTAGCAGATTACACTTGTAATAATTGTGAAACACTGACAAGTATGAACCAGTAATTTATGCTGTCATGCATTTCAGTTAGTACAGCTGGTCTCAAAGTGTTGGTTTCCCACAAAACACCCAGCCAGTTCTCCTCTATTCAGTCACACCCGGAGTCTAGAGGAGACAAAGGTCTGAGCTCTGTGAACTGGATAACTCCAGTCTGGGAGAGGATCCACAGAAAGTGGGGATTTTCCAGTCAAAGTGTACCGACCAGACATGACCTTTAAATCACTGTATTATTGTGTAGGTCCCCCTTTCTGCCACCAAAAACAACTCTGAAACACTGAAGCAGGGACTCCGTAGACCTCTGAAGGTGCTGTGGTTATGAACCAAGACGTTAAAAGCAGATCATTCAAGTCCTGTTTGTTGCAAAGTGGGGCCTCCATGGATCAGACTAGTTTGTCCAATAAATCCCACAGATCTGTGGAATTTGGAGGCCGGCTTTGCAACTTACAGGACCCCCTCTTATCCCTCTATCCCAGGGAGCTGTGGTGGTGTTTCCCAGCTGCTTAAGGCACTAATTATAAAGCTACAACCGCAACGAGGGTGTGAGTCTGAGAGTGAGCGAGAGAGAGAGAGAGACAGAGAGAGAGAGAATGAGAGAGACAGAGAGATAGAGAGAGAATGAGAGAGACAGAGAGATAGAGAGAGAGAATGAGAGAGAGACAGAGAGAGAGAGAGAGAGAGACAGAGAGAGAGACAGAGAGAGTGATAGCACACTTGATGGTATGCTCTAAAGGTATGCTGGGATATCTGGACTTGTGTATTATTGTATACGTCCCCCTAGTGAACTCAGACACCTCTGAAACACTGAAGTATGGACACCACAAAACTGTGCTGTGACATCTGAACCAAGACAGATACTTTAAATTCTGTAACTTGAAAACAGACTCCATGGATCAGACTAGTTTGTCCAATAAATCTCACAGATATGAGGAATCTGGAGGCCAGATCAATCCCTGAAAGAGGACCATGCCATTAGAGAACAGTGTCTCCATGAAGGGGTGAACTTGGTCCACAACAGTGTTTAGGTAGATGGTCCATGTCACAGTAACATCCACATGAATACAGGATCCAAGTTTCCAAGCCCAGAGCATCACACTGCCTCCACCGCCTCGCCTTCCTCCCATAGTGCATCCTCATCCCTTTCCTCCCCTAGGTAAGTGAGGCACAGTAACCAAGGTTCATAGGGATAAAAATCTGGCTCATCAGCGCTGCTTCAGAAATTTTAGAGTCGCTAGTAAGCAAGCACAATAATCTAAAAAAAAAAAAAAAAAGCCTCTGCAGCAGAGACAACAAGGAAAAAACCTGTAAGTGTCATATCTACAGCAAAAACTGAATCTACAGCAAAAACTGAACAAAGTCAAGCTACTCAGTGACTGCAAAAGAGCAGGGAAATCACCAAAACGTGCTGGACCACGACCGTCCAGGACTGGAGTTCCACACCCCTGAGCTAGAGTAATGCATGCAACTAAATCTACTATACAAGTCTTTACACACACACACATATGTGCCTTTACATGATCAGCTGTTTCTTCATTCATAAAGAGTCAACATCAAACTTGATTCAAATCAGGCCTGAATTTCATTATGTGAATTCCAAACTGATCCTGGATCAGCATAACAAATGGCCAGCCCCCACCAAAAGAGCCCCCTTACCCATCTATCCCAGGGAACTGTGGAGGTATTTCCCAGCTGCTTGAGGCACTAATTATAAATTAGGATGTGAGTCTGAGAGAGAGAGAGAAAGAGACAGAGACAGAGAACTGGATTTCGCGACTATATACAAAGCCCAAGAGCGAGCAAACGGAGGTCAAATATCAGCCCTACACAAAACTAAAAT
>JBBPCX010000040.1:2130833-2151249 GCA_037974365.1 Hydrocynus forskahlii | reverse complement strand
ACTCAGGTGATCACTAATCAGTCCCTCATAAAGCAGAATGAGGTGCTTGTGTAGGAATTTAACAGACACTGGCATGGTTGCATACTCATAGAGATGCTGATTTCAAAATAAATTTGCAGTGCTCTCTTATTTTTTTTCCAGAGCTGTGTAAGGCTCTCTGTTTGCCAGGAGAGTGGACTGTCCCGAGGCGACCAGCATTTTTAAATGGCTGCGCTTTGTGCTGTGCCACAATGGCCTTGTTGTGAGTTTCAGGGGCCTGTGTATCAGCTGCAGCCTCCTCTGTGTGACTGGGTCTGACAGAGTCATGAGGAGAGGAGAGAAAGAATGGAGGGGCACACTTCCAAAATTGCATTCCCCGAGTTTACAGCAACCAGAACCGCACTGAGGACGACTGCCAGAAAACCCTTTTAACCCTTTTGATCTTGATGATCTCACATGCCGATGTCCCCAAATCACACCCTTCACTAACTGCTACTTTTTGAACCTTTTAATAAATTCTTCGTGATGATTTACCACATGGGTTAAACACAAAGAGCCCATACACCAGTGTTTCCCAAGTCTGGTCCTGGAGTAATGGCATATATCTACCAAATATATGGATGATTAATTGAGTAACCCTATCTGTGCAATGTCTGACATTAAATTTAAGTAACATTTTGATTTACCTCATACATATGGCATCAGTAACAACCACCATTTGCATTTTCATGAGATCCTTACTGATATGGGTTCCCTCCCTTTTCAGTGATGCTCGCAAAAGCAAGTTGAGTTCTAGCAGCTGTCCCCTGTGGATTTTGCTTTCAAATAATAGTGTTACTTTAATCTTGTTTCTGTACTGACTGGGTAAATTTCAGGGAAGTAACAAAAAAAGTAATAACTGAAGAATTCTTGCAACGTTCCAACAAACTGAAGTGTTTTGAAAGCGTTTCCATGCATTCTGAGCTACTGTAGGAGAGCAGTAGCTGAAAATAAGCGATGTGATGTGTGATAATATTACTTAATGATGTTTTTACCTCTGTAGAATTGTTTGACAGGTGTAATATATGGCCTTCATCCTTTATGGACCGAAAGGTCAGTGGCATCCTCTGTATTTCATTCATCAGATTGCCAGCCCACCCCTTTCCCACCCTGTCCTGTTTACAGCCTCAGCTTGTTTCGGGATCCTGACCTGTTCTACCCCCCTGACCTGCTTTGTGGTCCAATCTCATTTTGCCGTCCTGTCTCTTAAACCGGGCCTTGACCCTTTTCCTGAGGCTAACTTGTGCTGTTGCGTGCAGGAGAACGGGCGGAGCCGGCTGCAGCAGGCCCAGGATGACGTGAACGAGGTGACAGTCATCATGCTGGACAACCTGAATAAGGCCAGCGAGCGGGAGGGCAAACTGGGAGAACTGGAGAACAGGGCCGACGAACTCAGAGAGAAGGTAAGGCCTCTTAATGAGGCTGCAGTTAGAATCATTAGCATTAGCTTTAATGATTATGTGAGCTCCTAATGAATCACATGGTCAACCTCAGATGTTCCCGAGGAGTTTCTAGCGGTGTCTTCATGAATCACACACTCAACAGTGATCCCATAATAGTAATAATAATGGCATATAATGGGAAATCATTTTTGTCCCATCTGCTGATTGTGGGTTAGATCTCCAGTGATGCCACAGCCATATGTGAGTGGAAGTCCAAATCCAGGTTTAACTGTCCTCACCTTTGGGGTTGGGTAGGATGGTCCTTCTTCTCTCCAACAGTCTATGAACTGACCAGCATGCATGTCCCTCACCTGATGTAACAGAATTAGCAGTTAGGATTCTTCACCAAACCTGGCTTTCCTATGTTTAGGTGATTCTTTTTGCGTTTCCTGTTGTTAGTCTTGATTTACGTAAGTTGTATTCTCAGACTTGTTTGTGCCCACGGCAGCTGTGTGGATATCGGCCTCGGTTTTACAGCTGTCTGGTCGGAAACCAGGAAGCCCTCCAAACACACTAATCTTGATGTTTGGCCC
The DNA here is from genome assembly GCA_037974365.1 of Hydrocynus forskahlii. Taxonomy (NCBI): domain Eukaryota; kingdom Metazoa; phylum Chordata; class Actinopteri; order Characiformes; family Alestidae; genus Hydrocynus; species Hydrocynus forskahlii. The sequence goes on along the minus strand of JBBPCX010000040.1, from coordinate 2,149,256 downwards.
TCGGCCTTCCCCACACTTAACATTCGAGTTTTCCAAGGTCCGAGAGGGACCAGGGAAACGGCAGGAAATGTCATATTTCAGTCTATAAATACACTCAAGGTGGGGTTGAAGGGAAAAAGAATGTCCAATTTGCATCCTGATTTTCGCTGACCGGGTTAATTTTAGAAAGCTATTTCCTTTTCTAATGACATGAATGAAGCAAACTTCTCGGCCAATATGTGTGTGCGCACAATCTCAGCCCGCTGCGAGTGGTGTGTTTGTCTCGAGGTTGGGCAGCGAGGTCAGTCAGTTCCCACATTGCTCCCCCAGAACTCATGGCCAACTGGGGATCTAAGACAAACAAACGTGAACCATAGTTACACCACAAGAGTTTGATTCCATGTAGAGCTGGGCGATACAGCTAAAACACAGTAGTACGATACTTATTACAGTAAATCATATCACAATATTTTTGTCTGACTAGCTGCAAAAAAAGGACGTATGTCCTTTGCACAAAGTATCTGAACAATGGGCACCCGAAAACTTTTTCCACTTGTCCAAGGATCAGGTTTTAAGGTTGTTTGAACCTGTGTAGTGGAAAAAACCTCCCCTCGAAAATTAATAAGATAACAATAGGTTAGACCTCCCCCCATTTTCTCAATACCACCAACACTGGTAAGGAGAAGGCTAGCTAGTAAGTTCTTCTCAAACTGCCACTAACACACTGGACAACTTCAGCACACTTGGAGGAGAACACTAACTCTCGTGTTCAGATGTTCAAACAGGATGTAAATTGGACGTTCTTTTTCCTTTCAACCCTCCCTTGAGTGCCGTGGAGGGAGGGCCATCCTACTGGAAGAGCTTTCTTGGTCTCCCACCTACAGTTGGCCGTGGCATTGCCAGGGATCAAACCAAGTAATCATTTGATAATTGGAATCTTTTTTATGAAGTATTTGTGGTGTTCTGTGTTATACAGATATTGATAATACCACCAATGTGTTCAAGAAAGAATATTATGACCCCTTATTCCAGTTTCAGATTATGGACCAAAGAAGACCAAGACCAACCAGTTGCTACAGGAACCATTGCGGTGGGTGGTGGCCTAGTGGGTAGGATACTTGCCTCTGGACCAAGAGGTCATGGGTTTGAATCCTACCTTCAGCACACCACCACTGGGTTCCTGAGCAAGACCCTTAACCCCAAGTTGCTCCAGGGAGACTGCCCCCTGTAGTTAGGGAATGGAAGTCGCTTTGGATAAAAGTGTCTGCTAAATGCCGTAAATGTAACCATTAGTATCTCCAAAGGCAATAAAGCAGTTGACGTTAGAGAGCTTGACTTTTGTTTGTGTTTTCAGAGCAAGGTGTTTAGCAAGACAGCCGTACAAGTGAAGCAAAAGAAGAAGTTTGAGAACATGAAGTGGAAGCTCATCATGGCGGGCGCTGTCAGCGTCGTCGTCCTGATCATCATCATCGTCCTGGCTGTCGTCTTTTCCTCTGGGAACGGTGGAAAATCCACATAGAAGGCCGACGGAGATGAAGAGCCACTGAGCCAGTGGGTTGTCGCCTCTTGGAGATGCTCCGGGAGCCTGAACTGTAGCTGCAGCCATTCCTCGAGAGTTCAGGATGTCGGTGCCTGGTGTGAAGTTGGGACGTCCACCGTTTTTTGTTCTGCCTTAGAATCTCAGAGGCCTTTGTGTTCAGATGTTGGCGCTACACAATGCAATGAAATGGTACTAGGTCGACACTCACTGCTGCTTCTGCCGCCATTCTTTAAGCAAAAATAAAGGTAACGTTCAGAGCCGTCCCTGATGCAACAGGGTAGTTTACACACCCACCCCAACGTCCCCTCGACTGGACAAATCGTAATTGTACAGAGCTCGAGGCGGAAAAAGGTCACATCATGTCCCTCCTACAGCCTACACTAGCCCCTGCCAGAACGTATTTTACAGTTGTTTCAATGATGTTTTTATAGATGTGTATACAAAGGCATTCTCTAATTCAAAGGTGGCCTTTCTTCCAGCGGTGTGCAAAAGTTTGGGTGCCCCTTGTCAAGCCACATGTTGATTTTCCAATGGAAAATTAACTACACACCCTTTCCAGAGGACACGCTTCTACACATTTAGTGTCTTTGTGTATATTTAACATATTGGGGAAGAAAAGCCTATCAGAAGCCATGGCATGCTTTATGTTTTTAATATATTGATTTATATTGTAATATATTTAACACTGATCAGGCTAAAGCCCTGCGGTCAGTGAGAAAACTGTAGGAGAGGGTGGATATTAGAACAAGACAATGATCTAAAAACAAAATCCTTTATCAAGAACGGAAACTCTGTTTGCCCGCAAGCTATGAGAAATAGCCAAAGGGGGTGTAAATGTTTGCACGTGGGAGATTTTGAGCTTTCTCTTTCCAGACAACAGAAACTAAATATAAAAGTGCCCTAAAATGCCATTGTGTGTTCTCAGGCCTTATTTTCATTTATTTTCTTAAATCAGCACAATGCCATGTGACCAGGTAGGGTGACTGTATGTGGAGTGTTTTGTTTGGACTGTTGGGCGGGTGTTAAAATGTTCATTCACATGCAGTAATGTTCTGTTTGTCCTAATATAGTCTTGCTCACCAACCAGATTGTGATTTGAGTTTTTCCACCAAATCCCACACTTCAGGTGCAGTTTTCCATGTGAGGAGGGTAAACGAATGGAATTGTGGTGAACTGGAGGCCTTAAAATCGACCCCTTGGAATGAATGACCAGTTTCAAAGTCAAACTTTAATTAAATCAAGTGAGAAACTGACCTATGTTGGTACTTCGGGGTAGTAAACGTCATGAAGTCGGCTGAAGAGAAGAGACGAATTTGTCCAGTTTGAGGATGCCACAACTCATCTGGCTCTCCAAAACCAGGCCAAATTCCTGACACTAATCTGGATATCGGAATAGGGCCAGAATCATTTTATCCACATCTGAATATACACGTTTTATATCCTGCACAAAAAGTACAAATACATTTGAGATAAACATAAATATGCACATGCTGCATGTGTCCATACCTGTGATCAATAAATATGAATATATCACTATAAATTAATGCGTTTAAATTTTTTAATCATTGTTAAACGCAAAATTCAATAATGAATTCAAAAGTAGTGTGTTGTGCGCAAATTTTTAAAGTACTGCTGTGAGAACAAAAGGACAATAACATTTGGTTTAAACACTTTAAACAAATAAGGAGCTTTTTTACAAGTGTCCCTTTAACACAGTTACAGTTCAAATATGTAAATGTCAACTTAAACATTAATGTAATCAAATCAAATATAAAACCAAAGCTATTTGCCACTGCAGGGCATTCAAGTTTTATCTAGTTTATTATAGAAAAACAAGTTCCCCTCAGAGTCCAGAGCCCCGATCAGAACACTGTAAAAGGCTCCTTCCGAGCAACAGCAAGTTGACATTTATGAATCTGTTTTCTTTTTTCTGAACAGGAAGCAGCAGAAACATTTCTCTTTTATCCCTTTTAGAGTGAGGCGAAGTGGTCCAGCACAAAACAACGATTTTCAAAATTATAGTAATAAAAATTGTGTTAATGTGCGATAAAGTTACGTAAATAACACGTTAACTTGCCCAGCCCTACTATGAACATATCAATGGCATCTAACCAAGGCAATGGGTTTTGATTGGGATACTGTGAATAAACGTACCCCAAATGTACCCCAATTCTAATATGAACATACTCCAGACCACTGAAAGGCTGATGACAGGTGGTTGGAGGAAAGATAATAGTTTGTTTGTTTTTTGCTTCTTCAATATCCATGAGGATCTGTTCTCAAAAAAGAATCAATAATTTGGGATCAGTCCGAACCCATAGACTGCAGTCAAAGCAGGCTGAAAGGATTTTCATTCAGAATGGCCCTCACACTGGACAGTCCTCTGATTAAATGGGAAGTTGTTCAAAATGTCCTTAGAGAAACATATAGTTTCTTTACAGTGGCGGTGAAAGGAACCGGACGTCTCCACCACAAATAGAGCCATTTTACTCACCTTTGACCCCCAGTGAAGATCCACATGTCTCTAAGTGATGATGGTAAAATAATTACAAATCTGAAATAGGTTTTCTTTGGGAACTACACTATATGGACATAAGTATTGGGACAAACTTATTTTTTAGGGTTACTTCCATACTTCCAACTTTGTGGACCCAGTTTGGAGAACCTTTTCTATTCCAGCAGGACTGTGTCCCAGTGCACAAAGTGAGCTCCATAAAGACATGACTGGAGGAGTTTGGTGTGGAAGAACTTGACTGACCCACACAGAAACCCGACCTCAACCCCATCCAACACCTTTGGGATGAACTGGAACGGAGATTGTGATCCAGACCTTCTCGTCCACCATCAGTGACTGACCTCATTAATTCTCTACAGAATGAATGGTGACAAATTCCCACAGAAACTCCAAAACCTTGTGGAAAGCCTTCTAAGAAGAGTGGAAGCTGTTATAGCTGCAAAGGGGGACCAACTCCATATTAAAGTCTATGTGTTGAAAGTCCCTGTTGGTGGAATGGTTAGGTGTCCCGATACTTCCATATAGTGGATTTTGCCTTTTAACACACAAGTACCTCTCCATCAAAATAAATTTTTATTATACTTTTATGATATTAATCATATATAATTAAAAACTCAAATTCTCTAAAAACATCTCGGGCTTTAGGTAATTCATTAATATTAATGCGCCCTCTGGTGCTAACATGAACAAAGTGTATACGAGGGTGTCCCATATAGCTCCTTGAGCCCTAGTCCCTTCAGTACAAAGCCATTAAAACCAGAGGCTTCTCATGTACCCTACGTAGGGGACTAGGTGGCACTTTGGGACGCGGCCGCTTCGGTCCGTGATGACAGTGCAGCGTTAGCTCGAACACCACACAGGTAGGACAACCTTGGATTTAAACGATTTATATCATTTTTATTTGACTATAAATGAACATCAATACACAAAAATGTCAATATAAAGGGTTTTACTCTCTTTTGGACTCACTTTCTGACAGTATAATTGAGCTATACGCAAGCAGAGCTGCTGCTGTTTTTGTTGTTAGCCTCCTAACTTGTAAACAGCTAACATTAGACTAAATAATTAAAATATAATTTCTTAAATAAGTGTCTTAATTTTGCTCCAGCTCTTGTAAAACATGCAATTTCAAGGTGGTTTAACCTCTCAAATGGACAAACTTTAGCTCAGTTCTGTGAAATCTAACGTTAGCCAGAATTATAGAAATAAATGACCCTCTTTTTCTTCAGGTTAACTTTTCTTTAGCTCCAGGATGACCTCCTACTTTGATGAACATGACTGTGAGCCCACCAACCCCGAAGAGCAGTACAGGCAGAATGCCCTCCTCGAACTGGCCAGGTAACTTTCTTTATGATAAACTTCACTGGCCACTTTATTGGAAACATTCACACTATACGCTCGCAAATTGGCCACTTTATTGGAGACATCCACCCTATGCTTCCATCAATTGACCACTTTATTGGAAACATCCACCCTATGCTTCAATCAAATGGCCACTTTATTTTGTGAACACCTACCCTATGTTTCGGTAAATTGACCGCTTTATTGGAAATACCCTCCCTATTCACCCTATTCCATTAATTGGCCACTTTATTTTACCTCATATGTACCTTGTCCACTAGGATGTGAAAAAAGTGGCTCTGTGATCAGAAACTGAACCTGAAAGAAGAGTTTTGAATGTCTAACACAAACATTTGTAGTGCATTTCAGAGCTCCCACTCAGGACTCTGTGTAATGACCAGTTTACATTGTGTGATTTTGGGCTGTTCCCAGACGAAAGATGACAGTCGTGAAGCAACCGTGTTAGTTTGGTTGGTCGTGGCTCCTAAACGGTGGTCCTACATCGTGCTGCAAATTATTGGTCTCTGTCGTCGCGGAGACCAATAATTTAGGACGAACATCTCACAGTGTTCTGCTGCTACGACCTACAACTACTGACTAGCCAATCAAAACACAGGACTTTTTATCAGCAAAATCCAAACACCATCATACATCTACACACATTTGCACAAACCATCATACATCTACACACCTTCACACATACCATCAAACATCTACACATCTTCACACACACCATCATACATCTACACACCTTCACACATCTACACACCATCTTATCTTAAAGGAAGCACTGTGGCTTGATGTCAGCAGGATTTCTCATGATTTTTCTTCCTCCAGGTCACTAATGCAGGGCCTGGACATTGACTCTGGATGGCTTGATGCTCCCGACTGGGAACAGCGCCTCCCTCCTCCTGCAGCTAAAGCGGTGGTGCAGAGCCTTCCTCTACACCGTATAACCCCACAGCAAGCAGGTAACCGCCCATCCCCCATGTACAGTACACTAAACATATCCACTACATTTGGACCAAGGGGAACTTTTTCACCAAACTTAAATTTTTCACCAAACTGCATTTGAATCCAGTGGTTTTGGATTACTTTCTGTAGTGGGAGGGGTGGACAAACATCAAATATACATGATTCTTCACTCACCTTAGATATGGTAAGAGCAGAGGGTCATGGAGTCTGTTTATTACATTACAGTACAGTACAGTCATTTGGCAGACACTTTTATCCAAAGGGACTTACAGTTTGAGGAAACACTCTAGTTTCAGGACAGTGCAAGAACCAGAGAAGAGCTCTAAGTGCTAAAATCATTATGTAGGACTAGTGCAGGAAGATACACAGTGCATCAGGAGGGGAGATGCTCCTGAACAGATGAGTCTTCAGGAGGTTTTTGAAGATAGAGAAGGATTCTTCTGCTCTGGTTACCTTTGGCAGTTCATCCCACCATCTGGGAACCAGAATGAGACCAGTCTGGACTGGGAACCAGAATGAGACCAGTCTGGACTGGGAAACAGAATGAGACCAGTCTGGACTGGGAACCAGAATGAGACCAGTCTGGACTGAGAGCGTTGCCATAATCGAGGCAAGAGATAACCATGGCTCAACCAAGTTTATTTCGTTGTTAAGTACTGAAGCTGAAAGGCTAGCATTGCTAATAGTAGAAGTCACTTGTCCCCAAAATCTTTTCCCCAAAACTTGTGGATGTGGTTTCGGACCCAGTATGACTTAGGATCCAGCCATTTTCTTGGCCTTTTTACACATGTGGTACAGATCTCGCTTCATTAAATATGAATGAATGTCCCAAAAACTGATTTTAGATCAGTTTTCCTACCCCTGAGGCAGTGAAAACAGACCCTGTTGTGTAAAAAGGCTGACCACAGTCTTGAGGTTTAGTTAATCTTCAGAGTTAACAGTAAGTCATACTCAGTCTTAAACCGCATCCAGGAGTCTGATCCACCTTAATGAAGAGCTGGATGTGGTTTGAAGTTCTGTGGATGTTTTTGTAGAAAAGATTTGGGTGACTATTGACATCTAGTGTTTGGCAGCTACTTTAACCTCATAGCTCCAGTGCTAAACTAAAACAGCAGAATTTGGACTCCAAACACCAGATTTGGAGTAAGTGGAAGGCTGTGTGAATTTCACCGTGCCTTTAAACAAGCTGTGGTTTGAGTGATGGGTTTTCCCTCCGATTTCTCTCTTTTTGTCCAGACAAAGGACTGAAGTGTCCCGTGTGTTTGTTGGAGTTTGAGGAGGAGGAGATGGTTCGTGGGATGCCCTGCAAACATCTCTTCCACTCTGGCTGCATCCTGCCCTGGCTGGGCAAGGTGAGGAGGAGAGGACACACACACACACACAAACAAAAACACACACAAAGAATGACGCATCACAATGCATCAGTGCATTTTTAAACACCTACCCCCACCCCCCCACCCCCCCACCACACACACACACACACACACACACACACACACACACACACACACAGAGAACAGAACAGATCTCATTAACCAGAGTTTGTGTTGTAGACCAACTCCTGTCCACTATGTCGATTTGAGCTGCCCACTGACAACGCGGATTACGAGGAATTTAAAAAGGACAAGGTGAACAGAGACGCAGCATGAACACTTAGACATGACAGCAGGTCTGGTTCTACCTGGTTTTTCAGTTCTAACTGGAAGAACAGATGTATGAAGAAAATATAGATTTTATTTTTCTTAAAGGGTTCAAGAGGACAGTACTCATAAGGCTCCATAACACCTTCATAAACATTTTAGGAAAACTGACAAACTTCTCTAAAGGCGTTTTCCAAGCACCAGTGGTCATCAAGGATGCATCAGTCCATTTTGATGTCATGTCACCAAATGTTACGACAACTGATGCTCATTTAAAATAAACCTTTAGAAATACTGATGTAGGTTCATGTCAGTAGTCATTTTTTTAATATCTTATGAAAGTCTGACATTCTGCTTAGACTGTACAAGTACTTGTTAAGCTTCTACTATAATAGTTCTTGCCAGAATGTATTTGTATATATTAACATACATCCACACACATATGTGCAAAAATTTATCTTTTATGGGTGTAAGTATTGAACTGAACAGCTTTGCCTTAGTTTTTAAGAACTGCTGACAATATTTCTCATCATTTCCAAATAAAAATATTCTTCTTTAAAGCATCTTTTTAAATGAAATGATAAAACATCAAAATAAGAGAAATGATGCAGTGTTTACAGAACTTTAGTAATAAAAAAAAAAAAATCTCATATTCACTCAAACAAAATGGCAGTAATTACCTTTGATGAACTTCTAGTAGTGTTTTACCATCCAACTGGTCTCACTGTGAGAGGAGAGTGTCGATTACAGCAGTGTTTTTATACTTTTCCTCATTAAATAAGATGTGATTCAGGTGATCAATAATCACAATAATCAAGCAGAATGAGGTGCTTGTGTAGGAATTTAACAGACACTGGCCTGGAATGGGTTCACACTTATAGAGACACTGATTTAAAAATAAACTGCAGCCGTCTTTTATTTTATTTTCAGAGCTGTATATACACATTTTGTACACAATTATTTTAATGCCCAATTACTGCTTATTTACCGAGTTTTAAAAAATATAACCATTTTTTTGGTAACACTTTTATTTGGATATTGTAGAATCTGTAGTAGAATCTGTGTTTAACTGAATGTCTAAATGTAACAGAACCTCAAACTGAAAACAAGATTATTAAACACAAGCCTAAACCCAGTGCTGTTGATAATCCAGGCAGTGTTGAGTTTCACCAGATAGTTTGGTGACCAAGTATCTGTAGATCATCTGTAGGGCACCATCAAACTAACGTGTAACCACAGTGTAGCATATTGTGGACGCTCCTTACTGAAATGTCTAATTACTCGATTACCTAACCTAGATTATAATGAAATCTTGTGTCTACTGGTGAAGTGGGGACCAGAAACAACCTTCTTAAATGAAGTAAAGATATTTTTTCCTTTTCCGCTTGACACAGGAGCGGCGGAGACAGAGAGCGCACCGTCTGGAGGATCTGCATGGAGCCATGTACACCTGATCACCTCACCCCCCCCTCAGCCCCCACCCAGACAAACGCACAGTTTAAATGCAGGGCTTTATTCTGAGGCACCGCCTGGACAGATGATACGAGTGTAATTGGACCACAGTTGGAGTGAGACCTCTCTACTTGAAAACAGTTTGCTATTTTAAACATCATCAAAAGACATTTTATACCGGAATGCACTAAGATTAGTTTGAGTGTAAGAGTGATGATTCTAGCAATGTCCTGTGATTTTTCACCAAGATTTTCCTTTGAACGTTTTATTTTATATACAGATATGTAAGAACCATGTATTCAGAAATGCTGGCACTGTTATCATCTATTTATTTCACCTTTTTTAACAGAATTTGAACTCTCCGTATATTGTGTAAGAAATAAAACTGGATCTAAAGTTGTGGAAAAGATTTTGCCTGCTTTCACTATTTAGACTATATAGATACGAATATGTACATGCACACATACTATAGGAACAAAAGTATTGGGGTGCCTGACCATTCCACCAACGGGCTTTAATGACACTGCATTCAAATCCATAGTTTAATATGGAGTTTATCCACTCTTCTTGGAAGGCTTTCCAGTTTCTGTGGGAATTTGTGTCCATTCATTCTGTTGAGCATTTATGAGGTCAGACACTGATGTTGGATGAGAAGTTCATCCCAAAGGTGCACTGATGTTCCGTTCCAGTTCATCCCAAAGGTGCTGGATGGGGTTGAGGTCAGGTCTGTGTGGACCAGTCAAGTTCTTCCACACTGAACTCCTCCAGCCACGTCTTTATGGAGCTCGCTTTGCGCACTGAGACAGTCATGCTGGAATAGAAAAGGTTCTTCCCCAAACTGGGTCCACAAAGTTGGAAGCTTAGCGTTGTCCAAAATATTTTGGTCTGCCAAAGCATTAAGACTGACCTTCACTGGAAGTAAATCGCCTAGCTCAAACCCTGAAAAACAGGGTGTGTCCCAATACTTTGGTCTCGTCTCATGAAAAGTTGCTATTTTGGAGACGGGTCTTTTGTTCCGACTGTGATGATCCGTAAAGATCCCAGACGTTTGATAAACGGCTCCATTCATTTGCCTGTGAGCTGAACTGGGAGGATCATAAGATCATAAGATTTTGCTGCATTAAGCATAACAACCCTGCCGACTCATCATCTGTGTCCAGCCCTAAACAAAGAGCTCATGACGTTCCAAACAGGAAGACTGCTTGCTGATACACAGGGAAATTTATCTGAAAGTACCGACGGACGTGTCCCTGTGAATTCTGGAGACAAAAGACATCACACACATGTAACATATACTCTTGTTTATTTATCATTGTCATTTATGTCTTATTTTTAATATAAATCTCTGCTCAAGGGAAATAAATCATCGAAATGATACAGAACTCTTACTTATTTACACGAGTGACTTAGAAAATAAAAAATATTCTCTGTATTTTTTTTTTTTCATTTTTTCTGTTTCAGTTCTGGAGTCTGAACCTCGATTCTTCTGTCCTACGTTAGTGAGATGTGAACGTGCTGATAAAAAATATTTCCGGATCTTTTAAAGGCATCAGAAAAATAACTCCGGTTCGGAGGTTGACTTACAGGCAGAAAATACGTCACAAAAATTAAAAAAAAACTCCCGCCAAGGGCTGACGTTGGCCAGGGTGGGTCATCGATGTCCGGCAGTTCCGACTATCCTAACAGACCTTACGATGCGACTTGGCAGGCTCTTAGCTCGGAATATGAACGGGATAAAGCTCGGACAGAAACATTCCAACACACAGACCTGGAAAAGGCGACCCTCGTTAATTTGGTGAAATGAGATTAAAAAGGTTGGCATTGTTAAATCTTTACAGAATCTTCTTGTTCCTTGTGTCTGGTGGTACGTTGCCGAGAAGCAGCTTTCTGGCCTATCAAGGTTCCAGAAACATTCGCCAGACTTTGGTTTTCGTCTCTAATTGAGCTTAGTCAGCTCGTACCAACAGAGGTAGATGTAAACACACCGTGAAAAAAAAACAACGTACAGCAGCTGTACAGCACTGAAAGACTATAGGCTTGTTTACACTCCAGGCTGCGACTCAAATGGCCTCAAAAGCTAAACATTTTGGTTTGGATTTAACAGTGGATTGGGCTGGGACAGAACAAAATTATCAATAATTATTGGCATGTTCATCATTTCGACCCAGGTGTATTGGTGCAGTCTAGGGCAGTTTCAATTTGAACCAGAGGGGGCGACAAAGACAAAAGGCAAGTTTTTAAAATAAAACAAACGCTAATGTCTTTGATAGTGGGCTGAGGCAGAGCCTCAACTTTTTTGAAGCAGAATGGGCTGTTACATGGTACTTGCGTGTTCGAGGTAAATGAAATTGTTACAACTCGAAGCATCCAATTTTCTTCCCGAGTTGCCTTTGCAAGAGTGTTTACCCTGCATTGGTAATATGCAACACTATACTTACAAAATATAAACAGTACTAATAAACTGCGTGATCGATTTCTCGAAATTGAGAGTTCCCAGCCCAGGTGGTGACAAGCCACTTAGCCTTTCTTTCAGACAATCATTAGGGTGCGGTAGTTACCAAACCAGATCCCAAACTATCCATGCCCTTGGTCGGGTACCTGTGACGGTACAAGTTCTAACAACTCTGTAGAGACCAAAGAAAGGCTTGCACCATTTTCAGTTCTCGTCTGGTATTCTTGCTACCCCAGCAAGAACGGTGACCCAGCAGTTACTTAGTAACCCTATGGGTCACTTGGGTTCATAGATTTAATGTACTGTCTTGTGGAAAAGCACAATAAATCCATACAGCTGAGTAAATTGCAACATTGCCTGCTAACAGGTTGTGGACTTTACACCAATTCAGTATGAAAGGGTGGGCAACACATCAGTTGATAAGTTTCTGTGTCTTTTCTGGTTTCCAGCAGTTAAAGAACACTGACCAACTACATGTTGGTCCCTCTCATGGATTATTCGTCTAAGGCAGCGTTTAAGGCCCTCGTTGTGCCACTGGGTTCCCCACCAGAAGCTTGTCCATGGTGTTAATGCGCTCCCCAACCATGTCCAACGTTCTCAAGAGACATTACAGATAGCTCATTAAGTGAACTGTGACTGGCTGGCATGTATATCTCATCTACTACTTCAAGTCTTGGGAAACGAACCCACGACTTTCTGACTGCAGGGCGAACACCCTAATCACTTGGTCACCAGCACCTTTAGCACCTCTATGAGGAACGCCAGTTTGAAAACCACTTGGTATTGGTCCCGATCAACTGGTTGCAGTGGTGTGTAGCATGCGAAAAACTGAATAAAAAGAAACCACTAAATTCCATTTTTATACCAGTTTGTAAACGTGGAACTACTTCAACAGTCCAGCTTAAACACCAGCATCAAGAAACATTGTGTATCGTGAGAATATGAAAAATATGAAAAAGGTATTTGCCATATCATTGCCATTTTGCCCACCCTTTCTTCAGATGTCCAGTAACTAAAGCTAAACTGTTGTAGTGAACTGTTAACACTATTGGTTTTGGTTTGGTTTAGCTGTAATTTCTGTCCAGTGCACTCGTCGTTTGGGCGGCTGTACATATTCAGATTGACCCAGTAACATCTTATACTTCTCAAATTCTTCTGCACAGAATGTAAACAAGCCATTTGGATCGAAGACCTCACCTAATGTTAGGCTTTGGTGAGGAAATAGAGCATTGCTGTGGTGGCTGGAGTTCTCCACAGCAATGTTTGCCAGAAGACTCTTGAGGGTGCCATTAAATAAGAATAAACTCAACCACAAATGTCTGCCCGCACCAAGATATAGCCTCGGAGAGATATATTGCCAACGGTGAACACGAGGACCACTGGGGTACATACAATACCCTCAAAGTTGAAAGACATCTAGCTTCCCATCCATAACTTCCAACATGTTGAAGCAAGCTTTTTAGATCCTGGAAAAACTAGCCAAAGGAACCAGCCTTAGGAATAAAGCCAAAGGTGTCTCCAAACTTCATGGGCGGTTTATGAGTGACCCCACGTTACAGGCAGACTGATGTCAGCTTTGGAAAGCCGTTAAAAATGGTAACTCACAAATACAGCAGTAACAGAATATTAAGGCCCCCCCCGACAGCTTTCCCTTCAGACTTTTCAAACACAATTTCCCAGGAACCAGCCTGGAGACCAGCACGATTCTCAAGTTTCAGTTATTCATAAATCTGTTTAAAGTCCACTGCTGCAGCACCAGTTCTGAGAACGGCATCCTCCTTTGACACACAAGTCACGCTTAATGCAATACAATATGTAAAGAACAGAGTTTGCTTTGGTGGACCGAACACACCGTGAACATGGCAACAGAATACAAATGTACAAGAGAAATACAAAAAAAAAACTGGCAAAAAGTTCAAATCAGTCAAAAGTCACTTTTGGCTAAGCATGATGCCATTTTGTGTAAATTACATGGTGAAATGTTCACGGTAAATGACCACGTAAGGTTTTACATGGTCAAAACTATGATAAATCAGAGCGGCAAGCTTCACATGTTGAAATATTTGTGGTAAATGACAGAGGTAAGTTTTAGGTGGTGAACCTTTCACAGTGAATTACTTCGCGTAGCTTTACAAGGTGAAGCTTTTACAAAAAATTTCTTTGCGTAAAGTTTTTCATGGCTCACCATTCATTGTAAATTACTGTGTAAAGTTTTGGTGAACCTTTTCAGCCATTGTCTGTTGCATTCATGACCTTTCAAAGTTTTTAGTGACATTACTATAGAAATAAATAGAATGTGTGTGTCATTCAAAGTTGTTGACCATTACTTGACAATTTCACGCAATCTAAAACGTCTTAGACTATTTCGCTAAATACACTCGTGCGCATGTGAGTACAGTAACATCCTTAACTACAGACCCGGAGGCCACTCACACATTCAGAACCTACATCTCAATAGATCCATAAAATAAAACTTGTAGTCTTAATTTCATTCAGATTTTAGAATCCTCCACAATGTATTGACTGAAATCAATTGGTTGAAATGATGTGGTTTGATATGGTCACATGGTACCCAATCTGCATTTTGATTGGCCGTTTCATGAAACTAGTCAATTCAAAGTTTCACCATGTAAAACGGTCACTTTGCGGTGACGAAAACTCGGGAGAAAAGAAGGCAAGTTGCTGCTGAAGAGTTGCGGGTAACACATCATGGAGGTGGAAAGATATGGACACTTGCGGATAATGTATCATGACAAGTAACACAGAGAGTGAAAAAAACCCCCAATAATAAATCGATATAAAAGCAAGCATATGACGTAAAAGGCAGTGATTAATAACGATAACCCAAACAAGATGGTTATCCATGATTTTACAGGGAAAGAAGTGTATCAAAACATGCTTTCCCCTCAATTCCACGCAATCTAAAACTATTCTATTATCTTACGTTCTTAGATTGTTTAGCTAAATTCATTCGTGTGCATACGAGTACAGTAACATCCTTAACTACAGGCCCGGAAGCCACTCACACATTCAGAACATATGTCTCAGTAGATCCATAAAGAAAAAAATATCGTAGTCTCAATTTCATTCATCGTGTAGCGTGCAAATATTTCATTGTCCAACGGTAGAAGGGGCAAACAATAGCAAGCTCCAGCCGGCTGAAGGACCACCCACTTTAATCAGGACCACCAAAAACAAAACAAAAAAACCACCCTGCGGTTCCTTCGGCTTCAACAATCCAGGCGACCACGAAACAAACCTCACAAACTACGCGCACCACCAAAGACTCACCAAAGCTAAGCTAACTTGAACCAGAGTTTCCTGACCATTCCTCTAAAAACGATTCAAATAAACAAACAATGAAATTACGCATAGTTTTCTATCTGGCCCAAATATCATACCTCTCCAGTGGAAAAGTCAAATCTGGACCGAGTGGAAATGATGTGACAAAAAAAATACATAAAGTAAAAACAAATAAAAACCCAGCTGGACCACATCATGTAACCACAAATCCAGATCTTGAATCCATATTCCACTTCTGGATTTTGCAATCACCGGTAGTTCATTAAAATTGCCCATGTCTTACATTTTCATTGTACTTTACTTCACCGTATTGTGTTGCATATCCTAAAAGCCCGTTTTCCAACCTCCCTTCATTACGATTAGGCTGCTGTTACTGGGCCTCTTAAGGTATATGTAAATGAGCTCTGTTTTGATTGGCCGCCCTGTATTGCGCCTCAGCTTAAAAACAAAATGCTAATGAAATGAGTATAATAAAACCAGATCAGGTTCATTTTAACTTTAGAGCATCGCTAAACTGCAATAGGCTGGATAGGCGGAATAATGTAAAGTCGGTATTTGTGACGTCACAAAAACATGCTGGCTTGTACAGCCATATATGGACTGAATGGATTGGAGGAGTGAATGGCACATCTGAAAAAAACGAAATGTATTAAAACTCTAAAAAGTGGTCTTCCACAGTACGGGCCCTTTAAACTGTGCATGTAACTGAAAGACCACGTATAAAACTCCTTGGAACTGATGTGGCGTGTAGAGCAGTGGAGAAATTCTACAAAAGTATCCACCAGTGATTACAAAATTCAGAGAAACAGGAATCGAATACCTCTGGACCAACTCATGCGATCCAGGGCTGCTGCGGTACTGGCTTGGAAAAACACTGCATCACACCGCCTGTGGGTATGTCTTGTCCATCGTGAGTTTTTAGGCTGTCGGTGTGAATCTAAAGCATCGCTATGCTCTCTGGCGTGCAATTCAAATGTGTAGAAGTGCTGCTCCCCCCTGGTGACTTCAGCCCCTTTGAAGCCCCACCTAGGCCTCCAGACCCGCCCCCGAGGATGACGCTGGAGCTGTGGGGGAGGTTTCTCTGTAGGCCAGCCATCATGGTCTCGCTGGTGACCGTGCCGAACTCGTAGGTGAAGGTTCCGTAGAAGACCAGGATGACCACGGTGAAGACCCACTCGCAGATGGCGGCGGCGTGCTGCAGGACAAAGCTTTCGTGGATGAAGAAGATGCCACCTGGGGACAGAGGTTATGGAATGCAACCATGGCAGAAAGTCCAAAGCAACATTCATTTTTATAAAAGCTCAGAGTATCTGTACTATCAGGATCCTCCTACACTGGCAGCTACAGCTGCTCTCCACAATGCTCCAGGCTAGGAAGGAAGCTCATGCTTTATTCATGCCGAGTCTGGTTAATGGTCCGTCTGCTCCCACCCACCAGTGTCTTCTTCACTCCCATAGTAACCTGCTGCAGCTGCTTCTCCAAATTAAATGTGGTGGGAAGGATTCCAAAGGTGGAGAATCCTGCCTTTCAGCTTTTTATTTGGATTAACACCAACCATAATTTGTTCACTGAGATGTAAACCAAGTCCTTCAGTGTTTTGATGTAAAATGGTTCACTGCAGAGAAACAAACTACAGTGGTTTCGGATGGAACCAGACATCTCAGGCATACTTTATTCACTATCGAGACTCCAGTGAAGCCACCTGAGTCTTCTGAGGTTTATATGAAATGTTAATGATGGTAAAATAGTGATAAATCACATTTCTTTGGGGACTACTTTGCCTCATGACACCTCAATGTATCCCTCCACCATGAATGGGTTTAAACTAAAACAGAGTATCAGATATTCATAACAATTTCATGAAATAACTTCCATTCCATTCAAGACCACTATGAACAATTCTGTATTTCTCTAGAATGTAGTGTCTTTAGTTACTGTTTAACCCATTCACCAAGTGAACACAGCACCCAGGGAGCAGTGTGTGGGGAACTTGCTCAGGGGAACCTCAGTGATGACACTAGCAGTACTGGGATTCGAACCCACAATCTTCTGATTGCAGGGGCAACTCCCTAACCACTAGGCCTCCAGCTCCGTATGAGCTTATTTTATCTGTGAACACGATAAAAGACCAAACTTTAGACATGTCTTTGCTGGTCAACTTCATCTGGGTTAAGAGGAAAGGTGTAAATATTCTGTTTATTTGAACATTCACTTTAATCTCTGTGTTTTTAAAGGATACTGAGGACGAGAGACACCAGGGAGCCGGCGGCGAGAGCAACGCGAACGTGGGCCATCCAGTAGTCAAGAGCAGTGACAGCCACCCGGTACGTTAACACACACTGCAGGCACACAAACAGCAGGCCGGCGGGAAACGCCACACCCGCTCCCACATAGTGAAGAGTCTTGGCGTGGTCCACCTGGTCAGAAGACAAGAGGGAAAACATTTTGCAAATAAAGGGGTGGGGGGGGGTTGGCTATACTGGACACAGTTTATGGACCACCTTGGACTGTCTATCAGTATCAGTATATGAAAACTAATCCTGCAGGAAACTGCTTATGCTACGACTGCACAGACACACAGAGACTAGAACGATATAAAATAATATAATGTCAAAACACACTGTCTGGAAATAAGAGCATAAATACTTTAGATAAATAAATCAAAATTACTGCTGAAGTTTACTAGTAACACGAATAGTGGTTTGGACTTGTTCTCTAGATCATGTCTGTTACTGCACATAACAGTGATATAAGTAGTGACATTTCACATATTATTGCACAGAATAAAGATATTGCACATAATGATAATGATTTTGCACACTATTAGAAATTGCACATCTGAGTAGCAGCAGGTTTTTGCACACATTATGATGTGGGTGTGTGATGGGTGGGTGACAGGGGGAGGAGTTACAGAGTGTGATGGGTGGGTGTGTGAAGGGGGAGGAATTATAAAGTCTGATGGGTAGATGTGTGACTGGGAGGAGTTACAGAGTCTGATGGGTGTGTGTGTGTGTGACGGGGGAGGAGTTACAGAGTGTGATGGGTGGGTGTGTGACAGGGGAGGAGTTACAGAGTGTGATGGGTGGGTGTGTGATGGGGAGGAGTTACATAGTGTGATGGGTGGGTGTGTGACAGGGGAGGAGTTACAGAGTGTGATGGGTGGGTGTGTGACAGGGAGGAGTTACATAGTGTGATGTATGTGTGTGTGAAGGGGAGGAGTTACAGA
>JBBPCX010000040.1:2090954-2103743 GCA_037974365.1 Hydrocynus forskahlii | reverse complement strand
CAGTGTATGTTATTAAAAGCTGATTTTCTAGTGATTTTCTAGTGAAAACCCAGTATCACATTGTACCTCAAATATCTGGTTCAGCTCCATCAATACTTGAGATTAAATCAGGACATTCACAAATCCATACAAAGGCTGGAGGAACCGAGGAGAAATCTGGAACCGAACCTGTGCTGTCCTTCAAGTTCCTTTTACAAACAAAACAGATCTTGATATAAACATCAGGAGAGCGACTAATGGAGGAGGAAAGAGTGCTGACATTCGCAGGAAAGGGAAAGAAAACAAAAGAAACAAACAGAAGCTCATGCTAAGAACAAACCAGGCCTCAAGTCGGAGGAAGAGGTGAAACCAGGATGTCACTGTGAACGTAATCCAGGGAAGGTTAAGGACCCCCTGTGGAGAGACTGGTGGAGGTTCAGTACCGTCTGTAATACACACGCGCAGGTTAGAGAGTCACACAGAGATTCAGTAGTGTGTACATGTTTGTGTGTGTGTGTTTGGTGACAGAGAGCTGATTGTGTGACACTCTGCCATGAAAACAGACAAACAAAGAAGTTTGGTGCGAGTACAGTGATTAATGATGTGCAAACATACACACTCTCTCTCTCTCTCACACACACACACACACACACACACACACACTCACGCAGCAGGATGCTGTGGATGCTGGCAGACAGCGTGCTACTTAGTTTGCTTTTCCATTAATACGGACAATAGCGACCTGCTTTTCCACACACACACGTTTTGTTTTTATAGTGGGTGCGCGCATGTCTCACATTTGTATGTGTTGTTATAAAACCTGAGCTTTGTGTTTTTTTCTAATGGATTTTTTTCACATTAGTAATATGTATAATGTGTGTGTGTGTGTGTGTGTATAATGATATTACTGCTAATAATTAATAAAAATAACATCAATAATAAAAGAGGAATGCCCCATATGTGTAATATGTGTGTGTTTGCGTGCGCACACGCATTTGTATATATACGTAATGTGTAACGTATTAAATATACATGAACATCTAACCATAATAACAATATGCACCAATTGTGTAATATATATCTACATAATAATAATAATATCTTACATGTAATGTAAGTAATGTGTTACCTGAATTATTTTGGTATTTCAATTTTACACACACTCACGAAGAATTAACTAATGTGGGAAAGTGACATTGATGGACTCCCCTTCGCCTTCTTCCTCCCCTTCGTCCTCAACAAAACATTCCCTTTTTTTAGCCGTACTGGTGTATGAACACGTCACTCTTGCCCTGGGGTCCTTAGCAGACACCATACAAATAAAGACTGCAATAACATGTGTCTACTTAAACCATTAGGAGATGCTTTTGACCCGTACCCCGTTTGGGACTTGTGTGTACCGACCAACTGACCCCACATCAGCTATTTGCCTTTGGGAAACTATTCTGCCACTGCTGGCTTTCCAGGATCGATTAAGAGCAAGTTCATTCCACCCAGCCCCCTTCCCTTCTCCTTTACTTCCTCCAGCCCCTGCGTCGTCTTCGTCCATTCAGACAGCCTTTCAAAAGAACTGGGGCTCCGGGGACAGTCGCGCATTGAGCCAAACCCCTCCACCCCCATCCAGTTCCACCAGCTGGGCTGAGAGGGCCTCAAGGGGTGGGGGGGGTAGGTTCCTCAAAGCTCCTCGACCTGACGTCAGCAATATTGTCCTGGACATGCCAAGCATATGGCTTTAGGGTCCAAAATGATTTAGGGTGGCCCCTTTCCGCCTGGTTAAGTCTGGAGCTTTCCTCAGGCTGATTGTCCCATGCGATGCGGTCACGGAAAATTGCCCGCGCCGTGCCGCTTAATTATATTTGAACGATGCTGAATAAATTTCTAATGCAGTATTGATTAAACCGTAAGCACACTGTCCCAGTTCTGTGGATACGAATGACCTAAAAGGATCTAGGACATACCGTTTCTCGTGAACTTGAAACTATAGTTGCATATCGGGAACCACGTAAGCAAATCTGTTTGAGATTATTCAAAACTGCGTCCCAGTTTGAGGCAATCCCCATTTCCAACATGAAGCTTGTCCAGCCTCCTAGCTCTAACACCAGGAACACTGTTTGGGAGAAGCTGAACGAAGTTGAACGCATGCGCAGTTTGTGGAATCGATGTATCTTTTGCTCAATACATAAAAGTCATGGATGACAGTAAAGTCACGGATGTAAATTCGTATTTGTCATGAAGAAACCGCAACCGTAAAATCACACCTCATATTTGTGAAGTTGTGACTTTTAAAAATAATTTTCTGACATATAGAATAAACAATACATAATTCATACGTGGTTTGACTTCACAAAATTTTCATTCATTTCATTCACTATAGACTAAAATGCATGAATGTTTGCCTTTTTTGACAGTGGCCTTGCCCCATACTTTCCCTTTTTCTGTTGCTTAGTTATGTTTTTATGATTTTACAGCTGTAAGTGGTTAGTGATCGGTAAGTGACTCGGGCTAGGGTGCATTTCGACTTGCACCAAAAATCGGGTTACATCACTGTCAAAGGAATGGATCTGTGTCGTAACTCGAGGACCCCCATGTATGTAATTTATACCTCACTGTTGCTTTCACCTCTTCACGAACTTTAATTGAACTGGTCTCAGGTCAGTGAGCTGGCATCGTGTTAACCGTCTTAGGTCATGCAGTGGGATTACCGATGTCCTCTGACAGCTCCCTAATGCGGCCATGACAGATTAGCGCAGCAAGTCAGACTGGTGCTATTGCAGCTTTCTCAGATTGCTCTCTTTCTGGGGTCAATTTACAGACAGTGTTCACTCTCTTTCAAAAGACAGTATTTATTTCTGTATTCAGTTTAAATCAGCTGTGTCTTTCTGACCAGCAACTGATAGTGGATTTACATGACCGTTGCCGTTGCTAACTGTCCCTAGCAACAGCTGCAAGTGTCTTTCTCCAGTTGCCTCGTGCTGTCCCTGCTGAGAACCTCAGTTCTTTGTGCATTGGTTTCCTAGAAAAAAAAATTTAATGGACGTTTCTTTGGAGCATCATTTTTGTAAAAGATATTCGCAAGTGTGACGAATGTTGGAAGAACCTCAATCTAATGTAAGCTGTAGAACTTGTGTAAAGCTTCTTTAAAGGTGCTTCACACTTTCTTTTTCAGAGCCATAAGTGGTTCTTGTGTTGAAGAACAGAAACTGAAGGTTCTAGCAAGAATCGTTAAATTGGTCTTAAATCTTTAAAGAATATGAACGATCTTAAAAGCCTTAAAAGGTTCCTCATGCTTACATATCTTTTTCAAATATGATTCTTTTGAAAATCCTAGGTGGCTTTTTCACTTAAGGTAAAGGTTCTAGGAAAAATTAAGTTAGTATACAACCTTTCAAGGTTCAAGGTTTTTAGATCTTACAAATGGTTGTTTAGGGAGCAAAGAAAACCTTCACTTAAAGAAAACTTTGTGGCACCTTGTCTTTGAGACCAGTCTAAATAACCAGTAAGAATAGACCAGTATACTCGCAGAATCATCCTTGCCAAAAGCTGCTGGACCCCAAATTCCAATAAGAGTCCTAAGTTGTCTAGCTCTGTAGACCGCTGAGCAGCGTTGATGGGGCGCGAACTTGTCAGAGTATGTGTGAGAGGTTTCTCTCCAGTTTTATCAGACAATGGGGCTCATTACAGGAAGCGCAGGTCCAGAGAGCACATCCTACATTCCCTGCTAATGGAAGTTGACAGGGGTCCATTGGCCTAACCACGCTGTGCTACCTCCATTCTCTCTCAGGTCTGTTCTCTCTCTCTCTCTCTCTAAGCCCTCTCCATCTCATCCCAGCAGAGATGTGCTCTAATAAACTTGAAGCGTTCCAAAAAAACCCTGGGAATTTCATCAAGTTTGCCAAGCCCCCTCCAATAACATCGAAGTTATGCAGATGAGTTCTTAGCTTTGTTTTCTCAACAGCCCACCGAATCGATAAAGGGGCAACAACAGTGGTGTCCAGATCCGGACGGGTGAGTGGGGGTCTTGTCATCTACTGTTAGCTCAATGCTGCTCATCTCACCTCCCTTTTCTTTCTGCCCTAACGTACGGACAGCCCACTCTCACCAGGACATGCCAGGGAACAAAGGCTAGACGCATGACTCCATTCCTTAAAGCTATGTTGAGTTGTCTAATGAGGTCTGGCTGGGTCTACGTTGCCGTTCCGTTGTCTAGTTCTGCCACTTTCTCATTCTTTACTTATGCGTTAATAGAACCAGAAAATCTTCCCCTTAAGGTCATGAGGGATGAAGTCACAACTGAGTTGACAGTTGAACTTTACTTTGAGTGGTTTCGTGTAAGGAATGCAAGTGGTCCGTCATGACGGCGCTGATTGAGACTATACTTGGGACATTTGACCTCCTTAGCTTAAACATCAAAATTGGATTTTGATACAGAATCCCTCAATGCATCTACACAAAGTTTTCAGACTCATCCTGACAGCCCAAGAGAGCGGTGGGTATATACAGTAGTGATACCATCCACTTTGTAGCATTCTGATTGGTGGAACTATGGTGTTACAACTTAATCCGTGTTAACTTAATCCATGTTTACCACCCTCCCCAGTCTTCCTGTGATACCTTTCATTACCTTCCATTACTCTCTGGTGCCAAGTTAAAAAGAAAGAAAACTTGGGATACCAAATATATGGATTGTTGACTATATTTAGCATAATAAAGGGGGATTTGAGTTTTCCCAGACTTTCAGTTTGTTTGGAGTCTGTAATTTGCCATGAACTGATTGCCCAGGTTTCTTTGAGGAGTGAGGGGGAAGGTACCGGCCACAGATAAAAGTGCATAGCTCCGACATAAACCCATGAAGGCTCATGATAAAGGCGACAATAGATTTGCTTTTTAATTGGTGTCAACCGGCCCCCTGGCCACCTCCTCTTCGTTCTCGGGTTCATCTTCAGCTAATGAGTTCCCACATTTCTCGGACTTGCGAGAATCAAATTGTCCCTGACCTGCAGGTGATCGGTTACTGGTATCAGAGTTGTTACCCTGACCTTTCCTTTTGACCTGGCATGGGAGTAGAACATCTCAATATCTTATTCATCGCAAAAGGAAGTGTTGCAACTCAAGCAGGGATGGGGGTGAACCTCGCACACCTCTCCTGTATATTTAAATGTAAGACTTAATGATTTGCGAGCAGAAGTAGAACATTTGCAGCATGTAAGATGAAAGTAATCAATGGTGCATTTACTATCATCCACTATTACAGCAATCCACATCAGATCTAGGGGTAGCCTAGTGGTTAAGGCGTTCACCCTGCAATCAGAAGGTCGTGGGTTCGAATCCCAAGGCTGCTAGTGGCACCTCTGAGGTTCCCTTGAGTAAGGTACCGTCCCCACACACTGCTCCCCAGGCGCTGTGTTCCTGGCTGGGTTAAATGCACTAATGAGGAGAAAGAACTGATTCAACTGTAATGTCTATACGCAGCTCACTGCAGAGCAGGCACGCGCCGGCCCGGCGTGCGTGAACTTTGAGAGCGTGAGCAGCCTGAAGTTCCCTGAGTTAACGGAATAGAGCCTTCTTCTTGCTGCCCCACTTCAGCGAGGCTCAGGAAGCCTTAATCCACTAAGACTGCTCCCTGCCACGCCCACTTTGTGGGAGGAGGGGGAGTGGAGAGAGAGAGAGAGAGAGAGAGGGTGAGAGACACAGAGAGGGTTATAGGAGCCGTCGAGATAGGTCTGTGTGTTCCAGCTCAAAGACGGTAGATCCCTTGACATTCACATGGGCGCATGGGTCTTATCACTCTCTCGCGCTCTCTCTCTCTCTCTCGCTCAGTCGTTCTCTCTTGCACAGGCGCAGCGAGAGGCCTCTCTCTGCTAATTGAGGTCGTTCGCTCTGGCAGCAGTGTTTTGAAAGGAGCGGTGCGTGAACGTCCCCTCGTGTGCTACACGATCCATGCTGGCCACATAATTAGGTCCGACCTGCGAGTCCTCGGCAACTCTAGTCAAATCCTGCCTGAACTTACCGCTGCCAGGGGCCAATAGCAAGCCAGGCTGTCCCAGGCCCTCGGATCGGGCTGAGACCCTATGACCTTGCCATGGAGGTGCTACGCAGACTTCTTAACAAGGTATTAATTCACCGTGGATTGTTGTCTCGTGATTACGGAGTCTTTCTTGTCGTTTTCCCATTTATAGCCACGCTCCACAAAGCTGCCCTCAAGTCTGTCTGTCTGTCTCTCTCTCCCTCTCTCTCTGATTCCTCTCCCTCCCTCTACCCCTCCCCATCATCCTCCCTGTATATGCTCATCAGTCCTCGTTCCTACTTCCGAAGCTGTTATTATGAAGCTTTCTACTGCTTTGTGGTCAAAAACATGTGTTTTGGGAAAGCTTGCTTTGACGGCACTTTTCATGTTTTTTCACTGACCCCAGATGTGGTCACTCGACACATCTTCAGTCATATTGCTTTTTCAGCTATAAGTGGAGCTTTGAGAATAATGTTACTAAAGTTACTAACTATTCTGTATGCATGACTGTATTGTTACTGTCTCCCTGTTGTGTCCCCCATAGTGTTTTATTTTTTATGTAAAGTATTTGTACTTTCATTCATATATATATATATATATATATATATATATATATCCCCCTCATCCCCCTCAATCTGTGTGCTGCTGTTCTGTTGTGTTCTATGTTGCACTTACGGTCCAGGAGGATGATATTTCGGCTGGCATGACAATAGACCTCTACTGGACTAGCATAACACTAGAAGTCAGTGGTCACCCAATTCACCATGCTCAACCCATGGAACAGACTTGTGGATGTGGTTTAGAACTCACTGTGACTTTCTTGACTCTTGCAGTCTGTGGTATGATGGCACTGTATAATTGTCTAACATACGCAAGACCTCAAGTTTGCTGAAAGTGTGTCTTTGTGGGACCAGTAAAGGAAAGCTTTTGTGCAGTGTTGGGGTCAGGAGCTTGCAGGTGTGATCGTTCTGAAGCGACGTAAGAATAGTGAACGGAATTCAGGCGTCCTCGGATTACGACAGACTTGACATACAATGTTTTGAGTTTATGGCGCTCACTCGCACTCCCACTCGGCTTACGTTATCCTCGTACTCATGGACTACGTGGGTGAACTAGTTTGGTTGCGCAGTGGAAGAATACATAGTCACAGGGCGTTTGAGTGAGGGATTTTTTCTTTTCCTTTTTCTGTGGCTTAGTTGTGTTTTTATGATTTTACAGCTCTGTTAGGATCGGTAAGTGACTGAGACTAGGGTGTGTTTCAGCTTACAACAAAATTTGTGTAACATCACTGTCGAAGGAACGGATCTGTGGCGTAACTTGAGGACCCCCTGTATTCGTCTTTAAGCGCCAGTGAACACATTCTTCTTGCCGCTCAAGATCCGAGTGGAGCGCTCCGTCCACCCACACTACAAATCCATTTCCTTAAAGCATGCGGCCACTTTATTTACTTGGGAATTCTTTGTGGAATATCTTCCTTCGGAAAAGGGAATGCTAATGTTGATTTTTTTATCCCTGCTCACTGTAAAAGCCGTGTCATTAAACATGCATTTATTTATTTATGCCACCATAATCATCTTGATGCAAGTGCGTACACACGCCGAACTCTCGGTGTGAAAGACGCGTCTTATTCCTTTGATTAGGGAGGGAGTGTGAGGGTGTGTGTAATTGCAGCTGGAACTGAATTTCGGTAGCACTAATGAGGATGAATTATGTATAGAGATAAAGCGGGAAGAATCTCATGGTCGTGCGTCTCATGAGGCACAGGAAGTCCCGTCAGACACACCGCGACTTTGAATTAAATCGTGACAGCTGTCTGGGAGAGACTCGAAGATTCAGGTTGGCTGTCGGGAGGTGGGGGTGGAAGTTGGCTCTTTAAAGACGTACGCCAGGGGCAAATTCCTGAACAACGCATGATGACAGGAAATTTTGGGGCTGCCTACATATGGTAGAGCGTGAGCTACTATGATTGTTTTATTATTCATAAATCATAAAATCGGCAGTGCCGAAGAAGACCAATGTCTACCACGTGTAAACTTTAGGGACAGTCACAGTGGGGATTCCCTGTTGTTACCTGACATAGCCTGATGATCTGCTAGCATGTTTGCTAATGCTAACGTAATGCTGAAAAAAGCAAATGCTAGCATAAAGCTAATGGCAGCATAACAATGTTTATCTGGTAGTTCCACGTTTGGTTGAGTTTTGTAGGCCATGCACCCTAACAAATAAGGACAATGTGTCCCTTAGCTGGGGGCAAAAGTCCTTTTTCAAAAATATGAAGGTTGAATCAAAGCTGAGGATAAAACAACAAAAATGCTGCATTTAGAGGTGAATTACATTATTTCTTTCATTGATCTGATGACCATTGTTTTCATTGGTCAATGATTTGTCCCCATTTTCATTTAAGAAACCTCAGAAGGAACATTTCTGGGATTATTTCCAGTGTTGTTGGAGCATAAGCTCAAAGCAAGGTGGTAAGACATCATAAATATTGCTAGAAGGTCAGTATTTAGACCCTTGTTTGAATGTGTCTTTTAAAGATATTTCGATCTGAAGGCTTATACGTAAAGGCTTGAGATTTATTTTTAAAACAATTATAAATAGTGAACATGAGATCATTTAAGATTGTCAGAAATTAATTTTGAATATTCATATTCAAATATTATGTACATTTTATGTGGATAACTGTGTAATTTATATATGTGTATTTCTACCATTGGGTCCAATTCTACCTGCTAGCTAAAAGTATGGATTTTATTGATGTCTCATGTTGATGCATGAATGCACCAGCAAGTAGATTTCAGAAGCTGACAGGGTCTCAGCACATGTGTGTCTCTGGTGGCTCTTTGTGAAGCTCCCTGAGAGAATTTAGAGGCTAGAAACTACAGAAAGATGTGGAAAACTCTTCTGCAAGTGGTCATGTCCAACCTCCAGAATGGTTTGTTGGTCTGTGGCTACACGGGTTGTGGAAGGTTAACTCAGTACCTGAGAGCACAGACTGGGGGTCCTGTCTCAGAATCGCAGCCCTCCTAAAGCTCCCGGGTCTCTCTGAAGCTCCCGGGTTGTGTCTGTCACTGCTGAACTACAGGAGACACCCTGTCTGTTTCCCTCTGCAGCCTAATTAGATCCTGCCGCCCCTCGTCCTCTGGCTCACACACAGCACTCTGCTCTCTCTCTGTCCAGAATGTTCAGGGTACACATTTATACCCTGGACACTGTATTAGGGACCTTGTTCTTGTGTGTGTGTGTGTGTGTGTGTGTGTGTGTGTGTGTGTGTGTGTGTATGGCAGCCCCACCAGAAAAAAAGAAATCACTGCCAAAATATTCAGTTTCTCAGGTTTTATCTTTTATAGGCACAAGTATTGAACTGAACAGCTTTGCCTTAGTTTTTAAGAACTGCTGACAATATTTCTCCTGATTTCCAAATAAAAATATTGTTTTTTTTAAAGGAAATGACAAAACATCAAAATAAGAGAAATGATGCAGCATTTACAGAACTTGACAAATTCAAAGAAAACAAATCACTCTTAAACAAAATGGTATTAATGACCTTTGACCTTAACCATCCAACTGGTCTCATTGGAAGAAGAGAGTGTTGATTACAGCAGTGTTTTTATACTTTTCCTCAGTAAATAAGACGTGATTCAGGTGATCACTAATCAGTCCCTCATAAAGCAGAATGAGGTGCTTGTGTAGGAATTTAACAGACACCAGGCATGGAATGGTTTCACACTCAGAGACGCTGATTTAAAAATAAATCACAGAGCTCTCTTATTTTTTTTCTGGAGCTGTATGTGGAAATATGTGTTTTGTGACATCACAAAATCTGATTTAAAAAGGGCTGTTTTTGCCACGTAGTTTCCATATATGGATGGGAAAAGTGATGATAACGACCTTTTTAATGTTTTAAACGGCATCACAATCACAATATGTAGTTGTAAAATCACAGTACTGATATTCTGTCCATATCGCACAGCCCCACTCAATAGTACACCAAGCTATGGAAGCCTATGTACACAAACTACTCGTCTCATATTGAGATGTGAACATCTAATAGACTCACTAATGTGGTTTCAGGCACTGTATCACGTGCTTTAAAAATTGACAGTATGGGCTTCATGGTGGCTGCTACTACCATTTTCAGCTGAGTGATGTCCTTTGTTATAGATCAGAGTGAGTCATACAGAGTCAGAAACCACATGAAGAAGTCTATGATGATTAATGCACTGTAGTAACCCAAAAGCCAACCAGCCAAAATATTCACTTCTTTAGTTTAGTGTTCAAACTACAATGCTACAAGCTACACGAATTAGCATGGCGCTAACTGCATGCCTGAATCGCAATACATTCGCCTCATGTCATGTATAGGTGTTTAATAGACTCACTTCCACTTACGGGCCACTTTATTAGAAACACCCACTTGCTTACGTGGTTTCTGATTCTGTACAACTTGTCACCAGCAATCCAAATGGACAGACTGGGCTTCATGATTTTAGGCTAAGTGATGTCCTGAGTTCTAGATCACAGTGACTAAGAAACTGCATCAACAAGTCTGTGATGATTTACGCCCTGTAGTGACCAAGAAGACAACCAGCCGAGATATGAGTTCTCCTGTAGTTTGCTCTTTTGAGCTACGATGCTAAAAGCTATGGAACCCTATGTACACAAATGACTTGCCTCATATTGAAGTGTTCATCTCTAATAGACTCGCTAATGTGGTTTCAGGCACTGTACGACTCACCGCTAGCTATAAAAATGGACAGCATGGGCTTCAAGGTGGCTACTACCACCATTTTCAGCTGACTGATGTTTCATTTACATTTACATTTACGTTTACGGCATTTAGCTGACGCTCTTATCCAGAGTGACGTACATCAGTGCTCGAGTAGTCCATGTCTGTATCTTAGACCTGTAAAGATAAGCTTAAGTCAATCATCCACAATTCAACCAAGATACTGCACGCTCAGTACACCTAAACAACACCTGTCAAACAACACGTGTCAAATGATACCTACAACAACACCTGTCAAAGAAAGTCAAGAGTTAGTGGTAAGAGTCAGGAAGAGGTTTTTTTTTTTAATGGTAGTATTGGTATGCAAGTGAAGTGAGAGAAATGTGAGACATCGTTAGTCACCAAGGTGCTCCTTGAAGAGGTGGGTCTTCAGGCGACGCTTGAAGACGCGAGGGACTCCGCAGATCTGATCAGAAGAGGGAGTTCATTCCACCACTGTGGGGCCAAGACTGAGAAGAGGCTTGACGAATGTCTCCCCCTTCTTTTGAGCAGCGGAGGCTCAAGACAAGCTGTGCTTGAAGCCCTGAGAGGACGAGAAGAGATGCGTTGCTTGATCAATGCTGATATGTATGGGGGTGCAAGCCCATTCATGGCTTTGAAAGCAAGTGTTAGGGACTTAAACTTAACGCGAGCAGCTACAAGGAGCCAGTGAAGGTTCCTTAATAAGGATGTGGTGTGAGTGAACTTAGGAACGTTGAAGACAAACCTTGCTGCTGCATTCTGAATCAGCTGAAGTGGTTTAGTTACGTTCTGTGGAAGTCCAGCCAGTAGAGAGTTGCAGTAGTCCAGCTTGGAGATGACCAGAGACTGGACGAGAATCTGCGTAGCTTTCGTGGTGAGAAAGTGCCGGATTCTTCTGATGTTGTAGAGAAGATATCTGCAGGTTCTGGAGATCTGGTCATCCTGCGGCGAGAAAGACAGATCTTCATCAAGAGTAACACCAAGACTTCTTACCTACTTAGAAGGGACGATAACCGAGTTCCCAACAGAAATGGTGAGATCGTGGCTTGGTGAAGGACTCAATTTGATGAAGAGCAGCTCAGTGTTGCTGGGGTTCAACTTGAGGTTCAGCTTTGTTATAGATCACAGTGAGTCAGACAGAGTCAGAAACCACACAAACACATCTGATGTTTCCATTTCTTGCTAGCTGCTTTAGCCTTGCTGCTTGAGTGCAGTGCTAAAGAAGCAAACCTCAGATGTGACTGACTGATTGATGACACTCGAGGACAGCATGTGATCGATGTTTGGTTCCTTTAATGTAACCTCATGCATGTTTTTTAGAATTGTAGATCATTGTTGATATTAATTTGAATAAAACTTAAGTTATACTAAATATAATAAAATGCAAATTACGTGAAAGCAATGAAGTTACATAATAGAAACACATCAGATTTAACATTTGATATTTTTTTATGTAAAATTTTTTAATGTTTTTTAAATGTTGAGGTTTTAAGGTGCCCCTCTGTTTCTGCTGTGGTCAGATAGCGGCCTCTCTATCTTCTGGAGATCTGGTCCTCACTGCTGACCCGCCCAGCGGCGGATCGCTGAAATGATTTCTGTTGTCTGTGAAAGCAGCCACCATGATAACATCAGCACCAAGCAGCCCACCGGCCTAAAGCCTCACCTCACCTTCATTCAGCTTTGAATCCAGATCTGGCTCTCGATTCTAGATTTGATTCCCAAAATGTGTGAGGGCCATCTAGTACAATAAAGGAGTCTTTACACATACACTATGGGTCAAAAGTTTTAGAACACCCCAGTGTTTCAAGCTTTTTTTATTGAAACTCAAACAGTTCAAGTCCAATGAATATCATGAAGTGGTACAAAGGACAGTGCTGAACTGCGAGAGGTTTAAAAATGGCGAGGTTCCCCAGAAGTGGGAAATAATTCTGTAGCTCCATGCAGGACCTGGTCTGTGCGGAGTTGGTCGGTTCGTCCTACAGCAAGATAGTGACCCAAAACATAAGTCCAAGCTCTGCCAGAACCACCTCAGAAAACAGAACAAGATGGTGAGCTG
>JBBPCX010000040.1:2004342-2029026 GCA_037974365.1 Hydrocynus forskahlii | reverse complement strand
GCAGAATGAGGTGCTTGTGTAGGAATTTAACAGACACTGGCATGGAATGGTTTCATACTCAGAGATGCTGATTTAAAAATAAATAGCAGTGGACTCATTTTTTTCCAGGGCTTAGGAAATTATTTATGGTTTGGAAATGATTCTGCATTATATTTATATACATACGTGTATAATATAATATGCGCACACACACACACACACACACACAGTCAAGTCTTAATCGATCTATTTCCGCTTAAGAATGTAAATCTTAATGAGTAAAGCGATCCCCTTATTGTGTAAAAAAAAGTGAACACAGAGGACCTCAAATGCAATGAGGGCTTCAGATAGCAGTATAAAAGATTTATTTCTCCATTTCTCCAAACATTATGGAATGATGTTTGTCTGCTTTCAAATTGCTGCTCTGGTGGGAGCCATGAAAAAAAAACCAGGTACGTTAGGTGGGCTTTGTAAAGAGCTACGTAACAGCAGGGCTTCCGTGTGTTATTTAAAGTCTACAGTTCTCTTCAGGTTGTGTCTATGGGGTGGTGGTGGTGGGGGGTCTGTGTTCGTGAGGCTCGTTCAGTTATTGTCCTTCATCCACTGCTCGATCCACTGAGTGATCAGCTCCAGGTTCCGCTCCAGGTCGTCGGGGGTGTTGCTGGGGAGCTGGTGCACAATCTCCTCTTTGTAAGCCTCCATGGCCTCTTCATAGATCGT
The DNA here is from genome assembly GCA_037974365.1 of Hydrocynus forskahlii. Classification (NCBI taxonomy): domain Eukaryota; kingdom Metazoa; phylum Chordata; class Actinopteri; order Characiformes; family Alestidae; genus Hydrocynus; species Hydrocynus forskahlii. The sequence continues at coordinate 2,028,327 of JBBPCX010000040.1, read as the reverse complement.
CTGGAAGATCTCACACTGGACGTTGTCCTGAAGCTTCTTTCCTGAGTAACCCCTGGACAACAGACAGGAGAAGAACATCATCACAGCAGCACTGCTCCTCCATCCAGACCAGTACTCCACTGTTAAAACTATTTCAAAAGACATTTTCATTATTATAAAATCAATCTAGAATCAAATTCTGATACTGTGTTTTAATAATATCCAGAATGAAGATAAAATAAAATTATATCCATAACATTTTTAACATTTATATCCAGAATTAAGTTCATACAAAACATCCAGAATACATTTTAAATAAAATATCCAGAATACTTGAATAAAACCATCCAGACCGATGACCTAAGCAAAAAATATTTACAATGTTGAACAAAGCATTCTATTTAAACTTTAAGGAAAGTTCTGATTTTCAAAAAACTGTAGACTGAGGTTCTAATAAAATCTGTATCTGGAATAAAGTACAACCACAGTGCAACTAAATGTTGTACCTTAAATCTTCAACTTAACTACTACGTGATTTGCAGCACCAACTTAAAAAAACAAACAAACAAAAACAACTACATGGAATTAAAGAACAAAACAAAAAAAAACAACACAAATGCTGATCTGATCACCTCACGTCCCGAAAAACTGATCTGAATCATATTAAAAACCACTTACAAATGAGGCCTGAAGTATTTCTGGAGAGTCTTATTTTGACTTTTATTTTAAATATTTGATTGTGTTCTTGTCTCTGTGTGTCTGCACAGTCATAGTATACACAGGTTTTTTTATTCTTAATGGAAAAAGTGGGATTTCATGGGGCCTTTGGGAGAAAGTCTGTCCTCCTGAAATCACGTATATTGGCGCTGCCTGTCTGAACTAACGAGAGAGTCCGGACTAACCCCACACCAACAAGGGGCCTGCTATAAGGTGGGGGTTCCTAATAAAGACAGTGCACCAGAATAAAAGAGTATAAAGAACAAGACAGTGTTTGATCCTCGGACGTCTCTCTCAGAGGCACCGAACAAGTCCTCAAGCACTGAAGTGCATCTCCAGTGCTGTTCAAGGGTTTGCTGCTTTTGTTAAAAGTAACGGTTCACAGGTGTGTGCCTGACCTGCCCTCGAGTCTGTTATACAGGTTGGTGTTGTCTGTGCGAAGGACGAACACGATGTGGAACCAGCGTTCAGGGAAGAAGTCGCAGCCATGGTAGTCCACGATGATGCCTCCATCCGTCATTCTGTCCTCCAGTTCATCAACAACCTTGAAGGAAAACCGAAAAAACATCATTAAAGAGCTTAAAAACTCAAATTTCACCCACCAGGACTCTCCCAGCTGGGAGGATGAGGGCTAGCAACTCAACACACTTGGAGAGGAAAACTAACCACCAATGTCAACTAACAGACGCCCAACTGTCACACAGAGTAAAGGGTAAGGGGGGTATTTGGCTGACGCTCTTACCCAGAGCAACTTGGTCATTAGTTACAGAGACAGTCTTACAGTCATTAGTTACAGGGACAATCTTACAGTTGTTAGTTACAAGGACAGTCTTACAGTCATTAGTTACAGGGACAGTCTTACAGTCATTAGTTACAGGGACAGTCTTACAGTCATTAGTTACAGGACAGTCTTACAGTCATTAGTTACAGGAACAGTTTTACAGTCTTTAGTTACAGAGACAATCTTACAGTAGTTAGTTACAGAGACAGTCTCACAGTCAGTAGTTACAGGGACAGTCCCCTTGGAAACACTGAGAGTTAAGTCTTTATCAAAAACACAGTGGTACAAAGTGGGGCTTTGAACCTGCAACTTCGTGGGCATCGGGTTCACAGGTGTTTTACCCACTAGGCTACTAGCACCCTTAGACTAATGGGTGGAGAGGCAGGACCACCCTACCCCTTCGAAGACAGCGAGGCCACGGATGGCTGTGGCATCACCAGGAATCTCAGGGGCCAATACTAAAAGAGTGCTACCTGGTAAGTCTTCAGCAAATGGCAAAACACATTAACTCTTAGATCCCTAAAGGGGATTCCCCCGTTTCTGCATTATTTTTGTCATCTTCTAATATTTAAAATCTTAAACACTGTTTAATGGAGTCTCTTATTCTTATTTTCAGCACAACCTCGCCATAGAAATTTGTCACAAATTCAATGTAAAAATCCACAAACGTACATATTAAACCAATTTCCCCAGGACCAACACACATTTTCAGATTAAAGCTTTTGGAAATCTTCACCGTACACACACATTAGTATTATAATTAGAGATGTTGGAGGGAAATTTATCTACGTTCAGTTTACAAGAAAAGTAAGTCTGTTTCAGGTGGAATTTATGTATTTATGTAGTAACTCTCCATCTGCACTGCTTCAGAACAGACAAAAGCATCGATTATGCACAACCCTGCCTCCACCCACACCCCTTCCGCCTGCCTCCACACACGCCCGTCCGCCCGCCTCCACACACGCCCGTCCGCCCGCCTCCACACACGCCCCTTCCACCTGCCTCCACGCCGTGGGCAGTAGTCCAACAGAGCACAGCTGGCATCACCCTACCCCCATCACTCAGGCAATGTGGGAGTCTGGTAGCGAACGTAATAGAGCTGGTGCTTAGTGTTCTCCTCTAAGCATGTTGAAGCTGTTTAATGACAGCAGTTCAAGAAAATGCAGTAGTGGGTGAAACTGGGAAACAATTGGGAAGTGAATGAATAAAGAAATATGAAGCCTGAAACTAAGCCAAACATGTTAAAAACCCAACTGTTTAATTTACCAGTAATAACACCATGTCTGCTGGTAAAGCACCTACCCTGTCTTCATCCAGTACAGGGCACTGGTACTCTTCATCAAACCCATCGAACAGCTGACCTGCGATTACAAGGCAAAACCGTAATGTTTCCAGACACGTTCCTGCTGGTAATCCTCGTCAACTATATCGACCACTTTGATATAAGTATTCAGACTTTATGCATCTCACCTTCTTGTGCCAAATCCCCAACATTGACGTAAGTCAGTCCAGTCCTCTGAGCCAGTTCTTTTCCAAGTGTGGTCTTTCCAACTCCTGGCGTTCCTGGAAAACAAATCCACGACTCTTTATAGATTAACTCCAGCAACATCAATTCTCTGATCTTCAAACCAGTCCATAAGGTCCTTCAGACATCCAAAGTACTTTCTCCAATTTAAAAAATACACGGATGAAGCAAAACTGTGGGTCATCGGTCAGGGTCCTGAGAACCAGTTTGAAGACCACTGTGGTAGAAAATTCACTGATTAATTCTGATTAATTCTGAAATTGTGCCATTCTATGGATCCAGTGTTGTTAAGTGTTCAGAAGTGTGCAGTCACTTAACATTGGATCCACAGAATAGCATAATTTCCATCAGATTTAATTAGTGAATTTTAAATGTATATATGGGTTTAAAAATATTACACATGCACATATATATACATATATATGTACAGTAAACCCCTGACATTCACAGGGGTTACGTTCCAAAAGCACCCTGCATGAAAAACTGCGGATTTGTGATGTGGTAAATAAAAATGCATATTTTTATAGTGTAAACCCAAAATATGCCCCCAAATATGCTCCCAAAAGACTTTAATTTCATTTTAATACATTACCCTGAAAGAAAATGTAAAGGTAAACCCGTATCCGTACTGTACAGTTTACATTGAACTACCACAGTGCTAGAATGTAAATACCGATGTTTCCCCTGTATAGACTGTACTGTTTTCTTTGGTATAAGCAGAGTAAACACAGTAATAATTTAATTTACAGTATAAAAAATATAGGGCTTTAAGAAGAACAAAACGAAAATCACGAGAACACTCAGAGAAACAGCCGAGACGCTCCACGTGAGATGCGTCACAGGGTAGCAGCCAATCAGCAGCAAGGAGAAATAAATAACATTCTCAGATTGGCTACTTTCAAACCTCACGTCTCTGAGTACAGCAGTATTTCACCATCCCAAGACGCGCTGTCTTTGTGTTTCTCTACAAAGTACCAAAGCATTTATAGTTATATTTTAGATGGAAAAATAGGTGTATTTACGTTAATATTTGTTACAAACTTGGTAAATTATATTTTTCTTACCAATTTAGCACTAAAATGCAAAAATGATATACTGACACCCAAAAAGCTAAAATGCAGAGAATATCTGTGGTTTCCGAAAATTATTATACAAACAATTAGTAGTTCGGTTCTAAGAAAAAATCCACGATTTAGCGGGGGTACACACACGCATACATATATTATGCACACATTATATGTATTTCATATAAAAAGTTATTTTGATCATTCATTCATTTTCTTCATGCTATTCAGATTCATTCCACTAAAATGTCACAATTTGTTATTATTATTATTATTATTATAACCCTCAGACTAGCATATCAGACTGACTGAATTTACTGATACATTGACATCAGCGTAACTGCTGTGCCATTTAAGGTGGAACAAAAAATTCTCATAACTTTCCATGTTTTTAACATTTGAATTTTTCTTTTTCATTAAAGCTTTTGTGTCTTAATAGTGATTTTACACCTGCTGAGTTACACAGATCCAGAAAATCAGAATCACTGCATCTATAAATGAAACTGGGTTTGTATGAAGGAACAGTATTTAAGGTGGAAAGTTCCAATATAAAGACAACTTTAGCTTCGTACTAAACCCTGTGTTTTTAGTACCCTACATGGACAAAAGAATTGGGACGCCTGCCCATTCCACCAACAGGGGCTTTAATGACATTGCATTCAGATCCAAAGACTTTAATATGGAGTTGGTCCCTTTACAGCTCTAACAGCTTCCACTCTTCTTGGAAGGCTTTCCACAAGATTTTGGAGTTTCTATGGGAATTTGTGCCCATTCAGACACTGATGTTGGACGAGAAGGCCTAGATCACAATCTCCGATCCAGTTCATCCCAAAGGTGTTGGATGGGGTTGAGGTCTGTGCGGGCCAGAGGTGGGACAAACTCCATATTAAAGTCTATGTATTTGAATGCAATGTCATTAAGTCCCCTGTTGGTGGAATGCTTTTCTCCACACAGTGTACTAAAAACAGGGTTTAGTACAAAGTTAAAGTTGTCCTTTTATTGGTACTTTCCACCTTAAACACCAGCTACAGGTTCCTTCATACAAACCCAGCTCCGTTTAAAGATACAGTGATTCTCATTTGCTAGATCTGTATAACAAGTGTAAAATCACTAGTAGGACACTAAAAACCTTTAAATATATTTTAAATTGTTGAATACTACAGCAGTTACATGTGGACTTTAGCCATACTAAATCCAGTGTCTTTAAGACAAAAGTGATGTAAAATGAACACATGTGCAGTATGAACCGTACACACATGTAAATCATAAATGTATTAAAATGAAATGTTTATACGCACACAATCCAATAATTGTGTCCCAACACTTTTGTCTATATTGTGTAGGTAAGACAAATATGACCTCGAATGAACACAAATGCAGTACGAACAGCAGACACGACTACATATAGATCATACAATTATTAAAATTAGGTGTTTACACATAACACACACTCACAGGGCTGGATCTCACCTGTGAGGAGGATGTTTGGTCTCTTCATGATTCTCATCGCAGAACTCCGCAGCCAGGTACCGTGATAGCAGCTATGGACACTTCAAATCCTGAAAAAGATTAATTTATTTCTCTTTTTAATCCGTTTCTGATCATTACTGGACACGCTGAGAGGAAACGTGCGCGTCCACGTGGAGCGTGCTGTCGGCGTGATGATGTCATCGGCTCGCGCCCACACCCCCGTCCTACTCTTTAAACGGAATGCTAAGCTAACAGGCTAAAGCAGCCGGAGAGACAGAAAAAGACTTAAAACTCTTCTTTTGCAGGAATTATTCGTGACCGAATATTAACGTGGGTTTGTTTCATGGCTTTCGTTTCGGTTTGTGTGTGTGTTTTGTCCGTTAGTAGCTTTTTAGCTGGCCATGTAGTCTAATAAGCTTAGCAGTAGCTTAGCATAGCTCTAACGGTCGCCTGGTGAAGTTTACGTTCAAGTGTAAACACAGCTGGGGAGAAACAGTCACTTCACTGCATTTTGTGCTCTTGTTGAGTGTTTTAAAATAATTTAATGACGTTAAACCGTTTTTAATCCACAAAATATGTGATAAATGTTTCATTATTGACGCTAAACGTTAAAAATAATTTTAGCCTTCTTGATTTTGCAGAAGAGAACAAACTAACGTACCCAAGTTCCCTTTTTGTTCAGTTCAAGTAAAAGAACGTTTAAAGGAACTTAATTGTTTACGCAACACATCTTTTGTCTACTTCCTTTTTACTTATTTAGTACTTGAATCTCACAACTGCTGCTCATGTACAGGCATGTGGACAAAAGTATTGGGACACCTGTTTTTCGGGGTTTGTTAAAGGTCCCTTACTTCCAGTGAAGGACAATCTTAATGGTTCAGCAGACACAGACATTTTGGACGACGCTATGCCTACTTTGTGGACACAGTTTGGGCAAGAGCCTTTTCTATTCCAAATTCCCACAGAAACTTCAAAATCTTGTGGAAAGCCTTCCAAGAAGATTGGAAGCTGTTATATCTGCAAAGGGGGGACCAGCTCCATATTAAAGTCTATGTATGTGAATGCAGTGTCATTAAACTCCCTGTTGGTGGAATGGTCAGGTGTCCTAATACTTTTAGCCATATAGTGTATCCTGTTTGGCGTCACTGCTGTTCAGATTCTTATTCTGTACATTGAATTGGTTGTATGATCTGCAACTGACGGGCATCTCTCCACAGCATTGTGTGTTTCAGGTGGAAACAAGCCACAGTCTGTTCTGAGATGCCCTGGTTTTCTTCTGCCTTGAGTAGTCCAGCTGTGTGAATGGGAAGAGCTGATAATGTCAAAACTTTCTCTAAGAGGAAAAGTGTCCTCTAGTAAAGTAAGTGTCCCTGCCCTTTTCCTGCTCATCAGAAGCAAGCCAGCTTCCTCTGTAACCTTGCTGATTTCAAAGATGGGTTTAATCATATCTCTCAGGTCACCAACAATACTCCAGTGTCTTATTTGCTTCTTGCTTTAGTTAAGCAAATGGGTACAACCATCCTTCGGTGATCTTTTGGGAGGCTCTGGAGTGAGCTTCCCCTTGACTAAGGAATCACTTGCAGGAGAAAGCAAGTCCAAAGTTTGGCCTTCTGGTGTGGATGCCGGTGGGAAGAGGCCCCGGAAGAGAAAGGGAGAACCCCAAGTCGGCAAGCCTCAGCTCCTCTCCAGTAGACAAGGTTCACAGGAGGACCAGGATGAACCTTGGGTTGATGTGCATGCCCCTCAGTCACAAGTATGGATGAATCAGTCCTTATATCCATCTGTTGCTATGACAGAGAAGAGTCATAGCTGTCATACTGATAAATTTTTCTTTTTTCCTGCCTCGTTACTTGATGAATATCTTTGATAAAACCTATCCCCTCCATCCTAGGCTGAGCTGGCGGTCCACAAAAAGAAGGTTGAGGAAGTTGAGAGTTGGTTGAGGGTTCATTTGGACTTGAGGAGCACAATCAAGGTGCGTATTAGACGTCACAATGCTTTGGTTTAAACATGATTGTTTAGGAATCCCCTGATTTTATGTAGTTAAATTACGTTTATACTAACATTTACGACATTTAGCAGACGCTCTTATTCAGAGCGATGTACATCAGTGCTTAAGTAGTCCACATCTGTTCTTCATACCTGTAAAGCTAAACTCAAATCGATATCTGCTTTTAACCAAGTCAAAAGAAAAAAGTCAGAGGTTAATACACAAGTAAGAACAAACAGTTAAGAGGGGAGTGCCCAAGGGTATTTCTTTTTTTTTTTATATATGAAACAAGGTGTTTCCATCTCAAAAGAATTGCCATCCCTGGATTGATGCATCTATATATTTGTATACGAACGGTGTTTAGTATTTCTGATTCTATAGAAGTACACCGGTACACATTTTTTAAAATTTCTTAAAATGATATTTTTATATCAAAATGCCTTGTTGCTGGGATGTCTCCACAGGGTGGTGCTATTCTGTTACTGACGGGCCCATCTGGCTGCGGTAAGACGGCCACAATACATGTCTTGGCTAAAGATGTGGGCTTCCAGATCCAAGAATGGTCCAACCCCACCACCTCCGAGTACAGGACAGACGACTCTTTCAGGCAGACTTTCGACCCAGGTGCCCTTATCCCAGTTCTTGTGAAAAGTGTTGAGGCTGTCGAGGATTTCTGGCTTTCATTTGCAGGGTGTTTTGTTTTGGCTCTTTATTATACAGTACTGTCCAAGTGTTTAAGTGCAAATTGTTTAAAGCCATTTTTAAACAAACAAGAAAGCAGTAAAAAGTATTAGGAATTATTCTGTTAGTAAAAAAGTAGTTGATATTTTGTGAGCTGGTGAAGAGAACACAAGTTCCAGATTCCTCCTCGGTTCCTCCAACCATTGTTTGGATTTGCGAAACTCCATCAGCAGCTCCTGATTTAATTTAATGAAGGACTGATTGAGTCACACCAGGTTTCTGATGGAAAACTACAGAAACACTGGACTTCCACAACTCCTCTATAGTGGTATTTGTGTCCTTTTTAGTTTTATATAGTATATTTAGTAATGTTGTTGTAAATAAACACTCACTGCTCATCTAAATATTATTTCTGCAGATGCGCAAGTTGGTACAGTTGGTACAGTACTGTATTGCAGTGGTTTAACATGTTAACACAAATTGTGTTTTAATATCGAATTGAATATTTTTTTACCTGTTTTGATTTGATGTCTGGAAGTTGTCATCCCTTTTTTTTTAATCTAGGCTCCAGATTTAACAGCTTTCATGGGAGCTCACAGACTGGAGCCTTCCAGGAGTTCCTGCTCAGGGCTAACAAATACAGCCGTCTCCAGATGAGTGGAGACAGCCAGGCACAAAATGGGAAGATCATTCTTGTAGAGGTACACAACACATTAACAATAACAATACGCTGTGAATTTTGTAATGTTGTTGCAAGTCAGAATGGATAACACTCTTATAAATTGGCTTATAAAAGTGTCTTCTTATCGGCACAGGATTTTCCAAACCAGTTCTATAGGCAGCCAGGATGCCTGCATGACATTCTCAGGTGAGAACCCAACACAAAAGCTCTGTCCTCTTCTTGTAGGAACTTGATTAGAAACACAAGTTTTGGAGCATTTAGAACCCAGAGCTGTATTAAATCAGATTGTGTGGAAGTCACTCGTTAGCTATTAATCATCCTCACTGGATGCTCAAGTCATCACACCTGCCCTAAACTGTGTAGTGTCTTTCAGTTATCACCAATAGACCTAATGTGGTGTCTGACACTGTATAACTTACTGTTATGTATAAATATTGACATTATTACATTTAGATTTTATGCTACCTGGTGGGTGGTCATGTTTTTAACTACGTTAACATTCCCTTTGACCGTTTTAATGAACTGTATGTCACACAGTGTCAGAAACCACATAAGCAAGTGCAAAACTACTTCTACTTCTAAATACAGTGTTCCCCTGCGAAATTATTATGAAAAATATAATTTACTAATTTTGTAACATAAACATTAACATAAATTCAGCTAAATTTCCATATAAAATATAACTGTATAAATTCTTTAGACAGCTGCAATCCAGAATTCCCGCATCAGAGCAGTTTCTCTCGAGTGTTTCTCTGAGTGTTCGTGTTTTTTGTTTTGTTCTTCTTAAAGTCCTGTATTTTTATTACTGTAAATGAAATGAAATTATTACTGTATTTACCTGCTTACACCAATGAAAATGACAGCACACCACAGAAAACGGGCGTGCGTGAATTACAGTACAGTCTATACAGGGGTAACATCAGTGTTTACATTCTAGCACTGCAGGAGTTCAGTGTAAACTGTATAGTACAGATGCAGATTTTTTGAAGGGTAATGTGTTTGAAGTGTTTTGGGAGCGTGTTTTGGGAGCATATTTGGGGGCATATTTAGGGTTTACACTATGAAAATAGGCATTTTAGGATTCTTTAAAAACACAGCACAAATTTGCGTTTTTCACAAATCTGTGAATTTCGGGGGTCTACTGGATATCTGGGGCTGTTTTTTAGGTTGAGTTTTGGCCTCTCTCTCTCTCTCTCTGTCTCTGTCTCTCTCTGTCTCTCTGTCTCTCTCTCTCTCTCTCTCTCTCTGCAGGCATTTTGTGAAGACAGGCAAGTGTCCATTAGTCTTCATCGTGTCTGATAGTCTGAGTGGAGACTCTAGTTCCAGACTCCTCTTCCCCAAGGAGGTACAGCAGGAGCTGAGCATCCACCACATCAGGTAGATCCTCCAGTACATGGGTGAAGAACCTTCAAATCACTGACATATAACACAGTTTTGAATCAACCAAGTCTTAGATTTAAGGGGAATTCCAAAACAATCACTGGCTGTCTCTCATCGAAGCCATATTGTACTGGATGCAGTTGACAAACATTAATCAAATAGAAACTGAAACCATCAAATCTGGATTGCAGATTCATTACTGCTAGCACATCACAGGACTACAACATATACCTGTGCTTTAACTAAGTAGTTATGGTATTAATGGAAGATAGTTGGAACCTTTCAGTATTAGACTGAAATTATACAAATAGATTTCCCTCATAATTAACTTTGCAGCATGGTTACCAGTACATATATTGTTTTATGGTATTTTTGCCATAAGGGTTTGTCTTTAAATGTATTTTGAAAACACATGCAATGTAAAAAGGTCCATACATGGCAAAGTAGCCAAAAAAAACATGACTTTTTCCAAATTTTTCCATCATCAACAAAAGTTATAAAACGATAAAATGGTTACATATGGTTATGTTCCTTTAATCCTGCTCCTCCTCCTCCAGCTATAACCCCGTTGCCCCCACCAGTATGATGAAGGTGCTGAGTCGTATCGCGAGCACTGAAGCGAGCAAGGTATCGCAACCTGCTGGCTCAATTAAGAACTGTTCATAATGCCGAGGTCTGTTTTGTGTCTCGCAAACATGGTCTGGTTTTGATCTTCAGTGTGCAGGAAGGATCTCAGTGCCTGATAAGGCGGTGCTGGAGCAGCTGAGTTCCGGAAGCTCAGGAGACGTCCGCAGTGCAATCAACAGCCTGCAGTTCTCCTCTTTCACTGGTGGGTACACATTCTCACTAAAGAGGACTTGTTAAGGAGGACATGGTTAACAGCAGGTGTTGATCTTAGTGTAGCTTTACAGGTATGAAGAACAGATGTAGACTATTTAAGCACTGATGTATGTAGCTCTGGATAAGAGTGTCTGTTAAATGCCGTAAACGTGAGAGAATTTCACTTATTTCACTTTTTTGTTCCGCTAGCTTTTATAAATGAGGGCTGGCTGGGAGTCTTAGAGGATCCGATCAGGAACGTATGTGTCACCAAGCAGGATGTTTGTTGCTTTAAAAGAAGTAGAGCCCGAAAAATCAGAAAATGTTACTGATTCTGAAGGAAATTGCTTATGTAACAACTGCACAGAGACACAAAGAAAAGAAAAATAAAAAATGTTATTGAAGGTCAAAATAAAAATCTCCAGAAAATATTCTGAAAACTGTGAAAGAAAAATGCTGTGAAAAAAAATTACTGCAGTCTACTAGTTATTGATAAAATGACTTATTTTTATCAATAAAAAAGTTGTTTATGGTAGTTTTGGCTTTATAGTAGTTTTGGCTTTATGGTAGTTTTGGCTTAATGGTAGTTTTGTATTTTGAAAACACATGCAGTGCAAACGAGTATTTACAGGCAAAGTAGTACCCAAAGAGAACATGACGTTTTCCCACATCGACAAAAACTGTAACATAAAATGGTTACATACGGATTATAGACACAGACCTCTGTTTCCCATCACTATTCTGCAAATGTAAGTAGAAATTGGTGGAATTTCCCTTTTAAACTGTATATCTTGCTATTTTAGCACAATCTCATATAGAAAATGTGGAGTGCTTCATGTTGTTTTTGAGATGATTCCATATTGCAATGCTGTCTGTAAACAGTCTGTTTGTTTTTTTATGATAGTAAATTTTCTTCAATTTCCAGACTACTCCCTGGAAAAGGGCCTCTGGGCTCTTAAAAAGGCCAGATCAGCCGCCGCTAGAGCTCCAGTCAGAGCCAAAGGGAGGAGGAGATCTGCAAAATCCACCGACGTGTTGGATGACAGTCCGGCGATTGGAGGAAAAGACACCTCCCTCTTTCTCTTCAGAGCCTTGGGGAAGATCCTCTACTGCAAACGTTAGTCTTGCAGTCTCTCCATCTACTTGTAGCCAAAGCACCAAGATGGAAAGAAGCTGTTAAGACATTAAGTGATGGTGGTTGTCATTTCAGGTGAAAGTTATGAAGGTTCTGAGGTTCCCAAGCTACCGGCACACCTGGCTGTACATCAGAGAGACCGGCTGCTCGTTGACCCCGAGGTAAACAAACAAAAGTGGAGCTAAACTTATCACACTTGCCCTGTGTAGTTTTTAGTAACCCTTAATAGACTTTCATATGTGGTTTGTGACACTGTATGACTTACTGTTATCTGTAAATAAGGAACACAGATTTTATGCTACTTGAGTGTTTTTTAATTACTTTAATATACTTTACACCTTTAAAGACTGTATGTCATACAGTGTCAGAAACCACATAAGCAAGTGCAGAACTGCCTGTACTTCTAATTCACATGTCTTTTTGGGCTGTTTTTCGAGTCTCTCTCTCTCGTCAGCTTGTTATAGAGCGGTCCCACATGTCGGGTGAGTTTTTTAACCTCTACCTGCACCAGAACTACTTGGACTTCTTCTCTGACCTGGAGGATGTTGCGCGGGCCAGCGAGTATCTCTCAGACGCTGACTTCTTGACAGCTGAGTGGAGTGTGAGTTCATATAAGATTAGTCTCGCACCTCAAAACATTCGGTTATTGGTAGTTAAATGTTACGGCCTGCTTTTGTGTAATATAATATTCAATTAGTGGGAAGTAATCATACATTCTCCACCCATTTAAGCCACAGACAAGTGTAGTGATATTGTTTATCTCGATACAGTAGCACCTGTCAAGGGGTGGAATGTATTAGGCAGCAAGGACCTACACAGTATTAGTCTGTTCAGTGTTTTTAACTAATTAACTCTGTTAATTTGCTGTACTGGTACAGTACATGTGTTGATGAATCATTGATTCAATGTAAACAAAAATTCAGCAGCATATTAATACATTTAACGGCTTATACATATATATTATATGGACAAAAGTATTGGGACGCCTGACCATTACACCAGCATGGACTTAAATGACATCGCATTCAAATCCATAGACTTTAATATGGAGTTGGTCCCCCTTTGCAGCTTTAACAGCTTCCACTCTTCTTGGAAGGCTTTCCACAAGATTTTGGAGTTTCTGTGGGAATTTGTGTCCATTCATTCTGTATGTGCACTGGGACACAGTCATGCTGGAATAGAAAAGGTTCTTACCCAAACCTTGTCTACAAATTTGGAAGCATGGCGCTGTCCAGAATCTTAAACCATAGCCTAAACCCTGAATAACAGATGTGTCCCAGTACTTTTGTCCATATTGTGTGTGTGTATTTTGTATTGAGAACTTCCAGCAGACTTTTAATTGGATTTATTTTGGACTTTATATTTTATATTGTTCTTGTTTGCTCTGGGATCAATAAAGCTTTCTGATCCTAATTCTGATTATGGAGTCTTACGGCAGTATTATTATAGTCCTAAAGCCCTACAAGTTCTCTACAGTTAGTAATCAGAGCCGTTGTGTGTTGGAGCAGGTGTTAAAGAGCGTGGTTGGTAATGCTGTTACGGTGTGTCTCTCCCTACAGTCCAGATCCACTATGCTGCAGTATGGCTCTTCAGTGGCCACCAGGGGGCTCATCCACTCCAACTCCTCTCGGGCTCAGGCTACCAGCCAATCATCAGTGGGCTTCAAACCCCTTCACAAGCCCCACTGGCTACAAATCAACAAGACGGTAAAAGAGGAGCTGCTATAAACTTGATTTATTTGTTTATTATGATTGATAGACTGGTAAAGGTCAACACTGGACTGACAGGTGTTTATGTGTACCTACAGTACCGTGAGAGCTTTCTTTTGGCTCAATCCCTTTTCGTTAATTTTTGCCTGGCACCCGTCAGTCTTGTAACGGAGCTGGTGCCCTACCTCGCCAAACTCAGCAACCCTATGAGGAATCAAGGTAACATACAAGCCACACACAAGGTCATACCTTAACCAATCACACCTTAAATCTGCGGTCCCCAACCTTTTTTGCAACATGTAAAACAATATTTTCACGGTACAGATACAACTAAAAACAAAGTGCGTAAAAATACAAAGAAACTCCCCAAGGACGTTTGTTTTTTACTCATGTTTGTTAGTTTGTGGGCTAAATTTTTGATGTATCGTATCATGTGACCCTGTGACGAGTGTTCTTTCAAAATAAAAGATCTTTCAGACTCTTATAATCAAAAAAATATTTATCATTCTGTCTTTCTGTGCCCGGTACCAAATGACTCACGGGCCGATACCGGGCCGCGGCCCGGTGGTTGGGGACCTCTGCCTTAACTCATGTTAAATATCACACTGTTCCTTGGATAAAGGTCAAAAGACAAAGCTCTTTGTCCGAGAGAGCGAGTCCTGTTTGTTTTGAGAATATGCAAAGCACATTCAAATTCAGGACGCATCCCCTCCATGTGAACTCACGTCTTCTTTCACTTCCACTGCCTTTCAGCTCAGATAGCTTTCATCCAGGATGTTGGACATCTCTCACTCCGGAGATTTGCTGGCAGGTATGTGAGGCCACGGTCTGAGTTACACTAAACCATACGCACCCACTCCTATTTCAGCGTGTAGTTTAAGCATCCATTCACACCAGTTATGGACATTTAACAGTATAACACCCAGAGCTTAGACTGTACATAATTTACTAAAATGGAAATTCCATTGATTATTTACTATTATTTTCTTAAATACAGTTGTTGTAAACAATGCCATTCATTCAAATGGTTCATTCTAGACAAACGTACTGAGATTTCTGTGCAATAGAGGTGATGGGATAGCTGCACAAATACAGAGACACACAAAGACACAGCAGACTCATAAACAGATGTTAAGACAGTAAAGCTCAGGTCAGTTATAAAAAAAGACGTGACATTGTTTGTTGTGGATTAATGAAAAATAACCAACCTGTGAATGTGGCTATGCATGCTTTTCCCACTAGTTTTTGGGCGAGAGTGGTTCACTCCACCTGTTTTCAGCCGTCCTTACCCATAAATGGCTTGAGGTTACAGAAGTCTATTGTCTGTCTGTGCGGTTATCATAAGCAATTTCCTCTGGGATCAATAAAGTTTTCTGATTCTGATCTTAATCTGAATATTTTCCAGATTAAAACTTGAAGCACTTGGTGACAAAGACCCTGGTGGGCTGGAATTCGACAGCGAAAACGAAGATGGCACCCAAACCACCGAGCCTGGGACCGGCTCCTCGTCTGGGGATACCACAGCTGAACCTGTCCTCCACAGCAGCCAGGAGCCTGGAGGAGACCTTCCTGCCAGCCAGCCCCAGCCAACCACAACTGAAGCCTTACTGGACGATGAGGACCTTCTAATCGAGGAGTATGACAGTGATTGACTAATCACACGACTCCATCCACCGCCGCTGCCTTGAGAAGACATGGCTCTCTTGTCTTTCACATTTCTGAATCACTGGGTTTCGGTCGTGTCATTTTTATAATGTGAATTATTTTGACGTTTCTGATATTTATTGGTTTCAGTTCAAACGGAAAACTGTCCCTGTGTTTTGTTTGTCCTGCACCTGTTGGTGTGACTGTGACTCTCCTGAGCTTCGTTATAAGGAAGCGAATGTTCTATAGGTTGCTTTAAAGAGAGCACATCTGAGATTTTGCATATATCTTTCAGTGCCCACTGTAGTTTTTCTGATCTGCTGATGGAAGAGCGGTCACTACAATAAACAGTTAGGTTTTGCAGTCTTTCACATCTGTCATTTTGTACAAAACCTTGATGGCTGAGCTGGGCAGCTTTTTTGCCTCAAAACATCTAGATACTATTTGGTTCACTGCAGTTCCACCAGATAGGTTATGTATGTATGCATGCTGTGGAGGATCCTCAGGTGCCTGGTAGCAGCAGACATTAAAAGAAACTGTAATAATGCACCACAATAAAAGCTTTAACTCAACAGTATAACATGAAAAGTAAACAAAGAAAATATTATAAAAATATAAGTGTAGGCGTTTTGTATATTTCGAGTACCCAAAATATTTCCTGTGTTCTTAGTACTTTTTATGTGAATTATGCTACTTATGCTACTTACTGCTTTTACTTATTACAGTATTCATTAAAATACTTATTACAATGCTGTTACTTATTACTTACAGTACTGATTACAATACTTTTACTCATTAGTTACAGTACTATTACTTATTACCATGCTCATTAAAATACTTATTACCGTGCAGTTACTTATTACATTCAGTACTTATTACAATACTTTTACTTATTGGTTTACATATTACAATACTACTATTTTTACTTAGTACTTTTACTTATTACAATACTTTTTACTGCAGTACATTACTTATTAAAATACAATCATTTTAATAGTTACAGTACTTTTACTTATCATTTACAGCACTTTTACTTATTAGTTACAGTATTTTTACTTATTAATTACGGTACTTTTACTCCTGTGTGACTGATACTCCACCTGTTTCCTCCTGCTCGTGCTGTTCAGGTGCGTCCAGCTGGGAACCTCCTGCATTTATCCGTGTAAACAAACCTCTTTAGCAGGTTTTAGTTTTGTTTTGAGCTGTGCACTCTCCACAGGTGAGGTTTTTGTTCTTTCTATCATTTGTTTTCCTCTTTTTTTAACCAGTTCTGGCTTCAGTAAGAGTGAAAAAGTGCGAGAAAAGGGCAATGTTAGCTCCTCGGTCTAATTTTCCGGTCCACCTTAAATATTGCAGCGTTTATGCCCAGGCGCGTGCACGGATGTAATAGGGGAACATGTACAGGTTTTAAGGTGGAATGGAACATTCGGCTAGGAAATTTCAGGCTCGTCTGTGGCGGTCTTTCTCGACTTTAACTGTAACTTTGAGATTATTTCAGCTTGAAATAAGACCTGTTTTTCCACCTCTCAGCCTCATAAGCGAAACTTTGGCTGCTCTGCTGCTTTTGCAGCGATATGGATGGAGGCAGAGAGGAGGACGACATGAAGGAGGGGGATTTAGGGGACGGAATGGCAGCCCGGTCCTCCTCTCGGATGGGGAGTAAAGGGGACCCTCCGGAGCTGCTGCTAGCCCACACAAAGCTCTCGAAAAGGGGCAGCAGCGACGGGACAGGGCACTTCCCCTGGACCCCCTGCACGCCTTCCCCCAGAGAGGAGCTCCGAGACTCGGGTGAGCACACTCACACTATGTAGACAGAAGTATTGGGACACTCCCTAGTCATACGGCTAAGCATGGAATACACTATATGGACAAAAGTATTGGGATAGTTCTTAACTACTGAATTCATATGGCCCCTTAAGTTCCCTTTTGTTTAGTTCCAGTAAAAGAACTTAAATGTTTACGCAAAACATTTTGTCTACTTCCTTTTACTACTTCTCGAGTCTCTCCGTTTCCACTCATACAGTTGGGTAGGTATGTGGACAAAAGTATTGGTACACTTCTTAATTACTGAATTCAAGACCCCCCTAAGCTCAGCTTTTGTTCAGTTTAAGTCAAACTTTAAAATAACTTAATATTTTATTTAACTTAATTTTTGTGTACTTTCTTTTACTTCTCGACTCTCTCCACTTCTACTCATATACAGTTGGCTACGAAATGCACTATATGGACAAAAGTATTGGGACTGCTTTTCTGATGGCCCCTTAAGTTCTCTTTTTTAAGTAAAAGAACTTTAAAGGAAAGTAAATGTTTATGTAAAACTTTTTCTGTGTACTTTCTTTTACTTGTACTCGAGTCTCTTCAAGTTTAAACTGTGAATTACGATTTGCCGAGGCCTCCCCGGACGCAGGATTACAGAGCTTCATGGTGAAATGAAGGAAATAAAGAGAGAGGGGCATGTTCACGTCCTGTTCACGTCCTGTTCTGATCTCACCCGTGGGTTTGCTCTGTTGACTTTGGTGTGTTTGGCCAAGCTGTGTGAAGCACCAACAGGTGTGCGTTCAGGCCTTCAGGGATCTCACACATGCACACATTAAGAGCTTTTAAACATTGTAGTGCTTGTTTAAAGCGTCAAACGCCGGTAAGTCTTACGGCACAGGGGTGGGGATGGATAGATTGGTTACTTGACCACAGCCTGTGAAAGCTGGTCCTATGGGTGGTACAGAGTTATGTCCACAGTCCAGAGATCAATGGCCAGAATGTGTACAGCATAAATGTTATTTACATAGATACATAGTGCTCTTCCTCCTCTTTTATAGACAGCAGTGTTGGTGACTCCAGTGAGGCTCTACAGAGGAGACTGCAGGAGGTCACGGAGGTGAGAACAAATGGTTGGTTTTCCAACATAATCAGAATCAGAAAACTGGAGGAACTATCAGCACTACACAATATTGACAAAAGTATTGGGACACCTGACCATTTAACCAACAAGGACTTTCATGTCACTGCATTCAAATCCATTTACTTTGTGGAGTTGGTCCCCACATAACAGCTTCCACTCTTCTTGGATGGCTTTCCAGAAGATTTGTGGGAATTTGTGGCCACTCATTCTGTAGAGCATTTATGAGGTCAGACACTGATGTTGGATTTGAAGGTCTGGATCACAATCTCTGTTCCAGTTCATCCCAAAGGTATTGGATGGGTTGGGGATCTGTGGGCCAGTCAAGTTCTTCCCAATACTTTTGTCCATGTAGTGTGTTAATAGCTATTTTGAACTGGTAAAACAAACTCATAAGTTGTAAGTTATGTCTTAAGAGAGAAGTGGTTCTTCACAGTATATAAGGTTGTTTGCTGTGTTATTCTGGTCCGTAGGAAGTTGAGCTGCTGCGGATGGAGCTTGAAGTGACCCATCGTCACTTGGAGGGCAAGCATGAAGCTCTGAGGATCCTGCAAGGCCAGGTAATTCAATTAATTTCATTTCAGTTTTATTTACGTTGCTCTTTTAAAAAACAGTGTTGACACCAAGCCATGTCCGAGGCCCTAGTGGAAGAAGAAACATCGGGAGGAACTGAGACTCAAAAGGGGAACCCGTCCTCCTCTGGTCGAGCCGGAGAGAGAGAGAGAGAGAGAGAGAGAAAAAGACAGTCTCTATGGAGAAAGTACTAACAATAGAAGGCCTTCACACTGTTCTCCCTCACTGCCACTGTGATATCCACTGTGGCAAGTTATGTAGTATTATGTATTGTAATATATGAATAGGTTTTAATTAACCACACTTCTTAACGGAAATAAAAAAAAATAAGATAAGAAAGAACTTTATTCATCCCAGCAGAAATTCTTGTGTCTGTAGCATGCTCAGTGAAAGCAACAAGAAAGAGTAAAACATAATAAGACAATAGAAAAAAGAAAAGATAGACAATAAACAATAGTGCAACACAATGACAGGAACAAGTACTGTAACAGTGCTGTGTGTAAAGATGTACCAGCAGATCAAGAGAGCAGAAGGACGTATAAAGGAGTGTCTTAAAGTGAATGCAATAAAAATAAATGCAATAAAACAGCAGTAGATGAAATGGTAATGAGATAAACGTTCATTAACATTCATTAACAGCTGTATATTGCACAAATCCGATTCAGAACAGAATGACTTAGATGAGTAGGAATGGTTTATCTACTGTTGTAAAACTAACTCGATATACACACTAGATCCCACCTGAAGTCTCATTTGTCTGATAATATCGGCTAATATTGATGACCCACTTTTTCTGCATTTAACCCATTCACCAAGTGAAGTAGGGGGCTGCCACGAATGAGGGGCGCCGGGGAGCAGAGTGTGGGGATGGTATCTTGCTCAAGGGAACCTCAGTGATGACACTAGCAATGCTGGGATTCAAACCCACAACCTTCTGATTGCAGGGGCAACTACCTAACCACTAGGCTACCCAGTTGCCCCACTGGGGAATTCAAACTCACTTTCCTGGTGAGAAAATTAAAGTTGAGCCACTGGGAAACCCAGTACGAAACAGTATATGACAGCAATGCAATACAGACTGATAAACCTGATTGCGAAACTTATATCATTATTAGATTTTTATGATATTATTAATAAAAAATAATGAAAACATGTAAGTTCAGTGTGAGAATAACATAATATAATGCAAACCAGGGCACATAGTGTCATTGATGCGAAGCGCCACTCTTATACAGCACAAAGAGCAACTTCATTGCGCCCCCTTGTGGAGTATCTTTAACCTGCTAAATGTGAAGGAGATACATCTTCACATCTTAGACCCTTTTGGAAATGATGAGTAAGACAACTGAGATGTTCTTAATAAATCAAAGCTGAAATGTAGAGGTTCCATCTCCAGTATTTACACTTATTTAAGAGGTTTCTTGATTTGAGGGTTTAGGAAATGTTACAGTCTACGGTTTTAGAATTTGTAGCCACTTAAAATTGCTATCAGCCACAAAATGTTGCTCGCTATTACACAACATTGAAAAGAAATAAATATTATTATTCATGAATGAAACGTTATTGAATTTCTTATCGTGTTGCCCTTTATAAAGCCACTCAACGCTTTGACAGTTATTTACAGTGACAAGCACCCTTCAGTCACTGAAAATCATCTCCATGAGTGGTTTATTGCTTTATGTGAATGATTGTGTTTAGTTTCTAGGCTGATACTAGTAGCACGTTACTCTTTTTCTATCCTGAAGGCTATCTTGGACAAAGCGACCAGCCACACCAAAAGTTTGCTTCAGAAGAGCGAGGAGCGGACCAAAGCTTTGGAAAAGGTGACTGAACATCAGGACTTGCTTACGTGAACCGTTTTAGCTGTTTATTACCGTTAAATGTTTCAACAGCACCAATCTCGGCACTACAGCGAGACGCTTTATGCAAAAGGACCCTGATATAGGATGATTTTGAGAAATCTCTGACTGTGATGTGGTTTATTCACATAGGAGGTAAATGATTTGCAGTGGGAGATCACATTCAACCAGGCGCAGTTCAAAAACATAGAACATGCGTGGGGCCTGAAACATGACAGGTAATTTTTCACATATTAAAGGACTGAAGTCTCTAAACTAGCACTGATTATGTGCAGAGGTAATTGCAGTCTTGTTCAGATCTTGTTTCTGTCTAATATTTGCATCAGTTCTGATTGGTACGTTGGACTTCATTGTGAATTTGGCAGCACTGGTTGTTAGGGGTGGGCAAGTTTGCTGGTTTTCCATATGCAGGAGCTGCAAAAGCAACAAAAAATCTCAATTCATCAACACCCGCTTCAAACACGAGTTGAATTCAAACCTGTATTATTGTTATTGGGAACAACAACAAGAAAATCTCCATGAAATGCTACAATGTACAAGCAAGAGAGATATTTATTTATAGCTCACCGTCATACTGACTGTGTTCTAAACCACATCTACAAGTCTGCCCCACTTTAATGAAGAGCTGAATGTGGTTTGAACATGTTGACTGAAGTTCTAGAGATGTTTGTATGACTTGACTGTCAGTATTAGCGATGTTAGCCTCTTAGCAATAATGCTAAATTGAAGGAGCAAATCTGGACTTCATCTGGGGGTCTGTGGAAAATTGGATTTTCACTGAACAATTTCTTAAATTTCCAGTTTATTAGGAAGAATATCAAAGAGACAAATAATTTCAGGAAACGCCATCACCAAATTGAGAATTGTAATGTCTTAAAAAAACATCCGAAAAATCCTCACTGGACTGGATTTATTTGCAACTGTTTGATATTGGCTGCTTGTTGAATAATTATTTATTTGGCAAATGCTGAGTAAAATGAAGTAACATTACCGCCTGTATTAAACGTGGTCATTAACCGTGTTGTACAGGGTGTGTGAGGAGAACAAGGCCTTGAGGAAAGCTCTCGACGAGAAACTGGAGCGGCTTCAGGACCTCCGTGCTGAGAACACCTGTGAGTTTTAATTGATGTCTGTCCTCAGACAAAGCGGGCTGGTTTTCGGGACATAGTTCAAAGGAATACATTACCCATGAAAGCTAGTGCTAGTTGACATTATGCTAATGATATCAGGCTGCTATCAGCAACTGTTAGCTGCAGTTCAATAGCATGTCCCGTTCTTGTACACCTCCTCTGTGTGTGTGTGTGTGTGGGGGGGGGGGGTTACAGTCTGCCAGCCCCTTTATCTGTTCTGTTAAGATAATATCTAAGCCATTTTGTTTTTGTTCTCTGTCCATCTGCATACGTGTCTTCATATTCTTCTCTGATTGTTCTGTGGAGCTGCCACAGAGTGAGTCGTAATCAAATTGGAACAGTCACACGTATGTTATTATTGTTATTAAAGGGGACATGTTATACAAAACTCACTTTAGTTATAATAGGTCTGTGGGCGACAAAACATGTTCATGAAGTTCTTTGCACAAAATCACTCTCACATAAAGAAATCTCACCAATTCTATTCTTGACAGTTTCAGTCCCTTTCAAAATTAGCTGTTTAAGGGCGCTGTCACTTTTATGCAAATAAGCTGTTGCTGGCTACGCCCCACCCATCCCTTGCTTACGCTGCGCGTTTAACAACATAAATGACTCGATTGGCTGTGCACTGCATTTGCAATTTGGAATGGAGAAAAGAACTCCAAGCAAGTGCCGGGCTAGCAGTAATGTTAACAGGCCAATGATTAAGCGGTCAAAAACGAAACGAAACGAACAAGCTAGTTCATACTTAACTGCGATAGAAACACAAAAGTCATTACTTGAAAGTACTTACATCTTCCTCATCTGCTGACTTGCCACGGGCAGTAGGTACAGATCCCCCCGTCAGATGAAGTCTGCTGGCTAATCCTGCTGTGTACTGTCTGAGGTTCTCAAAGCAGTCTTGCCTTGAAGTGGTTTGCACACACCCCAATATTCTTGCTGATTGTTGCCGGGACATGGCCATCGAACATGAAATGGAGCCACGCAGTTCCTCGGTTTTCTTTGTCTGGGTGAAAGTGTAGGGATTTGTGTTGTTCTTTGCACCCACCACACAACACTTCATGAGTGACTTGCCTTTGCCTGTAGCCGTAGCGCTCGGCGTCTTATCTGTGCTCGTAAAACTAACAGACAAAATGGCGGATCCTCAACTTATCTAGTGGGTGGGGGCTCGACAGGTGAGGGGTTGTTCTATTCAAATTTCCCCATTATGACGTCACAATGGGGGGCCGTCCAAGTGGCGCTCGGAGTGTTTATAGGAGCAGTAGAGACCCAAATGGAAATACAAAAAGATGCAAAAAGTGAGTTTTGCATAATATGTCCCCTTTAAATGCTGTTTTCTGACCATGTTGATAGCGCTCTTCCAGTATATTTTGTTTTCTGTTTAGGTCTTTTGCTTCTCTGAAATGCAGTATTTATTTAACATAGTAGTAAATGTTCCATAGGAATTTTTTGTTATGTCCTGATCTCTAAAACCACAGAACTGAAAGAGGGTGAACCTTCTTTTTCACATAACTGTATACGTGTGTATTTGTAACGTTGAGACAGTGCCTCTGCATGTGTGTGTGTATATACATATGAATGAACACATTTTGCACATTATACTGCTATAAAACTAGAGGCACGTGTATTAAGTGTTTTTCAACAAGCTAAACTTCATGCAATCATGTTATAATATTTGCAGCAAAATATCATAGTTAAGCTTGTTCTACGTATAGACTGCATCTGTTTTTACAAATACTAACAAATGTCACATGTAATTTAACTGTACATGAACTTGTTTATGAAGTTTTTATTATTGTTATTAAATGCTGTTAAAACGATTCTGACCATGTGGATAGTGCTCTTCCAGGATATCCTGTCTTCAGTTTAGGTCTTTATGTGTGTGTGTGTGTGTGTGTGTGTGTGTGTGTGTGTGTGTGTGTGTGTGTGTGTGTGTGTGTTTGTGTGTGTG
>JBBPCX010000040.1:1992599-2004242 GCA_037974365.1 Hydrocynus forskahlii | reverse complement strand
TATCTATCTATCTATCTATCTATCTATCTATCTATCTATCTATCTATCTATCTATCTATCTATCAGCTTTGCATGCTATCTTATTTCCTTCAGGAAATGCAACTTTGTCTAATTTAATTTGTCTTTCCATTGATCTTGCCGTTGGCCTCCCTTCCTGGTGCGCCTTTTCTCACTCCATGGCCTCGAGAACTCTCTTATACTCTTTCTAGCTTCATGTTCATCAAAAACCGGATTACTAAACTGTTTAGCCACCATATTGTACACACTTTTAATTATTTTAAAACCTAATTATTATTGTTCTTTGTAAAGTTTTCCTTAACTGAGTGGTGGTAATTAGAGATCCAGTGTGAAGTTACTCAGATTAGGTTCACTTTTGCGCCGTGAGACTGAAAACTGCTGCACATTTTACTATCCCTAGCATTTACTGATGTCAACCCCTTTTTATATAGATATAGGTAGACTTTATTGTCATACTGAGGCAGGATGCTACTCATACAACTTATGTGGTTATTTTGGTCTTGCTGAGATGCTGCTTCCCCAGATCTCAGTTCTGCTCATGCTTTGTGTTTAAGGTCAGGTCCAGATGATTGAAGCTGATGTCCTTCTCAGGGGTCATGAACCCAGAGAACCCATAATGGCCCACCCTCCGGAAACAGACAGTGACGTCACGCTGCAAGAGTGGCTGAGAGCGGTCGTGAACTCAGACAAAGGCATCAAACTGGACTTCAAAAGGTCAGTAAATATAACTGGGTTTGACGTTGTATTATTACTGTTATCGTTGATAATTATATTATTATTAGTTCTATATAGTGATGTCGTTGTTCCCTCATGCCACCTGTATCGGTTGCAAAAGAGGTGAATATTGTCTGAACGATAAAAAAATTCATTGTTTACACAGTTCCACTCTAGTGCACAGGAGTATTAGAGGAATTAATACAAGAGATATTAATATAAATTATTGTTAAATATTAACGGTTAATATTTAATATTTTTGTGATTAAGATTAGATGTGCTGTCCAAATAAGAACCAGTACAGAGAATCGTGCAATAAGAATACAGTACTTATTTTGCCAACAAGAAGAGTTTAATCATAGTTAACAATAAGTTGCATTAAAGAATATACTGCTGTTAACCATGTACAGTTCTTTTTGTCAAGTTTTTTTCCATATAAAGTTTATTTAGATCCGGGTTGTCAAATATAATTTGAGAACTGTATTCTTTATACTAGTTTTATTAGAATTTCATTCTAGATATTAGTTTCATTAGAACTTCATTTTGGATATTTATTAGAACAACATTTAGGATATTAATTTTATTAGAACTTATTCTGATATTCACTTTATTAAAACATTTTGATATTTAATTGAACGTTATTTAAGACATTAATTTTATTACAACTATTCTCTGTCAATTTTACAAGAACCTCATTTTGGATATTTATTATCAGCAGAAAATTGTGAATTGGATATTAAGCGAAAAAAAACAATGAATCCAATCCTGTAATAAATCTTCACTTAATTCGCCACACAGCGTCATAGCGTGAGCTGTGGGGTGGTGGAGCATGATAATGTTCATCTTAGAAAAAGCGCTTCAAGTAAAACCAACTCTTTTTAAAGTGATAAAAATATGGAGTCTGTATCGCCGGATACTCCAGCTTTCAGAAATGGTGCTGAAAGAGCAAAAATGCTTTTGTTACATCCTTACTGATCACATCTTGTGTGCATAGTATGGTGTATTCAGCACTAAGCATTTTCAGAGTATTTCTAGAGAGCTTTATTTTAGACTTTATGCTATATTGTATATTGTTTTATATTAAATGGTTTATATTCTTCTTGTCTCTGTGTGTCAAAGCATAAGCGATTTCCTCTGGGATCAATGGAATTTTCTGATTCTGATTCAAAACTTGCTCAAGCGGAAGTAGGGAAAGAGTATTATTGCTGCATTATGGATAGGAGCCCTCTCTTTGCTGTCAAGCCTAGAGGCAGCTGAGCCCTCCATGGTTATGCTGGAGGAGGCTCGGGCTCAGCTGAAGGGACCCGTGTGGATCAATGCTGACATTCTTCCAGGGCCTGGGGGTCGAGCGACCCCCTTGGATTCCCAGGCTTTTCTACAGGCAGTGGCTTCGAGAGCTGAGGGGGACGTGCTCTCCTTGGGTTGGACCACAGGATGGACTCCAGATGCAGATAACCCAGGTAAAATATACTGGATATAATAATTCTGTTAAGGGGAAAATTCCTCCAAATTATTCAAGGGTTGAGATGGAAACAAAGTGGGTTTGGTGTAAAATGGTTCACAGACTCCAGAGGTGACACCAGAGGTCTCAACTAGAACACAAAATCTATTTTACTTACTCTCCAAACCCACCAGTGAAACTCCATGTGCCTTCTGAGTGTTTGTATGAGATGTGAATGATGGTAAAATAGTGGTAAATCTGAACTAAATCAGTTTTCTTTGGGGGCTATTTTACCTCACAACACCCTGCATGAATCCCTCCATCGTGAATGTATAAAAAATACATTTCAGGCAGGAAGTCTTCTCAAAACTTAAAAAGAACATCTCAGGCAGGCCATTCATAACTATTTCATGACATAACTTTCAGTGAGGGAACTTTCAAAGGTACTGAAGACTTTAAAGACGTCTGGTTCCATCCGGGACGGCACAGTGGTACAGTGGTTAGCTGTCACCTAATGCTGAGAAGGTCCTGGGTTTGATTCCTGGCCAGGATGGCCGAAGGTCCTTTCTTTGTGGAGTTTGCATGTTCTTCCCGAGTCTCTGTGGGTTTCTGCTGGGTGCTCCGGTTTCCTCCCACAGTCCAATGACATAAAGCACAGACATGCACCTCTAATAATTGTACACAAGCATTTAGACAAATCAGAAAAAATGTTGGATACTTTTGTCAGATAAAAAGATTTGTTAGAATGAAGAACTGACCAGTATCAAACGCAGTATCAAGAATTCGTAACAAACCAGGTGGTATTTCAATGGATATTTCATGAGAACACCAAGAAGTCATCTGCTTGCACTAATTGATTGCAAATTTCCCACTTGTGGGGCTAATAAAGGTTTATCTTAAAATAAATATTTAACTGTAATGATTCCCACCACACCCACAGTGAAGTATGGTGGTGGGAGCACCATAATTGGTGTGCATTTAAAGTGGATATATGCATTCGAACTCTATTGAATAACAAACAAGTGAGTTTCCGGATACTTGTTTCCCTTCACTTTACATAAAGTGGTGTATCCTAGTCACAGTCTCTGGTCTAGTATATGACATTTTACAATAATAGATAAATAGAGGGGGCCTTCACAATAAATAGAGGAGGCCTCTAAATGATGGCCACAGTCAGTTCTGACCATGCATCCTTTTTTTAAACTCTGTTTGCAGGTTACAGCTGGGAGATGGTCCAGCAGATGGAGGCGTTGTGTAGGCCCTTGAAGCAGCCAGTGACGTTTCCAGTACGAGCGGCTCTCTTGCCCCAGTCTTTCCCTCAGTTTCAGTGGCTCTTGCAGCAGTCTGACAGGTGGGACTCTTGTGTTTGCCCCACAGTGCCAGCACTTGTGCATTTGTATTCAGCATACCAGAGACTATTACAGTTTGCTTCCTAAGTGGCTGTTAGCTGTGAGCTGTTGATTGCCTGGCTGATTGGTTTCGTGTAATGTAACAAAAGCAGTTCATCAGAATGCCTTTGGAGTGCTGGCGGTGCAATACGGTGCCTGCTCCTCCTCATGCGTTTGTTTGTGACTGGAATAGAAGCACTCAGTTGAGCTGAAAGGTGCGCCCCGGGGGAAACCACACTGGGCCTGTCCTAATCCCCCCTTCTCCAAGCCTAGAGCACTTCAGCAGCCTGCTTTCCCCTCTTGAGCTGTGCTACAGCAGTGACTGAGCAACCTAATGCTGTCCTTTATCACAAGGCCAGTCGTGCAGCGACACACCACTGAGTGGATTACTGTGGAGAAGCGAAAGTCAAAGCAACCCTCAAGAAACCAGAAGGTTCATGCATTGAAATATTTGACACTTCACTGCCACTTTCATTGTCACTGGATATACCGACGCATTTTCCACATCCTAGAAATGTCAAAGGGCTGAGAATATACTATTGGAAAAGTACGTGAACAAGAAAACCGGCAAAGAAACAAATGCATTGTTTTACCAGCAGAAGTGCAACATCGGACCCCTCAACCTCATTGGTTTGATGGATTTTGTATCATTTTCCTCCATGTTCTCTCACCACATTACCCAGAACGTATTACACAAATACATCATGCTGACATTGGAAATCCCTACGGTTTCCAAAAAAGTTTGTTAGCTACTGATCTATTGGCTGATGCATCTGTGGTTGAAGTTAATGATATAGCGTCAACCTCAACTGGTCAACAAACTTATTACTTTGTCAAAGGTAAAGTTCTGCCAGCTAGTGAAAAAGTGTCTATCCCAAAGCACTTGTGGTCTTTCAAAATGTACGTCCACCTTCAAGATACATCATCAGAAGGGCGGGGTTGTATACAACAGATGTAGCGTGGGTTACATTTTTGTTTGTGGACAGAGTGCCTCTTTAACTGGTTAATGCCTAATTGGTGCAAAAATACATTCTTAGGAGACTTCTAGGTTTATCATTTCTAGCATCATAGAACTGAAAAATATGAAAATAAAAAAACTGAACATGTAAGCTTTTATAAAATTATGTAACGTAATAATGTATTTCCTAGTGTTCCCAAATCCACTGCCCATTAACCTTACAGTGGTGTGTATCAGTGTTTATTCTGCTTCTATGCTCAATCTCTGGGTTATGGCAAAGTCTGATCCTGGAGGGCCAGCGTGCAGCACAGTTTGGTGATTTCCCTGCTGAAAGACCCCTGATTAATTCATCTTAATTTCCAGGTTAATGATCTGAGTAGAGGAATAACCAGACTCTGCCTTCCAGGACTGGGTTTGAATCCTCTTTCACATGAACACTTTGTTGCGCTAAACATTTTCATTTTCTTTCTGTGTTTCTCTTTGTCTCAGGTACAGTCTGACTGTGTGGACAAGTCAAAGTGATGTGCTGAATGTGGAGCATCTGTTACCCTACAGGCAAACCTTCAGCAAATCTAGGATCTACTATGATCTGCTAGAGTCTCAGGTTTCAAAGTTTAAAACACTACCTGGGTACACCTGAATAAGAGTATGAGTACAAATGAAACTGGAACAGGACTTTTGGATGAGCTGATTTCTGTAATATTGAGTGGAGAAGGTGCCAGAGTTAAAATAGCCCACCTAACCGTTTTGGTAACTGGGTTTACAACAGTGTCTACACTCTTAAAAAGAAGGTGCCACGAAGGGTTATTTATAGGATTACCATTGAAGAGTTTCCTAAATAACCTTTCAGGAAATGTTTCTTTATAGAACCATCTTTGTAAAGGAGGAGTGAGAGTGAAGAACCCAAGTTTAAAGAACCTCCAAATAATATAAACCAGTCTTGTAAGATCCCTCAAATTGGAAGACAAGCTTTACATTATCTGAAGGTTCTTTTTAGCTTTAAAGGGTTCTTCACATCTTTAAAGGGTTCTTCACACTCTCATGTCTCAATTACAGAAATGGTCCTTTAGTGAACTTAATGTTTCTCCTACAGCATCACTCAAATACCTCTTTGCAGAACCTTTTTTAAAAGTAGAGTGAGAAAAGCCAGTGTTTTACAGTGGTTGCAGATTTGACAGTTTTGATTATGTGTATGCTTTGCACAACTATAAACATTGTAATGATTCATAAAGTGTGGTTAGCACAGTTAACCAAACACTTCCACATTAAAAACAGTTGCACATTTCTGTATTACCAATGGATTATAATACATCACAACGTCTTGGTTAATCATGAAGCCATGTTCGTAGGATTTAGCATTTGGCACAGGTACACAGTTAAGGGCACTCAAGAATGGCCGTACATCAAGAAGACAAAACAGAGCTAAAATGTGCAATAAAATGTTTCTAAATAAAATTGTATGTGTGGGTTATAGATATATCTGTATTACCAGACATCAACCTTGTTATTCCATCTGTACTTCTTTTTGTTTTAACTAGCTGATGTGTTTCCAATTCAGTCTTTAAGGTCTGAATAATCAGATTAAACACTTTTTTTTACTTCATAATTGTGTGGACCCCATAAGAGTTTATTGTCCAAAGATCTCTTCAAAGTTGACCAAGCGCTTGATTTGCTCCGTTTGCATGGAGTGTCTCCTTAACAACGTCTTCTTGGACTTCAGATCTCGGGGAAGGCTCGGGGCACAAGGGACAAAATGTCTTGAACCAGGAGCAACAGGAATGTTCCCAGCCACGACTCCAGTGACAGCCACAGGCTTTGTTCCGCTTGCAGAACCAGTGGCATTAGTGTTAACTTTAATATCTGGGATGGGTGCGTGAGGGTTGAGTGGTGGTAGGTAGCCTGGCCGAGTCTGAGAGATGTGATCCAGTAGAAGAGCCCCAGAGCCCCTTCGTTCCATCATGGCTGGGCTTCTCCGCTGGACAATGCTCTCTAGAGACTCTCTTGAGCTGGACAGAGTGGAGGATCGGCTAGAGACCAGCTTACGCTTTTCTGTTCCCCCAGTTCCGCCTCCCCCTGTGGCTCCAGCCTTGCTGAGCTCATCTGAGTGCTGGCTCCCAAACTGAGGAAGCTGAGAGTCTGAGCTGTAGTGGTCCATGCCAATGTTGCGGCGACGAACTACATTTCGCAAGCTAGACACAGCCAGGTTGGGCAGGGAATCTGGGTCTTTGTCGACAGGAATGGGTTCAGTGACTGAAGCCTCTCGAAGGAGGTTCTGGTGTGAGGAGGAGTGTGGCATTGAAACACCATCGTAGGACATTTTCCTGCTCAGCCATTTCGCTTCCTTCACTTGTTCCCTCTCTGACTCGGTTGCTTCTTCCAAGGCTTGTAGTAGACTGGTGGCATCTTTGACATCAATGCTTTGATGGCGAGCTACAGGAGGAGCTCTTTGAGCCAAGGGATGATGGCTGTTGAACCCAAAAGAGAGCTCCTCTTCTGGAGTGATGTCCAAGAGCTCCTCGGTCAGGGAAGAGGCCTTGCTTTGCTGGAGCAACAGGGATGGAGGGATCTTCAGCCAAGGTTCTGAATGGAGCCTCTGAAGGTGCAGAAGCTTGGCCACACCAGTGGATCGCAGTGGACTAGGGGCATGAGTGGGGGATCCCGGCTTTGAACCAGAGGTCGGGGTTGTTGAGGTTGAACACATTCCTTGGCTCTCTTTCAGGTTTAAAAGGACGTTCTCTGACTGGCTAGCAAGGGGTGAGACGCGGGGACCACAGAGTTGAATTTCAGAGGGTGACATGCAGGCAGTAGGGGAGCAATACAAGCGATCCTCTAAATCTGGTGGAGGAGGGACATTCAGGTACTGCTTGGTCATTTGTCTCCCAGAAGGGAGCTTATCTGTGGTAATGATGATGACTTCCTTGCCTCTAGCCTTACAGGCATCCAGTAACACTCGTAGGGCTTCTTTGTCTCCAGCATTAACCGCATACACCAGCGCAGAGGAACCAGAATGATCCTCCAAACTCGGGTCGGCTCCACTAGACAGCAGCTGGGACAGAACCTCCTCTCCAGCACGTTCCACACAGGCATGCATCAGGGCAGTCTTACCAGACTTGTCCTGGATATTTGGATCAGCGCCACTCTCCAGGAGATACCTGTAGAAATAATATTGCAATTGATCAAGGGATACACCAAACCCTACTGTTTGCACAAATGCAGTTCCATTCCAAATTAACCAATTGTTCAGGGTTCTTAGTATCGCTAGCTGGAGTACTGTACACCAGATGTCCCCAAACATCGGGCCGTGGACTGGTATCGGTCTTTGAGTCAGTTGGTACCGGGCCGCACAGAAAGACAGATTAAATTTTTTTTATTGATTATCAGAGTCTGAAAGATTTTGAAAAAACGCTCGTCTCGGTCACGTGATGTGGTACATCAGAAATTTAGCCCACGTGCTAGCAAATGAGGAAAAAACAAACACACTTTGTTTTTAGTTGTATCTGTACCGGGCCGTGAAAATACTGTTTTACATGAAACTGGTCCATGGCACAAAAAAGGTTGGAGGCAGCTGCTCTACACTATAATGCTTTTTTTAATTCACTGGCTAGTTACTAAAGACACGGGCCATGAAATATTTTGGCCATTAATGTAATTACAATTATTGTAATGGTGTTTTCTTACATTTAGTGCGCGAGTCTTTTTGCTAAAATGGTGATTTATTTCATTTTAAAAATATCACCCTAATCCTTTCTCTGTATGGCCACTGTGGATGACTAGCATAAGTTTAGTCAACAATGACATACTAAAAACACTAAAATGAAGAAAAGAACAAAAGTAATTGCAAGCTAAAATGCATCACTGCAACTAGGTAATGTGCCCAAATCAACGTGTGTGCTATGCAAGCATTTGAGACTATGAAGTCACCCAGTTCCTTTATCATTTGGAGACAAAACAGTCTGCAAGAATGGCAAAACCAGCTGCGTCATGGCATACTCATCCCACAAGATCTCTTACAGGTCTAGTGTGGGCTGTGGATCAGTCAGTGCTGTTAAAAGGTTGGGAACCCCAGAGCTACAGTATTGAAACTGGGGAGCCCTGCTGTAGAGGCAGGCCTTCGATCACTGATGTAGGACACAAATATAAGACTAAATGTGAAACATAGTCACACCTACTCTTGGCAGACTATTTTCCTCCCTGGAATAAGACTATATTTAGTTGCTCATGGGTGTCATTATGGAACGTACATATAATTTCGCTATATGTACCTTAGCTACTTGACAAATTTTTACCACTGTGAGCAACAAGTAACATTTTGTCCATATGGTATTTGTCCATATGGTGTTTGTCCATATGGTGTTTGGTTTTCTATTGACCCACGCTTCCACAGATGAACTTGGGAAGCTAACAGCTACCAGATATTAGTCCCTTATCGGTGTTCTCTTGTTTTTCACTAGGCAAATGTGTGTCCAGTGTGACTGTGACTTTAGTCTTGGCTTTGTAATTAAACTCTGAAAACTTTTTTTGGTAGGTTCTGCAAGCAGCAATGCGGAGTTGTGCAGGTGCGAAATTACCAAGGCATACCTGACCATCTTCGGTTTCGGCACGCTTTGAGCATCAGTGTGATGAGTCTTGCAGGCGATCATGAGAGGGGTTTCTCCACGCTCATTACTCTCATTGATATAAGCTCCGCCCTCCAGGAGGAGACGTGTCAGTCTCAAGCGGCAAAGGTAGACGGCCTTTAGGAGGGAGTTGCCGTCGGTCCGCACCTCCATGGAGTCCTCCATGGCCGTGTGCTGTTTTAGAGTGGCAGTTGGCTCTGTGGTTTAGGGGGTCATCAGTATTTTGAGGGCTTCTGAGCTTTGGTCAGCGGCCTGTGGGGCACAAAGAGTTGGGTGGGTCAGGAATATACACTGTTGAGTTACTTACCAAAAATGAAGGTTCAAGGTTACTTTACAGACACATACATAGTGTGACAACGTTTCTCCATGGACCACAGTGCATCACATAGCAACATTCAACAGGTGTAAAGGGTCCGACTGCAATTACTGCTGGCTTTCAGTATTTTTTCAGTGTTAGCCATGTTAGCATGCTAGACCAGGGTGGTCCTCCAATCATTATGCTGGCAGCTTCTCTGCAACATGCCCTTCATACGCAGGTAGGCAAGAAGATGTTTGTTGTGATGACCATGTAGGTGGCACGTCAAAACGGTACTTGACAAGAAAAACGCAAGAAAGCTGCCTTGGTTATCTAATCCCATTACATAAGCCTCTTTGTTAGATTCCATCAGTGCAAGGTTTTTTTCCTTCCCTTTGTGCTTGCCAAATTGAAGTCTGTATGTGTAGCAGTTTGAAAAAATGGTTTTAGATGTTACATACATAACAAGCTCTGTGCTTTGGCCTGAATGAAATGGGTGGGCAGAACACAGGTGAAGTCCTAATCTATCCCAAAACCATTTTAGTTAGTGCCAGACTTGGTTAGAGCACATGTATTAACAGTGTTAGGGAGGGGGGGATGGGATGGGTGCTGAGTTTTTTTTAAAAGCTTGAAAAACTCCTCCGCCTTTGGCTCGCTGAATGACGGCATTCCTTTATGTCTTCTGTTGTGTGTGTGTGTGTGTGTGTGTGTGTGTGTGGCCTTGTTCCCTCATCTTTGAGTGCATCTCTAGAGTCTGTCATATTTTAGTTTGCAGAAAGTAAGAAACAGACTGAGACTTCATCTGCGAGGAAAGAACAGAGAGAAGGGCACAGAACCGATGGATAAATGTACAGTAGGCAGATAAATAGGCCTCGAAAATAGAGACAAGACAGGCTGATCTGATCTGACGCGAATGGCCAGAGTTTTTCTAGGGACAAGAACCACTCTTACTTATGCCTTAGAAGGTGTTGTCCTTTGAAGCATGTTCAGCCTAACAAATGCCATGGTTTACTCGTTTTACGATGGCTTTCGCTGTTACCCCAGGTTTAGACGGTGTGGCGCCGGGTTGAATACTCTGTGGCAGCCTCACGCAAGTGCGCTTCATCCGGCGCTGTCCAGGGTGCTGAAGCGGACGCGAGCTGCTGCTGTCAAAACACCGGCTGCGGGAGGGGACTTAACATTTTAACGTATTATGTCCAAAATAAAGACCCATCCCTCCCATCTGAGTTTCCCACCAGCCAGTAGTCTATACAGTTTTACACAAGCCAATATCCTTCACTCATCACCACCTGATTTGG
Organism: Hydrocynus forskahlii; assembly: GCA_037974365.1. Lineage (NCBI taxonomy): Eukaryota > Metazoa > Chordata > Actinopteri > Characiformes > Alestidae > Hydrocynus > Hydrocynus forskahlii. Next base: position 1,993,514 of record JBBPCX010000040.1, on the reverse strand, counting down.
GGTTGAGCGATATGGCAAAACAGAACATCATGATTCTTAAAGACTTTTTGAATAAGGTTTTAAAAGTTGATACAGGCGGTGGTTGTATACAGCGATGCTTTCCAAACTGTATTCTGTTCAATTTTAAACTGTGCTTTGATGGATGCTGGAAATTTCTGGGGTGAAAAAACTATTAATTTACTCAGAAATTTGGTATTGTGACCAATTTTCCTCACATGACTCGTACAACAAACTAACAAACAGCATGGCAGGGAGGTGTAGACGGACTGAGTTTTTTTTTTACAGCACTTAAAGACTTGGAAATGTGGAGTATTTTTCCAGATGAAAATGAAAATAAAATAAATATCAAATAATTCTCGGTAGATTGGGGGAAGTAAGGCAAGCCAATTATACACATTTTCCTCTCTACACATGGTAATTTTATAGATTGCAATTTTGCACAGAAAGCTAGTGGATACTCAGGATGAATTTGGATAACCGATACAAAACTGGTACTGGTTCCTGTCTGGTGAATATGGTGGATGCTGGATTGGATCAGTGGAGGGACAGAGCGGCACTCTGCTCATCACAAAACTCATTTGTTGATCAGAACATTTGTAGTGATCGCTTCTCCCTCATTATATATAAAGTACTGTGCAAAAGTCTCAAGCACCTGTGCAAATTGTTTGAAGCCATTTATATCAGCAGTGTTTCTTTCTGTTAACCTCTATCAAAAACACAAGTTAACATCAGAATAAATGCAAACAAACAAGAAAGCAGTAAAAGTATCAAGATTCCTTTTTCTAAACAGTAGTTGATATTTTGAGAGCTGGTTAGAACAACACAGGTTTTGTTCCAGATTTCTGCTCTGTTCCTCCAGGTATTAGATGGAGCTACAAGTAATCCTGGGCTTCCATGAGGAAAGAGGTCTGGAAA
>JBBPCX010000040.1:1937581-1954574 GCA_037974365.1 Hydrocynus forskahlii | reverse complement strand
CTTTGGGATGAACTGGAACGGAGATTGTGATCCAGACCTTCTCATCCAACATCAGTGTCTGACCTCATAAATGCTCTGCAGAATGAATGGGTACAAATTCCCACAGAAAGAAGAGTGGAAGCTATCATAGCTACAAAGGGGTATCAGCTCCATTTTAAAATCTATGAATTTGAATGCAGTGTCATTAATGTCCCTGCTGGTGGAATGGTCAGGTGTCCCAATACTTTTGCTCATGTAGTGTATCTTTGTGGGACCATTCCAAATACTGTTTCTCAGTAATACTACACCAAACCTAAACCTCACCCTGACTTTAACCTCAGTAACCCAAAGATAATCTTTCTGCTTTTTTAAAAAAGTTATTCCTAACAAAGTTGACTTTGTGGTTAAAAATAGGATGTTACTTTGTGAGAACCAGCCAAGTGTCTTCATTTCTAGTTTCCAGTATTCTTATCATTTGGTCCTCACTAAGAGGTAAATATATACACACACATACATACACACACACGGGAAAAGGAAACTTATACAGTTCCAAAAGGAGAGACAAATTCATTGCTGGGAGCATGAGTGGTTGTCAGGGTGAGAGCGATTTTAACGAAGTCTTTTTTCTCCTTGGTGATAATGTGGTTCAGCTCCTTTTGCTGGTGGGAAATGAATATCTGTAGTTTCGTATTTTGTCAGCATAAATTCCACACTATTTAGCATTAACTCCACCGTTTTATTTCCACACTGTATAGAGCTTCCTATCCACTTTATTAGAAGCACCAACCTTGTACTTCCACTCACTGTTCACTTTATTAGAAACATCTTGTGCTTCCACTAACTGGCCACTTTATTAGAAACACCTTGTGCTTCCACTCACTGGCCACTTTATTAGAAACACATTGTGCTTCCTCTCACTGACCACTTTATTGGAAACACCCACCTTGTACTTCCTCTCACTGGCCACAAGTAATAGATATGTATTAGATATGTAATTAAGTGAAAGTATTTATCACCTCCCCTTCTGGGAAGTGTGATGAAAGAGTGGATGAAGTGACAGAGATGAAACCTCACCTTGCTTTGGTACATCTTGACCTCCTCGTATGAGTGTGTCTGCCAGGCGAGCTGCTGGAGCTCCTCCACAGTGTACTGGCACGTCTCCAGGTGGGACTTAATGATGTTCTGCGCAATCCGGTCTGAAGAAAAAGGAGAAGCAACAGAAACTAAAGCAAAAGACGTATGCAAAAGTTTTGCCAATCCAGTACCAAAAACTACTGGGTCAATGTACTTTATAGCCTAGCTGTGGTCCTGCAGCTGTGCAAGAATAAACTTTCCAATGTGGTTTCTGGCACTCATGACTTACTGCTATATAAGATAAGATTAGATAAACCTTTAATAGTCCCACAAATGCAAAATTTGCATTGTTATGGCAGAAAGTGGTAAGATCAGGAAAACAATAGAACAGAAGCTACAGAACACAACAGTACAGTATAAAAAGTATACTATACAAATAAGGCAAAAATATAAATATAGACATTTGTGTGTGTTTGCAAATATATAAATATGTAGAGCTATATTATTATATATATATGTATGAATATGTATGGAATGTCCTCAGTATATACTATGGTTCTGTTCTTTTATTTGTAATTTTTTCCATTAAAAGTTGTGTAAGATGACTATCATGATCGTCCGGAGGATTTAATACCTGGGAAAGTAATGGATTAATCTAGGTGAAAGACCACATTTGCAGTTCCATTTATGTTAATGTGATGTGTAAATAAGTTTCACTTGCTTGTGTCTGGAATCAAAAGAATGAGTGTCAGCTCTAGAATGAATGTCATTTCTACGGTTAGCTCTAGTGAAGATCATATGAAGGGTCAGCTTCTGTCACTCTGGTTAGATTAATGTAAATCCTTCTGTTTTAAATTGACCTGAAATTATATTCTGTTAGTTCTCAAGCATACACATCTTATAAATCCAGTTTATTATTTGAATAATAAAGCATTTTCACACGTAAATGTTCTAAGCCTCGATACGTGCTTCGGATGTTACAGATTGACAGATATAGCAATAGTAACTAAGGGAAGCAGATCAATTTTGCAATTCTGTCATTATTTGGTTTGGGACATTTGTACAATGCATGCATTCCTTGTTAGCTGCATTAGGAGAAAAGTGTGTAAATGACATTCTTCATTTAGCTTTCACAGGCTCAAAGAAAATGAGGGCTATGCCATACCTAGCTCCCCCATTGAAACCCCAGGCGCCAGTTGGCTGTCTGGGTACGAGCTGTACGGGAAGAGGTTGGGAACGGGCGTCAGGTCGTAGATGGGCTCCTGCTTTATTTGCTTCATGCCGGCCATGTCCAGGCCGGACTGGTCCGGGCTGGGCTGGGTGGAGTCTATGCCATAGTAGCTGGCGGGGGCGCTGTTGGCCTGGCCCTTGGGCATGTCGATGAGGTGGCCACTGGCGTACACGCCGCCGATGTCGTGGCCGAGGCTTCCCAGGCTGGATGACAGGCCGGAGGAATAAACACGGGCCAGGGCCTCGGCCTCGCCCGTCTGTTGCTGCTGCCGCTGCTCCTGCAGGCGCTGCTGGTGCTTCTGCACCTCCGCGTACAGCGAGTCCCGCTGCTTCTTAGACATTCGGCCGAATTTCACCGCTGCCGGACATGAGGAGAACGGAGCGGGAGAGAAGGAAAGACAAAGATAAGATTAGCTGCGCTCTGTCGTGGTTGAAAAGTTCAGTGAAAAAATCCTCCAAACTTTAATGCCTTTGAAAGACTTTACAATTAAAGACTTCAGAATGAGAAGAAATTTCAAATAGATTTCAGCATCAGGAGACTCTCAATCCTACTCATGTTTTCCAGTGAAGCATTTATTACATACTACAACTACTATTCATAATAACAGTAACAACATCAACAACAACAATAATAATATTAATAATGATTATTATTATTATTAATCGGCTAATAGTAACAAAACTATAACTATATAACAATGAATTACAGTTCTTATCAATACTATTAATCACTGTTTCTATTAATAGTAATGGCATCATACATTTAGTAAGAGTAACGAGTAAATGTTAAATAAATGTAATATATATATATGATAATATATATATAGTATCAATAATCTATCAATAAACTATCAATAGCTTGCTATAATTCTAGTAATAATACTAATAGTAATTAGTAGTCATAAAGTTGCAATTATATATTAAGGAATGTAGAAATAAGATGAAAACAACAACAACATATTTTTATTGCAACAAGAGTAAAAATAATGACAGTTATTTGTGTATATGTACATTATGAACAGTTAATGATTAAGAGTAAAACATTGTACAAGTCCTATCTTAAAAATAATAATTATCATTAGTAATTAAACTCTTTTCATTAGTACTAATAATTGTTCATTATTAACATCATTATTATGCAAGAACCACTACTATTCCAGTTAACATATGTGCTGTCCTATCTCTCTCTCACCATCCCGGGACATTCCCAGAGCAAGACACTTCTGCAGTCTGCAGTGCTGACATCGGTTGCGGTTGGTTCTGTCGATCAGACAATTCCGCTGGCGAGGGCAGGAGTACGAGGCGTTGTTCTGTTGACTCCTCCTGAAGAAGCCCTGCAACGGGACACAGTGACATTAAAGACATGCCCTACAGTTGAAGGCTCTTGGAGTAGGTGCTGATGACCAAGCTTCTGTCCTGAAACCGTGCTGGTTAGGAGACAGTTATCACCAAGCGAGACTTCAGTCGGCGGAACAGATGTTATTGTTGTTTTGCTTTTATAGAATATGTAATTCTATAATCATTTACATTTACGGCATTTGGCAGATGCCCTTATCCAGAGCGACTTACAGTCACTACCCTGTAGCAACTGAGGGTTAAGTGTCTTGCCCAAGGACACAGTGGTAGAAAGTTGGGGGGGGGCAGGCAAGTGTTTTACCCGCTAGGGTACTACCGCCCTGTAATCAGTAACATTGTTAGGACCATTTTTATTACATTGACACCCTTAAAGCTGTCCATGGCTTGATAATAGCGATTGCTAACATGAGTCTACGATCAACATGAGTCTGAGCTGAACATGAGTCTGCAGTCAACATTCATCCTCACCTTACATCCCTCGCAAGTGATGACCCCGTAATGGATCCCTGAGGACTTGTCTCCGCAGATTTTGCATGGTATAACTTCGATTTGGGCTGCAGAGAGAAAGAGAGGGGACATAAGAGTTGCACAATGCCGGATAAAGGCCACATGTGACATAATGAAGGGTCGCCCGGCTGAGCCTCTTAGCCAGCCGCCTTGATTCACACCCCGGAACCCCCGCTGGGTTTGGGTCAAGTCATTTTGACATGGGCGACTTATTTGACACAAACTGAGCTGTGGGTGAATAAGAAGCCTTTGTTAAGCCCATCAGGTGCAACCCCCAGAAAAAGGACCATGGCTAGTCTTTTGGCTAGAAAAGCGAAAAATTACACAATTTTTCCTCTAACCCCTATATGGAGTTTGTAGCATTTGGCTTGGAAAACACACACACACACACACACACACACACACACACACACACACACACACACACACACACACACACACACACACACAATATTTACTGCTAAAAGAAGTGCTATCTCTAAAAGAAGTGCTTGGAGCTTTACCAACAATCTGACTGATTCTTTCTCTTGATGGGTGGGCTGAGATTTTCTTTAATTTTTTTAACCAGGCCTTTTTTAACCTACTCCTTCGTAATGTCTCCGATATAAACTTACAAGTATGAGGCAGGTTTTTTGGTCACACTAATTTTGACCCTTTTGATCTGATTGGTCCACTCAGATAAGATGCAAATGACATTCGCGTTTTACACAAATAATGTATTAAACCACATTTCTCTCATTGAAAACGACAAAAAAATTAATCCCCTATAAAACTTGTGTGGAGTTTCTCTAATAGACTTGCTTATGTGGTTTCTGATACTGTTTCTCTAGTATATAAATTTTTACATATGCTAAATCTGCATTAGTATGTTGCATAGCAAAAGAAAAAGCATTCTGTCACACAGTGTCAGAAACCATATAAACAAGTCATTTGGAGGTTACTGAATGATATCTGCTAAAAGAGCCAATCTCTAGCCTTGGGCGCAACTTGCTGTTCTTTGTGGGCACAAGCTACAGAAATCAGAAATTACAGAAGAAATATGAACTATCACACAGTCATAACTGTCATTGTTGCAAAAGAATCTGTTTACTTAATGACTGGATGTTTTCACTTGCCACTTTACAAAAGATCACAGTTTTATAAAATGTTTAATGGTGGAATAAGGCTACCTTTCAAGACCAAAAATAAACCCTTTAGTATTATGAGAAATAAACGTCTCATAATTATGTGAAAGTATCTCATTATTATCTCATTGTGAGGTAGTACATTACTGAAGCATTAATGTAAGTAAATCAAAGATAAAACCAAAACGGTCTGCCAGTGCATTCACATCTAGTTTGTTAGTTTGATATAGAAAAACAAGTCACGAGAAAAACGAGTCCAGAGCGCGGGTGGGGGGGGTATTTTTACTGTCATTAAAGTCCCTGTTTGTGTATTATATGAACAAAAGTAATGGGATACCTAATATGTACAAAAGTAATGGGACAAGTGACCCTCGTGAAAACCAGCTGAGACATAGAACGCTGCGTGCTGCGTGCAACCACAAGCACAAAAACAAACAACGAACCACTTCACCAGTGCTCGACCGCTTCACCTCACTCTAACAGGGACTCTCTACTGAACACAGACTGTTTCTGCTGCTCCCTGATAAAAGAAAATGTTTTTGCTGGAACCTGTTCAAAAAACCCCCACAGATTTATAAATGTTAACTTGCTGTTGCAATGTTATAAGGTGCCTGTTATAATGTTATGATCATGGCTCTGGACTCTGGAACTTGTTTTGCTCTAACAAACTAGATCAAATGTGAATGCCCTGCAGTGGCAAATAGCTTTGGTTTTATATTTGATTTGATTACATTAATGTTTAAGTTGAGATGCACAAGAAATATTTGAAGTGGAACTGTGTAAAGGAACACTGCTGTTATAAAACACTGCTCCTATTTGTTTAAAGTGTTTGCAAACCAAATGTTATTGCACTTGTATTAATATAGCAGTACTTTAAAAATGAAAGTGCACAATACACTGCGTTTGAATTCATTATTGAATTGTGCATATAACAATGAAAATCATGCGATTAATCATGTATTAATTATTCTCATTTCATTATTAACTTATAGTTTGTATGACATTCTCACAACTACATGATTCTATCTCATAATTTTTTCCTGCATAAGTTCACATAAATCCCTAACTACGGCACACTCCCTAACCACTAGGCCACCAGCTATGTCTGATATGGTTTAATTGTACACCTGCAATAGTGACCCTTGGATAAAAGTCAAGCTCATAAAGTGGACAGTAAGTGTATAGTGTTTTGTGATACTCGACAAGCTGCACATTATGGTCCTGGGAAACTTTTAATCTGAGTACAAAAAACACGATCTACATAAACTGAAGTTGCTGTTATTCTCCACAGTATACACCAATCCAGGCTCCCTTTATCCAAGAGTGACCTACAGGCTGTGTTTCTCTGGGAAGTGGAAATTAAAACAGATAGAGAAGATCCACAGACAGAGAACATGAAGGAGCGGGAGTAAGAGAGAGAGACAATCAGAGAGAGTCAGACCCGTCTGCATGCTGAGACTGCACACTCACTATAAAGAGATTAGCCGCCCAATCTAATCCTAAATTATTTCTACACACGTTCCTCCCCCGATCTACACTGGCTTATCTGATGCAGCAATTCTCCGTTAATCTTTCCACGCTCAAGCCCACATTCCACTGTGCCAGGATGAAGGAACGAAGAAAACGTAAGAAAATGCCATGACGCCTCAGTTCTGGGCTAGCTGGAGCAAAGCACAAGTTTACTGTCCCTGAGCCGTTCAAATCACTTCAGTGCTCGCTCAACTTAAAGACATAAGTAAAGCCACCGAGAACTACAGTTCATCTCAATAGAGTTACGGTTCACAACAGTTTCTGCAAATGACACTGTCCCAGAAATGAATATGAGCCCATGATGACAGTGGCAGGAAAGCTACTTAAAAGTGTGAGAAACGTTGACAGGAATAGAAATAGAAAAATAGAAATAGAAAATTCCCTAAGAACATGAGGAAGAAACACCTCAACACATTAAGAAGAACCACTGAGAGAAACCTAGGAGAAGCTCCCCAAAAGCATGAAGAGCCACTGAGAGGAACCAAGACTCAAAAGAGAAACTCTCTAAGAGGAAGAACTGTTGAGAAGAACCAAGATTCAAAAGGCGAAACTCTCTAAGAGGAAAAAATATTGAGAAGAATCAAAGAGAAACTCTCTCAGAGGAAGAACTATTGAGAGGAACCAAGATTCAAAAGAGAAACTCTCTTAAGAGGAAAAACTATTGAGAAGAACCAAGACTCAAGAGGAGAAACTTTTTAAGACCACTGAGTGTATTATAATGTGGTTGACCATCATAAGACCAAGAACCTTTACACAAAGACATCAAACACACCCTTCTATCCAAAAATACAAACTGTCTTCCATACATACACCACCCTTTTGAGTCTTGCTTTTTCTTTATACTCTTAGAGAGATTACCCTCATCAAAGCTCATTTCTGGTCCAGTTGGAGGTCTTCTACAGGATATCGCCCATACAAAGAATCTACCATCAGTTTGAAGTGTTCATTGTGTAAAAATAAGTCATTTTTGTTAAAGATTTTAGAAATATTCCAATAGTTTAAGTACCCTACAAAGTCTAAATTACAAATATAACACAATAATCAACAATACTAATCAATAATCAAATTTCCCTTCACTGCATAATCATGCAACAAAATAAACACCAGCAAACACCCAAAATAGTTCCATTTGTTTCCTTATTTTAATTAAGAATGAATTGATGATAATCATAAAGAAGTTTTACATGGACCTGAACAAAAAAATAATTAGCTAGCTATCTTGTGGCAGTTTCTCGAAACCAGTTAACAAGCTCAACCTTAATATGAGGAATTATTTGTAAGGTATTCTCACTACAGTCTTATCAGTCAAATTATGCTGTGTTAAATTGCAGTACCATTCCAGCCCACTAGGAGGGCTACAGCCCACAGGTTGAAAACCACTTGAGCAAATTACTAACAAACTACTACTATTCTTACTAACAATATACTGCCTAAAATCACTAGTAAACACGTCACTGTTTATATGGAATGCTGAAGATGATAAATCTGAGAAATAGAGGTAAAAATTTGCCTCATAATGTCTAATATTTACTTCTGCATGCAAAACATTTTTCCCCCTAAAATCTAAATAAAATAGTGTCAAAGACACAAAGTAGACAAAGAATATTTAACAATTTCCTGTAATAACTTTCTGTGAAGGAGCCATTAAACTCTTCAGACATCTGGTTCCATTCACCACCACTGTGAATGGTTCGGACTTTCTCGGTAATGGTGCATCTCAGGCCAACAACTAGAAAATGGCCCACTTTTATGGAGTATCATTAAGAACACTGTTAATGAACAAATGACTGAAGTGTCTAAATAATTTGGGGATTGCTGAATGTGTCGGGTTGCAGTGAACAAAAAGAAAGAAAGCTTACCTACAACATCCGATTTCATTTTCTGCAGGCGGCCTCACAAACACGCAAACACACACACACTCACACACCTGAGACGAGCACGCTATGGGATCCTAACTGAGTTGTGAGCCAGCCTGTGTTCACGCGCATGTCTAGGAGTGTGTGTCCATATTCCAGGGGGGGGTATGCGCGTGTGCATGTGTGTATGTGTGTGTGTGCGCAGATGTGTGTGCATGCTGATAATCTGTGTGAGAGAATATATGCTCAGAACGGCTGGCTAGTCTGTCTTAGTCTGCAAGGAGACAGTGTGTGTGTGTTTGTGTGTGTGTACGTGTGTGTGTGTGTGTGGGTGGGTGGGTGGATGGGTGTGATGTCTCTATGTGTTGATACACTATCCACATTTTTAAAAGTGTGTATGCTTTTTCAGTGGCTTAGGCAATATATATGCAAGCGCTATGTGTATGAAATGTGTGTGGGTGTTTGAAATGTTCACACTGAGTGATCTAATAAGATTAACTCACACACACAGCCACGTCCAGCGTAAGCTGTAGTTGGTCCAGTGTGCGTCGTCCCTCTTGCTCTCTCTCTCGATGTGAATTTATATGGAGGCTTGCTCCCCCCATCCTGAATATGTGTCTGGTGGGGGTGGGAGACTGCCCTCTGTGACCCTCTGGCCCAGACAACACAAGGTCATTCCCATAGCAATGTCACCTCCAGCCCACCGATGCTGGGTAAACGGACAGCTGTCAGATAAATAGTAATCCACTGCATTTCCACTTATTTATGTGTGTGTACATGTGTGTATATATATCTCACAGATACAAGAGATTAAGCTGTACCAATAGTGTGCAGATTTTGCATTAAAGGGGCAGTTTTTTTTGCATGTTTTGCAATTTATTGCAGTTTTTATTACATTTGTCTACCTTCAGGTACCAAAGACAGATATAACTGATTTCTACTACTTTTTCCAGCCTTCCAATTAAACAGGCTGTTTTTTGTTACTGTGCCTTTCAGATAGATATGTCAATAAACGGTACTCTGATAGGCTGTCCTGCCTTGAAAGTGCAGGGCTGAAAAATTGTTTCTAACTATGACTGGGTTGGGTTAAATTGCTATAGGTTGAATAGGTGGATATATGTAAACGTGTTGGTTTTTGTGACATCACAAAAATGATTCGCTTGGCAGGCTAACACATTTTTCCCCCTCACCCCAAAGGCAGTCCATCAACCATGATTAGTTTGGCATCCAAAGGTTGGGAGCCAGTTAGCATCTTCCAATAGGGCTTAATCATCCTCTAGATTGCCTCAAGATAACAGCAACTCACACAGTACTAGAAACCACACAAGCATAACCACATTATGGCATTACTTAAATGGGCACTCCAGGCACAATTGTGAGATTTTACAGTTTAAAGGCCAGAATAACTCACTTTTGATAATGTATCTTGGAGGTGGGAGGAGTTTTTGAAAAACTACAATGCCCTTTATATTGGAGGGCAGGAGCATTCAAATGTTTTTTTTTTTCCTGCTAGATGACCAATGCCAAAGGAAGCCAGATCCCTAATATTACTGCCAGGAAGCAGGATATTATTTGTGCAGTTGTGCAAGAAGTGTAGGTGTCCCTGGTCGAATGAAATATCTTTACATTTTTTATGTGTAAATAAGTAAACAGTCTCTTGTTGTGCTGTAAAGATTTATGTACGGTTAAAGAATAATTACTGTTTATTTGGTAAATTATATGGCCTTTGTAAAAGTGATGGCACCTTTTTACCTCTACCTCAGTTAATTAACAATCAAGTCATTTCACCTTTTGCGTACTGATTCCCAGTGGTTTTACAACACGTGTGTGCAATGAATATTGGGTGCTCTAGTGAGGGAACACTGATGGACGAAAACACCTGCTAATAAATGCCCACCTAAACGCATCATATGATATTCACCTGAACATTCTCTGACCATCGAGGCAAGTCAAAAGCTGCAAACTGGTGCAACATTAAACTCACTTGCTTTGCCCTTGCTTTCCGAGTCCAAAGAACGGGACATGAAAGTTAGAAGACAAAGTCTGCATTGAGACGAAGAGTGGCCTGGTGTTTGTTCATGCAGGGTGTAAAAATGGAACAAATTGTGTGTGTGTGTGTGTGTGTGTGTGTGTGTTTGCGTGTGTGTTAGCACCAGTAGCGGGGGGGACTGCGAGTTCTGTACAACCGACCCCAATGAAGGAGCACTGGACTGGATCCACTTCTGACCCAGTTTAACCAATGCCAAAGCCAAACTGGGTCAAATGAGCAGAATGGACCGTAGGTGAATACACACACACACACTCACACAGACACACACACACATGCTGGAAAGTTGTATCAAAACTGTGTCAAGCAGAGACCTGTCAACCACAGGCCTTTGCCTATTTTTATCCCGCTAAAAGCAGGGTGCTGGACGGCCTGGCTGTGCCGATATCGATGGCTGATAGACAGAGTCCACTGATGCCGTAATCTGCCGCTTGATTAGCGCCCAGCTACCAGCTCCTGCTCGTAGGAGGACAGAGACAGTCATGGAAGTGAACCGGATCCAGTTTTGTTTATGGTTGGTGTTGATGTTCCCTCTAGGCAGGACGGCTTTTGAAAGGGGGCTTTAAAAGCGAGTCTGAAGTGTTTTATACCCGCCGTGGGGCAGTGTGGAGGCCTCAGTAGGAGTGTGTGTGTGTGTGTGTGTGTGTGTGTGTGTGTGTGTGCGGGTGAGGGAGCGAGTGTGTGTCCGTGTGCGTTGGAATGGCTGGAGGGTCTACATGCGTAGACCTGTCATAAAGAATAAGGAGACGTCCGTGTCTGTGTCGCAGTTGCCAGGACAACCAGCGCCTCCCTGGGTTTGTGGGTAGGAAGCCTGTATAGTCTGCCTGTCACTGCGATCATCCACACCGCCATCACATTGCGGCAGGATGTGATGTCATCAAAGCCCATCCCCCACAAAATGGGACATCTCCGTTTATTAATGCCTGCCACCCCTCGTTCTCACCCGAACCAACCCCTGAGTGTTTATTTGGAATGTTGAAGATAGTAAATCTTTGGGAACTATTTTGTCTCGCAACGACCTGCAAATATCCCTCCACTATAAACAGATTTTAAACACATTTTAGGCCAAAATCTTCTCTGAACAATGTCCCAAGCATAAGGTAGTGTATTCATGATCATTTCATATAGGAACTTTCTGTGAGGGCACTTTTAGAGGCATTAAACTTATCAGACGTCTGGTTCCATTCAGCACCACTGTGAACCATTCTGACTTGGCAGAGACTTAAAATAGCAGGGTTTTTTTTTTTAGCATTGTTAAAACCTTGTGTAAATCTTGATCAGTGTAAGTATTTATACTTGCAAAAATGAATTCTAAATGATTTGTGGTCATATGTATTCTAATTAGCTGGCCTTATAGGTTACATTATGGGTCTCAGCCACTTGCTATTCTTACCAAGCATGAAGTTTGTTATCATTGTGGATTTTTTATAAGAGTAAATGGACAACAAGCAAAAGTTGTACTTTGTGAGAAAGTGAACATTTACTGTCCCAGTGAGGAACGCTGAAGAATGTGCCACTTCACCAATAAAGCTGTACAGTGAGTAGTTAAAGGGGGATTCCGCTGATTCTTTTGAAATGTTAAGATCACACAGTCATTCAGATTGTTTTGGGTGTAGAAAAACATTGGCGTTGACTGGCATCTGCCTCTAAAAACTCCCTACAAAAGTTTAGAGGGGACTACCATGGGTAGCACCAGTGAGGAGAAGGCTTATGTATGTAAAATAGCAACATTACTGTTTTTACATTATTTAAATAGAATAGAGACATTCTATGAATAAATTTAAAGCTCCGTTCTTCTGGGCTACATGTAAGCATCACATTTGAAGAAGATTTTAACATGTCAGTTAGAAGATTTGCTGTGTGGACCTGTAATGGAGACATCAACAATCTGTCTTTACTGTAAAAAACAGTGACTGGAGCGTAAACGCTGGTGACGTTAGCATGGAAAAAGGCCTCTCCCCAGGCTGACGGTATGATGAGGACTGTTAGTCATGAGAGCTGGGGTTATCGCGGGTTATGTAAGATAGGGAATGCAGCGCTGGCGATTCCATGCTTAATACGAGCTCAGCCCTGCAGGCTTAGCCGAAGCTAGACGACACCATAATACCTCCGAAGCACCTAGCCTAGCCACTAGGATGTAACCCCCCCAACCAGCTAATTCCACTGCTGGTGTTAACATTAGCATGATGGAGATTAGCATGGATGCGAGAAATGCTAATTTCAGAGAGTTAGCATTAAAAAAACCCAGGGACTGAGTGTGTATGTATGCTGAGGTGGGGGGACGGGAGGAGGCACGTGGACTGTAGTAATTGAATCCTAATGATATCAGGCTCTCTTGTCTCAGGAGAAGATCTTTCTCTCCCAAGATTTCTCTAAATAGATTCATTAAGTGGCTTTTAGCACCTCTGCAACTTAATAAGTGGTTCTGATGCCCAGACCGAAGATGTTGCAGTCACAGAAATGCTCCTGAGGTTCTCGGGAGTCTTTATGGATTTGATTCCGATGCTTTATCTGGCAGCCAGCCCGGTGATATTCCAAAGCCGCATATGAATATTCTAATCAGACGGTATACTTGCGCTGTGTGGGCGAAAGATTATTTCCACCACGCTCGTACACACACAAACATGTCGAATTTATGTTTCTCATTGAGAGGCATTCCATCACACATTAAGCCAAATTGAAAGTGGCAGCTGTTTGAGCAGTACAGCACTCCACAATACAGTTCGTGATACAGTCCACAGTCCTTGTAGTCGGTCAAGACAGTGCAAGTTTGGAGTCTGAGGTTTTACACTTCTTATAGGGGAGTCCGTCCACTTGCCGGAAACTTAATAACTTAGTAACAGCAATTTCCAGTCATGCCAGACCACATAAGAACACCCATCAACCCAAAACCAATAGCCAGACTAAGAGGCTAATACCTTCAAAATCTAATAATGATACCCAGACTAGTGTTGTGTTCCACTTGTACTTGGAATGTCCAAGTTCCTAACAGGAAATTCCAACAGGAACCCCTCCTGAAGTCAGACCTCTGCCTTGGAAAGCTGAAGGAATTGCACCAGCCTCGCCCCCAAGAATCCAAAATGGCAACTCCATGCATCAACAGTAGTGAAAGCTTTATTAGCACTTATTTGTGCCTCAATAAATCAGTTGTACACACAGTACTGTCCAAGTGTCAAACTGGAATGCACTCAGCTCAGGTGTGGTGTCATTCCCATCTGCAACTTCACTCCTCTGAGGTAAATGGAAAGCACCATAACACCTACAAACTCCAAACTTATAGCCAGATTAACAGGCTAACACCTATAAACACAAAACAGACTGCCAGGCTAACACCTACAAGTCCTAAACCAATGTTTAAGACTAAAAGGACTAACACCTACAGAACCCAACATAATGGCCAGGCTGACAGGCTAACACCTATAAACACCAAATTTAAACACCAAGCCAGGCTGACAGGTTGACTCAGAAAATGGAAAGCCAGTCTAAAAAGCCTATGTGAAAAATCTGACAAGTACAACAATAGTTTGGTGGCTTCTATTTCTGAGACAAATTAATTTTCATGTTTTTTTAGCTACTCCACATACACATATCTCCACATCAAGAACTTTTAAATCTCTCTTAGGCCTTTACCAACAGTGTGATAAATGTTTTTTTTATTGAAGGATTGCTTGCTAATTGAAGGAGGTGTGTAGGTAGGGGATGGTCAGGGCTGAAGTGACAGCTTGAAGCCACTAGGTGGCACTTTGTATAAAGTGACAGGACTTCTTGGGGTGGTGATTGTATAAGTAAGACCAGAGGGGGCAGGCTGGACCGGCATGTGGTGCTCATCCATATTTTACGTCCATGGCTTTGGGGAGGCACTCAAAGACACATGCTTGAGGGGGTTGAGATATTATGCTGGATTTTCAGGCATCAGAACCGATGAGACCATGCTATCAGTGCTGGGTCATAGAGGAGGTTCAGCAGATCATTATATCTTCATTTGACACAGGGAGCATCTCACACAGGGCATATCATCACTGCAATATCAAAGTGTAGCATTGTAATGGTGCACTGTGGAGAAACTTCCCGACCCAGATTCCTTTACAGTGGTGGGGTGATGTCTACAAGACAAATATACCATCTAAATCCACCAGTGAACCTACACATGTCTTCTGAGATTTTATTGGGAATGCTTAAACTATTGGGGGGAGCCTTTTGGCTTATATCACCCTTATAATATGCCTATGTACCCCTTTACCATGCATAGATTTAAAATAGCATTTTAGGCCAAAAAAAGCATATTTCATGGGAGATCTGCTCTGGAGAATACAAAGACATTTCCAATTTGGCTTCCATCTGAAGAACACGTTCCTTGTCCTAGTTATTACAGTTGCATTGTGAGTAATATTCCTCCCCACATCATATGTGCACCAGGGGGAGTCGAGGCACATTAGTCCCCATACCTCACTGTGCTATATGTGTGAGCCTAAGTGTGTACAAGTGTATGCACTCGTACAAGAGCGTTCGTCTGCCTGATGCATTGTGGGTAGTCACTGATGAGGCCAGAGGCACTCCCTGCTGTCCTGGCATCAGCTGTGGCTGACTCTGGCATTGCTGATCTGCACTGTGATTGGCTGCTTCTCCAAGCCAACAGAAGGGTTTCTATTGGCTGGCATCCAGTGATGGAAGAATATACACATTTATAAGTGTAAAACCATTTATCAAGTTTTTAAAGTCATCTCCCCACAATTGGTCTTCTAAAATACAGCTTCACCTAGAGCAGAAAAGTATGAATATAAAAGGTAAATAATATTTCAGGTTGACGTAACTAGTTTAGAGATGTCCACAAACATATCTGATCTAATTTTTATTGGATAAATACCTTTAAAGGAATGGTTTGATGAAAAATTAGCTTTATGTAATTTTCTCCATTCCGTAGATGTAGATGATTGTCCAATATGAGAGGAATATGGTGTGTGTGGATGGACTTCCCAAACATATAGTATTACAGTGATTTCGAGTTGCTAGCATGGTTTCTGACACTGTACAGACATGGACAAAAGTACAGACAAAGGGCCATTCAAGATCTGTTTTTAGCTACATTAAAGTACTTTTGTGCATTTCTATTATGCCTGTATTTGGGGCGAGTTGGGCCAGTTTGATTTTCCACTCCACTGTTCCATTAAGTAACAGCAGTGAGTGTAGTAGTGAGTCCCGACCCTGGTGAGAAAACTAGACCTGAACCCCATGACCTTCACCACCCCCACGCCCCGCACAAAATGTAGACTTTGGGGAACTAACGAGGCAAAACGTGATTTTCGTGATGTGCGCCCGGCTGAGACGCCCCTCATTTTGGTCCCTTTATCACACGGGTCATGACTATGGCACCAACTATGTCTTTTTTTTTTTTTAAGTGGCACCACTAGATTACTGTGCAATTCAGGAAGAAAATGTTTTGAACAATTAACTGTTTGTATGTTGTTTGTTAATATCACCTTTAGAGGGTAGTGGTGAGTGATGTTTGTGTATGTGATGTAAATAAAAACCTTTAGAGAGTGGTGATGTATAACGTTTGTTTATTTGTTTGTTAAAAATGCCTTTAGAGGGCGGTGGTGTGTAATTCCAGTTTACTTGTTTTTCAATATCACATTTAGATGGGGGCAGTGTGCACTGTTTGTTTATTTGGTGTTTGTTAATTACACTTTAATGAATTTGGACTCATATAACATTACTAAACCTCACTTGGGCTGAAAATTTGTTTACCTTTGAATTCTGGTGCTTACTACAGTGCAGATCCACAGTGCATGCATGCGTGTGTGCATGTGTGTGTATCTATGCATGTGTGTGTTTGTGTGTGTGTGTGTGTGTGTGTGTGTGTGTGTTCGTTGTTTAAACTGTTTAAGTAGGTTAGTAAGTCATTCGCCTCAGGGTGGCACAACAGTGTCATATCTGGCTGTTGTGGGCCAACGTCCTCTCTCTCCCCCTCTCTCCCTTTCTCTCTCTCTCTTTCATACACACACACATTACCAAAATGACCTTGAGATTTTTCAGAAATACAGATATTACATAATACATCATGATAGGTCAGGAAAAAAACACATGAGTTTAATAGCAAAAGTAAATCACTGCAGATAATGACGAGTGCAGTGTTGAAACTGTGGTCTGCTAGAGATTCAGGTAGAATCTAGGTGTACACTAGCTGCTCTTATACTGACCATGGTGTGTTGCTAACCCATTATCTGTTAACACATCAAAGCTTTGTCGCGTTTTATTACACACACACACACACACACACACACACATATATA
>JBBPCX010000040.1:1916094-1930382 GCA_037974365.1 Hydrocynus forskahlii | reverse complement strand
GCTAAATAAATATTTTCATAGTTTTGTAACAGATTTATTCTTTTAATAATTTAATAATAATAATTTCTTTCGGTTTCTGGTTTCGGTTTTTGGCCAAGTGTTTCCTCATTTTCGGTTTCAGTCCAAAAAAATCATTTCGGTGCATCCCTAATAAATATGGCATTTCAAACATAACAGAAATGCAAAACTGACTTGCCGTCAGCTGCTGGCGGCATCAGGCCGTTGGCAAGGTTCAGTGGGAGTCACCTGTAATTAGACTGGTGTGTATGGCATTGCTGGCTCTGGTCAGCTCTTGTAAATGTCCTGATATTGTGAAAATAATAATAAAAATAAAACTCAAGAAAAACTATAGTGATGATTGTTTCCACAATCACACTAATGAATGGACTCACCTGATACCAGAGCCAAGACTCGGGAGCCCCAAGGTGAGTAATAACAAAAAATAGAGAACTACAATTTTGGTGCTTATTACAATTATCAAGGTCAATCTTAACCCATAGAACATGGGCGGTACGGATCCATGTTGGAAGCTCAACAATTGGTAAATTGTCATCATAAAGCAACAAACTCCTTATATGGAAGTTCCCCCAGTTTGTGTTTTTTGGTGCTCGAGATGTCAAAGGTAATACTGAGCTTTGTTTGGTGTTCCTGTTTTGAAAGCATGTTATAATAAAAACCACTACTGGGCTTTTAAAATGGCATCACATGCAAATTAACATAAATAACAAAAATGAACAAATTCCTTTTATTTTAGGTTTTAGAAATCTTTGAACCAGGAGAAATTTCAGAATAGTCTCCACCCACAAGTGAGTGGGGAATACCCACAGAGGGAGGGGCTTCGGAGAGCAGCTGAGTTGCGGCGCACTCAGAAAAGATCAGCAAACGCCCAGTGTGTAGTTGAAATTAAATTTTAACTAATACACTGAGTTCTAAGGGTTAGCCAGCTACACTGGACCTTAGCCCTTTATGCTTTGCCCCCTGACCTCTATTGTCTGCCCTGGAGTCTTTCCCAGATGATTGAGATTGTGGGAGCAAGTAGTGTCCCCCAGGACCCCAGGGTTGTGTCCTATCCTCTTACTCCCCTTGCCAATACTCTATTAAGCATCTTAAATCAGAGATGATGCTTTTACTGTATGACAGTGAGTGTGAGAGTGTTCAAGGGGAGGGGTGGTGACAGTGTTAGGGGTTATGAAACCTCCTGTCCACAGTTTGGAGGGGGTGTATGTGTGTGATTGTTTTTGTGGGGAAGCGTAATCCTCCCTGAACTAAGATGGAGAGACTGTGTATATGCATGAGTGCGTTGGTAGGGAGGGGTACAGATGATGTTGGAGGTTATGAAACCTCCTGTTCATCCTCTCAACCCCCCTCCCCAGCTCTTGCTGGATTTAATCCTAAGTCTAGGAGTGGGATTAGCGGTGCTCCCTGCCATGCAAACATCATAAAAAGCAACAATTCTTACCCCACACATATAAGATTATGCTCATAAGCAGTTTAGCGTAAGATGGCTGCAAGAATACCATAATCTGTTAGCATTAATGACCTTTTATTCGCAATTAGAATATGCTCACAAATATGCATTAAAACACACACACACACACACACACACACACTTTTGTCATAAAAACGGCAGAATACTTTAATGCTCTAAGGATAACAGTCATGAGAATCTCCACCCAGACAAATGGTAAAGAGGTGCTATGGCTCCAATTCAAAGCTTGTTGTATCTTGAATCTCAGCCCTAAAAATTACCACAGCTTTGAAGCAGAAAGTTCTGAAAGTTCTACCAGGTTCAAAGATCTTGTTTTTTTTTAAGCTGGTTTCTAAGATCAAAAATAATAAAAGTTTTTGTTCTTCATGAACATTTGAGTGTGATGCCATTTTTTAAACCCTGTTTTTAAAAATGATAAAATCTTTGGTTCTGTGTGACATAGGAACTCCAAACAAAGCTCAGCAAGACGTCCGATGTCTGGCATCAACGTAAAACTAGTAAGGAATTGTTTTGTTGTATGACGACAATTTACCATTTGTCGTGCTTCTGGCATGGATCTGTGTTTGCGTTCTAAGGGTTAAATGATGTCCTGTTCCACCCTATACAAGAACTCCCTCAGCCACACCATTCCACAAGTTCTGGAGGGTTGATGTATGCATGTGCTTTCTCCGTACACCTGTTAACACTAACTACCAAATCGATTACAACTAACAGACAACCACACTGGCTAGGATGGGGTTGAGCAATAATGGGAGTGAGGGGGCCATCCTACCCACCCAGTGCTCTCTTGGACTCCCAGGCACAAAAAGTTGTGGTCTGTTGATGTTAGAGCCAACACTAAAGGCACTTTTCCACAGGCATGCAGGAACCATGCTGTACGCGGTACGACACGGTTCCTTGTGCCAGTGGAAAAGCATCGTTGGACAGCTCTGCCACAAGCACCCAGTCTTAACGAAAACCATAAGGCCCACAACACTGATGTTGATGATCTAGTTTATTCTCTGGTCCACTGTGAAAATCTGCACCCAAACACACCACGAACACCAGAGCTGAAGGCTGAAGATCCTCAGCGATGCCTGATTGGTGAGTATTAGGAATGGGAATCTTTAGGCACCTCACGATTTGATTCAATTACGATTCAGAGGGCTGCGATGCGATTATAAAATGATTATTGATGCATCTTGATGCATCTTTCTCCCCCCTCACCTTGGTACTTTCAAAGCAAAGCATTTGTAATGAACCAAATTTAATTTACTTCCAATTTCTTTTATTATCAAAACAATCAGCTGTACTGAAATCACAGCTTTGACACATAAATAATGCTTGTGAACAACATCGCTTGCTTGATGGCCCTCTGGTTAGCGGTGACAGCTACCATCGGCTGTTTTTCTTGTGCCTCCGGGTGAAAACGTTCAGTGTGGATTCTCATGTTTGTCGTGTTTCCAAAATATTTCAGTTGTTTTACACAACTTTCCTGATTTTAATGTTGAGGGTGCTGGTCGTCAGAGATGTTCACAAGCCATTTTTACCAAGTCCAAGTCAAGTCTCAATTCTTTGTGTTCAAGTCCAAGTCAAGTCTCAAGTCTTTAGTCCCAAGTCCAAGTCAAGAGGTGTCATTTTTTCATAATTTAGTGCAATTTTCACACATTTAGAGCTAAATGTGTTAAAAAAATAAATGTTGTACTCTAAATCTAAATGTTGCACTTTTACAAACGGCAACTCTAAATGTGGGATTTTTGAGCTCTAAATGTTGTGCTCTAAATGTTTAGAAGATATGCTAATTGGCCACGCCCCATGATTACAACTGGCTGTCACTTAGCAGGGGGCTGCACTGCGTGCTGTGATATTCCCTCACCAACATGGAGGATTTGCCTTAAATCATCTTAAATCTAAATGTTAAAGATGAAAAATATATCTCACACTCTAAATGTGAAACTTCACAGTTAGATAGGGCTTGGTGCCATCTTTCTAATGATCCCTCATTTGCCATAATAGCCCCCGGAGATCCGGAATTATTAGCTGAAAAACGCTCACCTCGGACAAAAGTAATGGGACATCGGGGCGAGGTGAACGGTTTTTGGCTAAAAACTCCGGATTATGGCAAACAAGGGGTCGATGGAAAGAGTGCGAGATAAATAAATAATTCCATGAAATGAACGTTGTCTGAGTCAAATCTCAAGTCGTTGAGGGCAAGTCTAAAGTCAAGTCACAAGTCTTTCTTTTTGTGACTTAAGTGTGACTCGAGTCCAAGTCTCAGACTCGAGTCCCCATCTCTGCTGGTCGTATATCTCGCTCCTCCATCTCGTGTCTTTGTTATGTGCACCTCAGAGACTGTCTGGGCACTGCACTTCCGTACAGTAGTTCCGCTTTTTTTCGTTCCTTGACATTGCATGGGTAATTAACATGAACAAAATCTATTTTTAACATTTTTAAATTGATTCAGAATCTTTCATTGCTGCATCGCGATGCACCTAAAAACAAATTTTATTTCCCACCCCTAGTGAGTATAGACCTGGACTACTTCATCTATTACCCAGTCTCTTAACCCAAACCCAAACTTCATGTCACGAGAACTTCCACATGTCAGTCAGATCCAAATGAGAGCCAGGCTGGACTGGACTCAGTGTTGAACATTACCTTACAACGGCAACAGCATTTTAGCTCTTGACAGAGTTTGTCCTGAAGATGGAAGGACAAAGACATTTGATATCAAGAAAGCTCCTCTTACCATTATGTGCAGTCGACCTGTATTATTCTGTAAATGCTGTATCATTTCTATTTTGATGTTTTGTCATTTGCTTTAAAATGATGCTTTAAAGAGCAATATTTTTATTTGGAAATGAGGAGAAATATTGTCAGCAGTTCTTAAAAACTAAGGCAAAGCTGTTCAGTTCAATACTTGCACCTGTAAAAAATAAAACC
This sequence comes from Hydrocynus forskahlii, assembly GCA_037974365.1. Taxonomy (NCBI): domain Eukaryota; kingdom Metazoa; phylum Chordata; class Actinopteri; order Characiformes; family Alestidae; genus Hydrocynus; species Hydrocynus forskahlii. The sequence continues at coordinate 1,925,971 of JBBPCX010000040.1, read as the reverse complement.
TGAGAAACTGAACATTTTTGCAGCAGTCTCTTATTTTTGTGTGTGTGTGTGCGTGTATGCATACAGTACATAGTTCTTTATTATTTTAGTTTTTACTAGCTTGCTTTTCTCACAAACGCTCATCCCCTCCCCCGTAACTCTCTCTGCCCAATTTGACTGCCACAAACACTCTTATCTCTTGTGCATGCACACAGACTCACACTCACTCTTCACCGCTCTCACTCACTCAGTACACGCACTCTGCCTCCCGCTCCCTCTCTCTCTCTATCTCTCTCTCTCTCTCTATGAATGGGGTAAGTGATGTAGTAACTGGATGTAGGTCAGCGGGGCAGCTTGGCTGCCCCGTGTCTAGACTCAGTCTTCAGGGCATGAAGTCATAGACTCGTGCGCATTGACCAGCACGATCAAAACTCTCCAGTGCTTCCTCTCTCTCTCTCACACACACACACACACACACACACACTACCAGGCATCAATTAAACTTCAGTCAACACTTACCATCACCCAAATCGTTTGCACTGGGTCTGCCAAAATGCCATTAAAATGCCACAGCGGTGATATTTACATTCAACCAAGGGCAACCAGCGGTTGCAGTCATGAAGAATTCTTAATATGGTTTTTGCAGGTTTTTTATTTGCCTTTTCTGCCATCGGGCACCTCTGACCTTCAGGCTTTGAATAGTTTCAGTTTTGGTTTCTCTGTGCTTGTCCTTATGGTTTTAAGTCTTGGTTCCTTTCAGTGGTTCTTCCTCATACTCTTATAGAGTATTACATTTTGAATCTCGGTTCTTCTTAGTGGTTCTTCTTCATCCTCTTTGAGATCTTCTCCATGTGAGTCTTGGTTCCTCTCAGAGGTTCTTCCTTATGGTCTTAGGATGTTTTCCATGTGAGCTTTGGTTGCTCTTAGTGCTTCTGTCACATGGTTTTGAATTCTGGTTTCTTGCAATTCTCTTTTCCAGATCCAGTTTTCCTATGACAGGCAATAGTGAGTGTTTATCAAGCCTCAGTGAGCAAAACATCTAAAGAAAAAAAATAAAATAAAATATAAAAAAGTCCAATAAAAACTCTGCAGAAAATACTCAATGTGAAATACACTATACTACAGTATATACACAAATACTTTAGTGTAAGTCAAGTAGAGCTTTATTGTCATCCCAGCCATATACATTTAGTTCACAATGAGACAAAACCCCTGTTGAAGTTTGCTGACCTACAAAAAATTTAACAGTCTCTAATTTATGAGGTAGTTTCATTTTAATGGAGAGAGACAGAATATCAACCAAACATAAAAAAAACACGTTACATAAAAGTTATACATTGATTTGCATGTCATTGTGTGAAATAAATATCTGATCCCCTACAACCCAGCCAGACTTCTGCCACCCCCAGACTGGCTGTGTGCACACAGATTACAATCAATCTATCAAACACAGACACTCCTGATCTTAACTCGTTATGTATATAAAGCACACCTGTCCACACAATCAGTTTCTTCCATTCTAACCTCTCCATCACCGTGGGCAAGACCAAAGAGCCGTCAGAGGACGTCAGGGTCCAGACTGTAGAGTTGCACAAGGCTGGAATGGATTACAACACCATAAGCAAGAAGCTTGGTGAGAAGGTAAAAACTGTTGGTGCGATTATTTGGAAATGGAAGAAATATAAAATGACCATCAATTGTTCTCAGTCTGGAGCCCCATGCAGTATCTTGCCTCATGGGGTGGTCGATCATGAGAAAGGGGAGGGATCAGCCCAGAACTACACAGGAGGAGCTTCTTAATGATCTGAAGGCAGTTGGGACCACAGTCATTAAGAACACTATTGGTAACTACATCATAATGGATTGAAATCTTGCAGTGCCCGCAAGGTCCTGCTGCTCAAAGAGGCACATGTATAGGCAATCTTAAGTTTCCCAGTGAACATCTAAATGATTCAGAGAAGGGTTGGAAGAAAGTGCTGTGGTCAGATGAGACCAAAATCAAGCTCTTTGGCATCAACCCAACCCGCCGTGTTAGGAGGAAGAGAAATGCTGAGTATGACCCGAGAACACCATCCTCACAGTCAAGCATGGAGGTGGAAACATTATGCTTGGGGATGTTTTTCTTCTAAGGGTACAGGATGACTTCACTGCATTGACGGGCCAATTGATGAGGCCATGTACCATAAAATCTTGGATGAGAACCTCCTTCTTTCAGCCAGAACTGAAGATGGGTTGTGCATGTGTCTTCCAGCAGGACAATGACCAAAAACATACAGCCAAGGTAGCAAAGGAGTGGCTAAAGAAGAAGCACATTAAGATCCTGGAGTGGCCGAGCCAGTCTCCAGACCTCAGTCCTGTACAACACCTGTGGAGGAGCTGAAGCTTCGGGTTGCCAAACAGCAGCCAAGAAACCTGAAGGATTTAGAGAGTTTCTGTAAAGAGGAGTGGGCCAAAATCCCTCCTGAGATGTGTGCAAACCTGGTGACCAACTACAAGAAACGTCACTTACAGTTAAGTGAAAAGAGATGGTTGAATGTAATAGTATTTAAATGATATTGACTTAAGTAGCGATATTTCACATAGTAAGACTATTTCTTATAATAATAAGAAGAAATTGCACTATATGAAATTATTCAGCACCCATTAAGAAAAAGGCAAAAAAAAGGGGGAACTTCCATATAAGGAGCTGTTTTACCGTTTGTTGTGCTGTTCTTCTGCTCCAAGGGTTAAACAGTTGTAGACTTCATGTGAACCTGAACAGCAAAAGTGGAGTCGCACAACCTACTCTGCTTAGCAACAGTGACTGTCCACCAGACCAGACAATTCTTTAACACATTATTCAGTTCTAGAGGTGTGTACGTTCTCTACTGTGAAGTTGACGTGAGGGCTTAACGAGTTAGAAAGTGATAGTGCTTGTTCCACAGGGTGAAGTATAATGGATTTTGTCTCTGTACTCTCTCCCTCTCTCTTTCTCTCTCACTCTCTCTCGTCTCCCGGGTTAGGAAGCTGAAAGCTACAGTCTGTCATACTTTATGATATTTTATTCATAGCTATCAGGCTCCCACTAATGGACCAGCCCAATGTGACCTTTCACCTCTTTACTACACTAGTCTCGAAGCCAGAAAACTACACACTCAGTAAGAGACTTGGTCGAATGTCCACTTAATTCTGATTGCAAAGGCTGCAATGTACACAATGTTCAGAAAACCATTATTTTTCTGGTAAACACAACAGACTGTAAAGGTTTTGCGAAGATTTTTTTTAACTTTTCTGAAGCTGAACAGTGATTGGAGGCCTGTTGTGAAGACTATCATGGTTTTGATAGGCCACAACAAAGACTATATTCATAGAAAACAATGCAAGCACTTTAAAATTGCAACTTCTTAACAAATTTTGGTTGGCTGGACTCCCAGGACTACATACTTGCATCGAAAAAAAAAAATACCATGTTGTTCTGGGACAGTTAAGGGTGTTTACCTTAGGGCTTCAAGGCCACCATAAAGAATTCCTGGCTAATGAATGTGAATTGTTTGGCTTGCGTCACTGTTATTGGGAGGCTGTACCCTGTATTTCTGTCCAGGTTCAGGCCCCTAAAAACTCAAATACAAAAATTCAGTTCAGGAATAGCTTCATAAGGAGTTGATTAACTGGACCAATTGTGTAAGAATGGTAAAAAGGTGTGAGATTAGACCAAATGAAAAAGTAGGTCTAATTCTGCATCCTCACATTAAAATTAGCATTGCAGTATAACAAAAGCACATGGTCATACAATTAGAACTTATTTTTTAATTAGATTTTTTAATTTGTCTTCTGTTGCAGGTCAATCATGTTTTCTTAATGGGTGTTGTAAAAATTCTTTGATCAGTGAAAAAATATCAAAAATATAGAGTAGAAAAACTAAGTATTAAATGTTTTATTAATTATGCAAATATAATGACAATTTGAGAATTGTAATTAATCAATTTATTTGGAATTAACAATGTACAGTAAAATCATTGCAATACAACATAACATATATTGAAAAAAAATTTTAAAAAGAATTTCATGGGAAAAGCGTAAAATTGAAAAAAATTCTTGCCAAATTGGTGAAAACATCGACGACACAACAAACAAGAAAATTCCAACGCTGACCGTGTTCTGACTGTTTGGGGTTTTTTTTACCACCCCCTACCCCAATGTCAAATGACTCCCGATTAGAGCCAGTACGCCCCCGTAACCACGGTGACGACCTCTCGCGGCTGCTGCATCATAACATGTTTGGCACGGTGCCAGTGCGATGACTCAATCGCAAATGTTACAGCAAGAACAGCTGGAGAGGAAAAAAATGCCACATCCCCATGCCCTGTCATTGCATATTAGAGCACGGCGTTACTCTGTGTGTGTGTTTGTGTGTGTGTGTGTGTGTGTGTGTGTGTGTTTGTGTGTGTCTGATATTCCATCTATGCATCTGTGTTCACACAGTAATGATCGGATTACACGCCTTTTATGGAATACATATTCATCTTCGGCATGTCTGTTGTTGTGGGTGTGTTTGTACAGTACAGTCACATGGAATACACATCGAACCCTGCATGGCTGTGTGTGTGTGTGAAGAGCGGAAGTTTCTTATTAGTGCTTTTACACCTAATCAAATTTATTTATGTAACTTTCTACAAGATAAAAATTCTTAAAAAAGGTAGATCCAGCCCCCTAATGAGACATTGTCGGGGAAAAAACCCTAAGGGTATCAGGAACGCTGAGAGGAACCAAGACTCAAAAGGAGAAATGTACAGTGAGAAGCCAAGTGGAGGAACATGCTAAGAAAATGAGGAGGAATCACTGAGAGGAACCAAGGCTCAAAACCATGTGTCTGAAACTCTGAGAAGAACCAAGACTCAAAAAAAGAAACATACTAAGAGCATGAAGAAGATACACTGAGATAAACTAAGACTTGAAAGGAGAAACTCCCAAAGAGCATGAAGAAAAACAACTGAATGGAATCAAAATGAGAAACATCCAAAGAAAATGAGAAATAACCACTGAGAGGAACCAGAACTCAAAACCGTGAGGCTGTTCAAACACTGACAGGAACCAAGACTCAAAAGGAGAAGCTTCCAAAGTGCACAGGAAGGAACAATTGTAATGAACTGAGGCTAAAATGACAAATTGTCCAAATAGGATGAGGTGAACGCAAAAGGAGAAGGGTCCAAAGAACATGAGGAAGAACCCCTGAGATAAATCAGAACTCAAAACCATGAGGCTGCTGAATCACTGATAGGAACCAAGACTCAAAAGGCAAATTGTTCCAATAGGATGAGGAAGAATCATTGAGGGGAACCAACACTCAAAAGGAGGAACTTCAAAGAGTATGAATAGCAACTACCAATAGGAACCAAGACACACAATTGGAGAAATGTCTAAAGAACATGAGGAGAAATCATTGAGAGGAACCAAGTCTCAAAAGTAGAAACATCCAAAGAGCACAAGGAAGAACAAAGAAGGGACGTTTCACCAGAATTCAACTGTTAAAACAGTTGTTTAAAATGAAGCTGATTACATAAAAGTGACTCTAGGAAATATTTACATATTAGTGGAATGTAGATGATAATGTATTTTCAGAAAACAGCCTGAGAATTAATTGAAGAAAAATTATTAGTATGAAACATTGCAAGTAAACAGACACCTTTGAATGGAGGCACTGTGAGGCACTGTTCCATTCTTACAGATTTTGTATCAGGAAACACTTTTGTAGCCCACGCTCTGAGATATGAGTCCCTCAAATCATCTCTAGTAGGCGAGCTCAAGGCCGATAAACTCTCTCCACCCCCACATCCTCGCTAGGCTCCTCCCACTTTGGGGAAGCCCCGGGCACTGCTGTCACTTCCTATTATGCCTCGGCTCCAGCCGCGTACGTGGTTGCTAGGAAAGCTGGCCGTTAGCGGCCGAGTGTATATGTGTGTGTGTGTGTGTGTGTGTGTGTGTGTGTGTGTGTGTGTGGCAGGTTTAATTATAGATTACAATGAGCCTCCACTCTCCCTCTCTCTCAGTCTGTGTGCTTGGTCATGTGGAAGGAACACAGCACAGTGGTAATGCAGTTGTGTAAAAATTCCAGGAGAGGAATTGGTCCACTGTGTAGTAAGCGTCCTGCACCGAGATGGCCCATTCAGCATAAGGACTAACTCTCTACTACAGATATGGCTACATTCTTCCTGCTGTAGCCCCCCTACAGCAGGAAGAATTTAGAAGAAAATGAGTACATACTTTATTTGACATTCTTATGATTGGTTGCAGTTGATTATAATAAAAAACTGCAATGCACTTTGTTCCCCCCGAACAAAGTGCATTGCAGTTTTTTTATTATAATCAACTGCAACCAATCATAAGAATGTCAAATAAAGTATGTACTCATTTTTGGACCCAATAATCCATTTTTAAATGTCAAAATGTCAAAATCCCAGGCCATGGCATTTTCTCTTTTGTCTTGGACAGTGCAAAATCTGTTTGTGAAATTTGAGGTGTACTATACCAGTGAATTAAAGTAGTGGTTGGTTATCTGATTACTTGTGCTTATTTCAAACGATTTCAAACATGTCATAAAATGATGGGGCATCTGACACGTCTCATCGAATTGGTAAACAAACAGACTGAATAAATCTGTGATTAAATACATTTCAGACTGAGTAAACTGCAGACTGGGTAATTACAAACTTGGTAAATTACAGACTGGGTAAATTGCAGACTTGACAATTTACAGACTGTACATTGAAGACTTGGTAAATTACAGACTGAGTACATTGAAGACTTGGTAAATTACAGACTGGGTAAATAATAGTCTGGGTAAATTGCAGACTTGGCAAATTACAGACTGGGTACATTACAAAGTTGTGCAAATACTTACTAAGTTACACAGTGGGCAAGCTACAAACTTGGCCAATTACTGTCTTGGTTAATTCCAAAGCACCAAATTACAGATTGAGTACTTTACAGATTACAGAGTGAGTTCATCAGTAATGTCAGTATCTGTACTAAACATATGAAATGTCATATCATTATTTGTAACATGTCTTAAATTTAAAGTTTAACTTAAATTTAAAGCCAGAGAACAATCAAGCTCATGTCTCTACTCTGGGAATAAATAAGTTTTTTCTGATTACAAAGTCATTATAATTAGTATTTAAAATGCTTATACAAACACTTGTGGGAACATTTATTATAGAAAAGCAACATATTTACCATATTTATTACCAAATTATTATTATTTAAAACCAACTACTGAGGAAGATCGTTGGCACGACTCCTGCTGGGGTGGCTGAGGATCCTTTCCGTAAATTACAGGCTGGGTAAATCAGTGTATATTCTCCCTGTGTCTGGTAACTTTCCGCCAAGATCTCTGGTTTTATCCCACAGTCCAGACAAGCACTTTGTGTTGACTGGAGATGCTAAAATTCCCCCTAGACGGGATGGTGTGTGTGAGTGTGTCTGTCCAGCAATGGGCTTTCGTCCTGTGAGTGCTGGGATAGGCTCCAGCACCCCCACAGCTCTGGTCAGGATAAGCAGCTCAGAAAATGGATGGATGGAATTATTGGGAGTTACTTGGCCAAAGTATTGCGGTGGTTGTAAAACCCCACTCCTAGCCCAGGAAATTATGCCAAACCTGCTCACTGGGGTGGACGGTAGTATAAAGTGTCCGTACCACAGTACAGCACAGCACACAGTGTGAAATTGTTCTCTGTATTTAACCCATTGTGAACCAAGTGAAGAAGTGGGCAGCCAGCGACACAGCACCCGGGGAGTAATCTGGTAGGTTTGCACCAAACTAGAGACCAGAGATGCTAAATTTCCCCCTAGATGTGTGCATGACTGTGAATTCTTAGCAGCTAGCTTGTGACAGGACAGGAGCAGTGTGTGGTGTCATTGGAAGTCCTGGGATTTGAACGCACAAGCTTCCAATCACAGGGGCAAATAACCAATGCCCATGGAGCAGTGTGTGGGGACGTTACCTTGCACAGTGATGCCATTTACAGTCCTCGGATTCAAACCCGCAACCTTCCAATCGCAGGGGCAACTGCTTAACCATCAGGCCACCAGCTGGCCCAACCAGCACCAGGATCGTTCATTTACTGATTTGTCCATCCACTCTCTCCACTCCATCATCAGTAAGGATCCTCTACATTAGATCTTCCGTCTACCTTGATGGAGGTAGCATCTGTCCACCAAATCTACTTCCTTCAAATCTTTAGTATTCATCTGTGTGTTTCTTCCTTCAATGTTTCCTTCAGTGCTTCTTTCAAATGCCTTATTGTCAAAAAAGGAACTCAGGCCCATGTCTGAAAATGTTGCGCATGAATTACGGCTTCAAGGGAAAGATCAGATATGTGGCAGATATCTTCACATCAGATATGACAACCTGTCTAAATCTGGTCTGGTGGTTTCATCCAGTCTTCATAGCCCTCTCTCTCTCGCACTCACTCTTCCTTCCCAGTCATTCCACCATTAAAGATTCAGCTCTGGCGCAGACCATACATATTTCATTGGACATTTTGCAACACAACGGATAAATAAAATATAGATTAAAAAGTGCATAAACCCTACATCAGCATATCTCTTCTCTCAGCTCTGCCCTGCTTATGTCCCACAACACGCCTCCACCCACCCACCCACCCCATTCTTCTCAATGGACAAGCTTGTTTTCTGTGTTAGTTGGCCACCGTTGTTGGAGGTGAGGCACATTTTGTCATATTTTTTCCCTTCTTGTGAGTCACATGACCCTGCGACGCTCGCATCATTACGCAAACTGAATGCCCGACTCATTTCTGAGATATGCTTACGCAATTCTTGGGTCCATTATGGGCTGATAGCATGCAGGAGCCAAAATCACATAATCACCGGGTGAAATGGAGCCTTCCATTATGTATACTAAAGGTGGAGAACAGAAAACCGCTGAGGGAGAGTGACAGGATATTGTCTACATCCTGTTAACACCTTTTGTGTTCGTAGGCATGAGGCAGAAATTGTCAATCATTTTGATTTGGATTTGTCAGTCCATTATAGCACAGTGGTACACAGGTGCGTGACCAGAAAAGCAGGTAATGATGGCATGAAATCCAGCCATTAGTTCTCTCAGTGGAAGAAAACGGAGAAGAGAGCTCGGAGTTGTGTGCCCCCCTAATAATGTTCTTTAGTAAGAACTACATTTCATAGAATAGAATAGAATAGAATAGAAAAGAATAGAATAGAATAGAATACATTGAACACAGATATAGAACTGTTATCTACAGTAAGTATTACACACAATCAGAACTGTTATAATCTACAGTCAGTATTATTACACAATCAGAACTTTTATCATCTACAGTCAGGATTATCACATAATCATTACAATTATTGCACAAACAGAACTGTTAGAATCTACACATTCAGAACCGTTACAAAATACACAATCACAATTTTTAATTTAGGATTATAACACACCCAGTATTTTACAGAGTAAAGTTTTTTTTTACACAAGTACGTTTTGGTCACACTTTTATAACTCTTTACTGCCACTTTAGATCTCCAGTCACTCCAGTGATAGGTGCCCAGGTGCTGGTCTCAGATAGTGAATATAGTACAAACAAGCTGGTACTAACTTTCTCTGAAGTGCACCATACCTAGAAGTGGGAGGTAGTTATATTTATAATAAATATTGATTACTTATTTTGATAAATTTGTGAGTAAAAAAGGTTGGTTTTTAATTTGACATTTAATTTGGAAACATTACCACAATTCTAAGTGGTAAACACAGTAAATAAGGATGTGTGCAGACATTTCAAAATGAACCAATACATGAAATTCAATATTTGATTTTTAAAGGTTTAAGTTATAAGTGATCTTTTGACATCTTTTTCTGAATATCATGACTAAATTAAAAAAAAGGAAA